>OY978226.1:24434857-24907675 GCA_963854785.1 Vaccinium vitis-idaea | reverse complement strand
AGAAGCACGATAAAGAGCAGACCAGAGCAGATACGAGTCCAGATGACAGTGTGAAAAGAGCAGAGTTGAAAATGAGAGAGAAAGGGTAAAATGGTAAGATTGCCTATTTGCCCAATTAGCTAGTTTTTTCTCCTCCGGCCATAATTTCCACCAGCAATCCGATTCCTTCCACATCGACGAGCCAATTTATAGGTCTCTCTCTCTCTCTCTCTGAAGTGATTCTTTGTATTTGTGTCTTATGTACGTAAAATTTAATGTAATTTTAAGTTTGTGCTTAATGAATTATTGTGATTCGGGCGAGTTTGAATGATATGAATGCTTGGATTGAGGACGTAATTTTCGATCTATGATGAAGACTTGGTTTTTTATGCATTTTATGATGATGAGTGGGATATTACTAACTATGAAATTTAATCTTTTATTTACATTTTAGGATAATTAGTGAGCTTTCACTAGTTTCCAGAGTTGATAGTCGACTAGTTGGTTGATTTTTTTGAATTTTCTGTGCGAAATTTTAACTTTTAAATGCTAGTGAAATCTTATTAATTTTTTGAATCGCCGGAAGTGGTCTGCTAGAGGTGGGGTGGTGATCGGTGGGCGGTAGGAGTTGATTTTTTTGAATTTTATGTTTGAAAATAGAATTTTTAAAAATTAGTGACATCTCACTAATTTTTTTAAGCTCAGGAAGTGGTCGGCCAGAGGTGGGATGGTGTTTTTTTTGAATTTTATGTTCGAAATTAGAATTTTTAAAAATTAGTGACATCTTACTAATTTTTTTGGTCGCCGGAAGTGGTCGGCTAGCGGTGGGGTGGTGGTCGGCCGGAGGTGGGGAGGTGATTTTTTTGAATTTTATGTTTGAAATTAGAACTTTTAAAAATTAGTGACATCTTACTAATTTTTTTGGTCGCCGGAAGTGGTCGGCTAGTAGTGGGGTGGTGGTCGGCCGGAGGTGGGGTGGTGATTTTTTTTGAATTTTATGTTCGAAATTAAAATTTTTAAAAATTGGTAACATCTTACTAATTATGTTGGTCGCCGGAAGTGGTCAGATAGTGGTGGGGTGGTGGTCGGCCAGAGGTAGTGTGGTGATTTTTTTGATTTTATGTTCGAAATTAGAATTTTTTAAAATTAGTGGTGTCTAACTAATTTTTTTGATCGCCGGAAGTGGTCGGCTAAAGGTGAGTGGTGTTCGGCCGGAGGTGGGGTGGAGATTTTTTTGAATTTTATGTTAGAAATTAGAATTTTTAAAAATTGGTAACATCTCACTAATTTTTTTTGTCTTTATGTTCGATTGCAAAAGTTCTTTGTCCTTCTTTTTAAAAATGTCAAATATATTTTGTTTTTATGTTCGATTGCAAAAGTTCATTGTCCTTCCCTTTAAAAATCTCAAATGTTTTGGATTTTTGGCTAAGTGGCCCTAATTAAATTACCCTGGTTCTAACAAAAAAGAATCCAGAAAACATAAAATATGAAGCCGATTTAAAATAAATTCAAAAACTAAAAAAAAAACTAAACAATCTTTTTTTTTTATCTGGACTAAACAATCTTTTATTAGCCCCTTTTTGTATCCACCGAATTTCATAACTTCCGATTAAAACTTTTACTTTTGAAATTCTTCCCCCCCAGAGATGAGTAGAAAAAGTATGACCAGATTCCATTAAAGCTAGCAGGAAAGAATTAATAAAATAAAAAGGGAAAACCATTATATTTGATTCTTCTTGCTATGGTAAAAGGGATATTGGAGAGAGTGACCAGGCGTGGCGACCTGCCCCTAGACGTGACAATAGAGCCTCTAGTAGTGAGGCCGGGGGAAAGGGCGATTGAAATTCAAAGGTGAGCATTGCCCCATCAGGAGCGAGAGCGATCTGTAGGGGGGATTCAGACGGGTCCAAATTAAGACCCATGATGTGAGCTCACTGGCTGAATTCAAGGCGGTGTCAATAGCACGCGTTGAACCCGCAACCTTAATACCCCGAAGAAGACTTGTGGACCACCATGCCACCACCCCAGGTGGTAAACTACATTCCAAACATACACACTAGTCAAAATGCTCAAAACTATAGTTATAGGCCCTTCGAGGATGATCCTCAGTGTGTGGTGAACATGGGCTGAGGGACTAAGGTACAAGAGGGGTCACTTGACCCCTCTCACTTTAATTTCTCACAAAGATATTTGATACTTTGGAGTTAAATTTTACAATTTTGACCCCAAAAAAGTTTCATAAATTGACAAAACTTGCTTAAATACATAGAATTCTCAAGTGGTTTTTTTTTTTTTTCTTCGAGAGTTGATAGTATTATAAATGAGGCTATCATTCATTATTATCGAAATATAATAAATCATTATGACTAATTATAAAGAAAAAATGCATGTATCATTGTACATCTACGTTATAGTTGACCTCTTAATTTAGTTATTCCTTTACATGAGTAAATAAATAAAAAAATTGCATACATATTTAATTTTTAACTCTGTTAACCTAAAATCCTGACTCCGCCAAGGTGAATTTCATTTGGACGGTTACATCATTTTCACAGAAAAGGAGTACAAATTAAAACAAACCACCACCACCTTTACATCGTGCGTCCAAAGGTGCCGCAGGTAGATGTGCACTTTCAGATCTCTGAATGCTTATGCATATATGTATTGGTCCGCCCCACAGGACAACGGACTACAGCAAAAATGATATTTTTGGACCTCGGGGTGCAATTTCGGCCATAGGACCCGGCCTTTTTATTTAGCAGTTTGTTAAATTTTAGGGTTATCAGTTTTCAGAGAAAAACAAAGAGAGACGAGAGAAAATGCAGATCTCAGGGAGATTGCGAGAAGACTTGTACTCTTATTTTCGATTTCATAGTAGACTGATGTGGCTCCCGTGAGTTTTCCTCATGCTGAGGTTTTCCACGTATATCTTGTGTCTTGTTTTTCTTTTCCGTTTTTTCATTATACACGGCTGTTTGTGTTCAGATTTCCTAACACTATCACATTAATTGCCGCTTAGCATCCTCACTGAGAAGGCAAATTCCCATATTCTCTACTTTAACAAGACAATGACCATTTTTTGCCCCACATGAGCCTCATTAAACATGGGCCCCCACTTGCCAAATTTTTACAAGTGCAACAGTGTCTCACTTTTTTTGTTAGATCACTATTCACTTGCTACGTATTAGTCTATTATTATTATAATCCAAATATGGCTTTGCATGACTCATTTTAATTTTACTCTTTTAGATTTTTATTCTCGTAAAAGAACTTCTAGAGGGTTATTCGAATAGTGCCTATGTTAATTTGAGTAAGATGAATTTTTAAACGGCTATTCAAAAAATTATTTTTAAAATAAATTAATGAATGGTTTGATGATAAAATAAATTAATGAACGGTTCAAATCATCTATGTGAGAATATATCCATTAAAAATATGACCGTTGGAATATAAGTATTAGAAATATGACCAGTAGAATATAACCGTTAAAATACGACCAATGAAATATAGCCATTTCTAATATGGCAATTAGAATAGAACCAGTAACCTACTGTGTACACTTGCTATTCTCTACTTTAACAAGACAATGACCATTTCTTGCCCCACATAAGCCTCATGAAACATGGGGTCCACTTGCCAAGTTTTTACAAATGCAACACTGCCTCACTTTTTTTATTATTTTGGACGGTAACATCACTTTCACATAAAAGGAGTACAAATTAAAACAAACTACCACAACCTTTACATCGTGCGTCCAAAGGTGCTGCATGTAGATGAGCACTTTCAGATCTCTGAATGCTTATGCATATATGTATTGGTCTATCTTAGGGGTGTGGGGGCGGAGCCCCCACGGGACAACGGACTGCAGCAAGAACGATATTTTTGGACCTCGGGGTGTAATTTCAGCCATAGGACCCGGCCTTTTTATTTAGCAGTTTGTTAAATTTTAGGGTTATCAGTTTTCAGAGAAAAACAAAGAGAGGCGAGAGAAAACGCAGATCTCAGAGAGATTGCGAGAAGACTTGTGATGCAGACCGGGTTGCGTCAACGTGGATGGACCGGTTGCGTCCACGTAGGCCTAAAAAGGCCTAAGAATCGACGTTGTCCGATTGGGTTGAATTTCGCACGGTCCATCGGAATCGGCCCAAGAATCAGTAGTCATTTTGCTATGCAAAATGATGCACGATGGATTTCGGGTGTTCGTCACTGTTTAGGCCCCGAAAAGGCCAATTTTGCCGTTTATAGTAATATTTAGATCACTAATAACTTTTGTTAGGAAACTCTGTTTTATTTGCCGTTTGTTTTGGCAACCTTATAATTCTTTCCAGTTTCTGATTTATTAGTCAAATCAGAACTTTCCTTTTTTGGTAATTTTCGTATTTATTCCGATTTAGGTTTGATTAGCGGCCTTAAAGGTTTCCTAAGTTAATTAGGGCTTCTTTCACCTTATTTATATGCTTGTAAGTCCTATGGCAGTTTTTGGTGGTTGATGAATTAAAGAAAAACGAGTTTATACTCATATCTTGGTCGTTTAAGGAGGGAGTACCTCCGGGTCGATCTTATTGTTCGTGTTCCTCTTGCACGATCAGTTTCGTTTCCATAGGCTGTGTTGAATCAACGTAATGATCAGCGCTGCGTGGCATGCTCGGCCGTATGTGGCCTTTGCTTGATACTTTGCTCGTACTTTCAATCTTGCTTTGATGGTTGGTCCTATGTGACCTTATTTGGTCGTATGTGGCCGGTGAAACTAAACGTTTGCTTTGTAGGTGCCGTGGTACTTCTGCAATATTCATTGTAGGCTAAGTACTTAGGATTTTCTGCAATGTTCAGTGCATGCTAATGCTTTTCCATACTTAGGATTTTCTGCAATGTTCAGTGCATGCTAATGCTTTTCCATACTTAGGATTTTCTGCAATATTCATTGCAAATCTAAGTTTCTTCGTACTTAGAGATTTACTGCAATATTCGTTGCAAATCTAAGTTTCTTCGTACTTAGAGATTTACTGCAATATTCGTTGCAGATCTATGTTTTTTCGTACTTAGAGATTTTTTATTTTGTATTTAGAGACTCCAAGTGTCTTCGTACTTGGATTTACTAGTACGATTGGAGTACACACACTCTCTGCTCCCCAATAGGAATCCAAATTTAAGACAAAATTTGGTTCGTATTAATCAAAATCAAAATAAGAAAAGATGAAATCTTATTAATGCTTGAAATAAAGATAAAAATCTAAATAACTGATATTGGTGATTTTATTCATAATCCCAACAAGGTATTAAAAAAGAATGTGAATTTACTCGTATTCACTAAAAAGGATGTGATTGTATTCGTAATCCCGTAAACAAATTACTGGTAACACTTTCTTAGGTTCTGGACGTTCCATGGCCGTGGTACTGGGTCTCCATCTAGGTTGGCCAAACGATAAGCCCCAATTCCAGCAATCCCCACTATCATATATGGGCCTTCCCAGTTCGGCCCAAGCTTCCCATCAGTGGATGTTTTGGTGTTTGTCAAGACCTTCCTTAGAACCAAATCCCCAACCTTGAACTCTCTTGGCTGCACCTTCTTGTTGTAACTTCTTCACAGCTGCTCCTGATATGCTGCCAATGTAATTAGAGCACGCTTTCTTTTTTTCTCGGCGAGATCGAGCTGCTCGGCCAAGGCTTTGTCGTTGCCTCCTGACTCCACAAGAGTAGTGCGAAGGGTTGGCAAGCCTATCTCCAATGGAATCACTGCCTCTGTCCCATAAGCAAGGGAGTATGGCGTCGCTCCCGTAGATCGCCGTGGGGTGGTCCTGTATGCCCAGAGCACGGCTGGCAGCTCGTCTGGCCATTTTCCCTTTTTACTCTCCAACCTCTTCTTAAGACTCTTAAGGATGGTCTTGTTTGAAGCTTCTGCTTGCCCATTGCTCTGTGGGTAATCTGGGGTTGAATAGTAGTTTCTGATACTGTACTGAGCACAAAATGCTTTGAACTTTCTGCCGAACTGGGACCCGTTGTCTGAGATGATGGAGTAAGGTACTCCGAATCGCGTAATGATCTTGTTCCACACGAATTTTTCCACCATAGCTTCCGTAATCTTGGCCAGAGCTTCGCCTTCTATCTATTTAGTGAAGTAGTCCATGCCGATGTGTAGGAATTTTCTTTTCCCTGTTGCCATGGGGAGAGGGCCCACGATGTCCAGTCCCCATTGGGCAAACGGCTATGGGCTGGTTAGAGGTAACAGATCCTCAGCTGGTGCTCGGATTAGAGGAGAGAATCTCTGACACTTCTCACAAGTCTTGACAAAGGCCTTTGCATCTTCTTGCATGTAAGGCCACCAATACCCTTGGGATATTGCTCGGTGGGCTATTGACCTCCCACCCGTGTGTCCCCCACATGTTCTAGCATGGATCTCATGGAGGAATTTCTGGACTAGAGCTGGGTGTACACACAATAAATACGGGCCAAGAAAAGACTTTCTATAAAGCTTACCTTCTGGAGAGAGCCAAAAACGCACTGACTTGGTTTTGATCTTGTGAGCCTCCTTTTTGTCTTCTGGCAAGGTCCCATCTCGTAGGTACCCCACTATTGGGTCCATCCAGCTTGGCCCAAGCTCTGTCTCCATCACAATTTCCACTGCTCGGCCAATGCTCGGTTCGCTCAAATAGTCCACAGCCATCGTGCGGCGGTACTCCGTTTTGACTGCTGACCCCAAGCAAGCTAGTGAGTCTGCATGCGCATTCTGGCTCGAGCTGATTTGTTGGATGTGGGCTTTGTCAAATTTGTCAAGCAAATCCTTGGCCGCTCCTGAGTACGCAGCCATATTTTCACTTTTCGTAGCGTATTCCCCTGAAAGCTGGTTAACAACTAATTGTAAGTCACAAAATACTCTTAACTTATTTACCTTGAGTTCCAGGGCACTCCTTAGTCCAGCGAGCAAGGCTTCATATTCTGTCACATTGTTGGTGGCACTAAACCCCAACCGTAGTGCTTGCTCCAGTACCAAACCTTTTGGAGAGAACAACACCACTCCTGCTCCAGAACCTTTGTTGCAAGTTGACCCATCAACATAAAGCCTCCACTCCTCTGGATCCAGATTGGCCATTCTCGTTGGCTACTCGGTATGATTGATTTTTTGCTCCTTCTTATGGAGGGCTGGTGGAGGTGGAGCAACTGTTGGAGTAAACTTAGCTATAAAGTCAGCCAAGATTTGCCCTTTGATTACCGTCATGGGCTGGTAGTCAAGGTCAAACTGGCTCAATTCAATGGACCACTTGGATATTCTGCCAGAGAAATCTGCTTTTCTAAGCAAAGCCCTTAGTGGATATTCAGTAAACACAGTAATGGGATGCTGCAGGAAGTAATGTGGCAATTTTCTTGAAGTAGTGACAAGAGTATATACCAATTTTTCCAATGGTAAATACCGCGTTTCTGCGTCTAATAAGGTCTTGCTTACGAAATAGACCGGAGCCTGCTCTATCCCCTTTACTCGTAGGAGAACTGAGCTGACTGCGTGCTCGAACACCGCTAGATATAGTATCAACCGCTCCCCAGCCTCTGGGGTAGAGAGCAAGGGTGGTGATGATAAGTAAAGCTTTAACTCCTTAAAAGCCTGCTCCTGCTCGGCTCCCCACTCATATCCTTCTCTCTTCTTCAGAAGCTAAAAGAATGGCCTGCAATGATCTGAGGACTTACTAATAAAACGATTGAGAGCTGTTGCCATCCCTGTCAGCCGTTGGACCTCTTTCGTGGTCTCAGGGCTTTGGAGATTCTGCAGAGCCGTGATATGATCCGGATTAGTCGCAATTCCTCTCTTAGTCACTAGGTGTCCTAGAAATTTCCCCGAGCTGACCCCAAAGGCACACTTTGAGGTATTTAGCTTTAACTTGTATTCTCTAAGAATACTGAAAGTTACCTTCAGGTCGGCAAGATGATCAGGCTTCAATTGGCTTTTCACCACCATGTCGTCGATATAGACCTCCATGGTCTTGCCGAGCTGATCCTTGAACATCTTGGTAACCAATCTCTGATAGGTTGCTCCGGCATTCCTCAGCCCAAATGGCATGACCTTGTAACAGTAGAGTCCTCTTGGTGAGATGAAGGACGTTTTCTCCTGGTCTGGCTCATACATAGCTATTTGGTGATATCCCCGATATGCGTCGAGGAAGCTCATCCTTTCATAGCCTGACGTGGCGTCTACTAATTGATCAATTCTGGGAAGTGGAAAGCTGTCTTTGGGCCATGCTTTGTTGAGGCTGGTGAAGTCCACACAGACTCTCCATTTCCCATTCTTCTTCTTGGCCACAACCATGTTAGCCAGCCATTCCGGATAGCTCACCTCTCATATGGCATCCGCTTCGAGCAGCCGATCTACTTCTTCAATCACAGCCTCTGCGTGCTATAGTGTCGACCTCCTTGCCTTTTGCACAACAGGTTTATGTTGAGGGTCCACGTTCAAGTGGTGACAGATCACTTCGGGGTCTATCCCAGGCATCTCCTGGGGAGTCCATGCGAACACGTCAATATGGTCTTTCAGAAAGGCAACCAGATCCCTTTCCTCCTGTTCGGCAAGGGTCTCGCCGACTAAGAAATACCTTTCTGCATCATCTTCTTGAATCTGTATCTTCTTTAACCCTTCCACCATCTTCTTGGTGGGGTCACCTCCAACGTCCTCCAAGGTCGGCTAATCTGGAACTTCAACCGTCTGGACTAGCTTGGCCTTTCGGGACTTCTTCAGCACCATGTTGAAACATTGGTCGGCTACCTTCTGATTTCCTCTGATGCATTCTATGCCATCTGCTCTTGGGTACTTGATCTTCTGGTGGTAGGTTGATGGGATGGCCTTCATTTTGTGCATCCAAGTTCTCCCTATAATCACGTTATAGGAGGATGGCAGGTTTACCACCAAGAAATTAGTCTTAAGAACAGCTGATCCTGCTCTGACAGGCAGCGTGACCTTTCCCATAGCTCATCTTTTTGAAAGTATGGTAATACATGATCTCTATGCTGGCTCCTTGATCCACAAGGATCTTTTCCACGTCGTAGTCCCCTATCCGTAGGGTAATTACCAATGCATCATTATGGGGTACTGATACCCCATCCTGATCATTATTAGTGAAGGTGATTGGGGTCTCCATTACTCCCTCAGGCCTCGGCCTCTTCGTGCCGAGCTTCATGAGTTGCTTTACTTGCCCGTTGATCCTTTGAATATGCCTTATCTCATTGTTGGTATACGGGGCCACCAATCCATGTATCATATGGATTGTTCCCTTTGGACCTTTCTCGTAGTCCATCTCTTCAATCAGCTCAGCATCATTCTTGTTATCAGGCAAAAATTCTTTAAGATGGCCTTCCGCCACTTTTTCATCCAGAAACTTTTTGTACTCCACGCAATCTTCAGTCATGTGTCCCCAATCTCTGTGATAGCTGCAGTGTTGGTTGGTAGCTCTTCTCTTCTCTGGATTCCCTGTCATTTTTTGGGGTCTCCTGAACCATGGTTCATTTTTTATCCTGTAAAGCATCTTGTAGATCGGGACGTTAAAAGTTGTTGTGATGCTAAAGTACGATTTGGGGTCCGGATCAACTTTGTCTTTCCTCTGCTGCGTATAATCCTTCCGTCCTGTTGTGTACTCCTTCTTGTACACCCTTGATTCTACCGTTTTCTTTTCTAAAAGCTGAGGTTGTCCAGCCACAATCTTCCCTCTAGCCTACAAGATGTCATCCTCTACCCGAGCGTGCTCCTGGATTCTCTCCATAAGTTTGGCCACAGTCTTTACTGGATGCATGGTAAGCGATTCTCGTAGCTTACTATGCATAGGCAAGCTCGTCTTGAACGTCGCCAAAGCATATTCTTCACTGCAGTTCTCAATCTCGTTGAAGGTCTCCCAATAACGTTTGGAGTACTGCCGCAGAGTCTCATCGTCCCTCTGTCTCATAGAGGTTAATGCATCGAAAGTCTTCAGAGCTGCTCGGCTTGTTAGGAAACGAGCAGTAAACTCTTCAGCTAGTTGAGCCCAGCACAGGATTGACCCCTCCGGGAGCTTGTGGTACCAACTCAGTGCCACTTTTTCCAAGCTGGATGGGAACATCTTGCTGATAGGCGCGCAATATCTCAAGATATAAGCGCCTAAGTAGGGCGAATTAGCGCATTAGAGGCGCGATTTATTCCATTTTCCACTTGATGCGGTGTTGTCTTTGCTTTTTCTTATTTTTGGTTGTTTTGTAGGGAACAGGTCGGAAAGAGCGCGTAAAGTGGACACATGGCGGTCGGGCGTGTTGGGGACATGTGGGACCCAAGTGAGGACGGCCAAACAAGCTTGGAAGTCATTTTAAGGGTTTCGGTATCGATACAGGGGTTGTCCTGTATCGATACCCGAGTGATCAAACGCGAACAGAATGTCTGGGTATCGATACAGGTCTTTCCCTGTATCGATACCGAGGGCCCTAAAAGCAGCGATTGACCTTGCCAGGTGTGTTGACTTCGGGGGAAGATAAATACTCCGATTTTAGGTCAAATTAGGGTTCGAACCTTGTTTAGTTTTTGCTTCCGAGTAGTAGCCGACTTTTCCTCTGGAGATTCTATTTTCCGGAGACTTTTGCATTGGAGTTTTGGTGTTTAGTTCGCAGATTCAGATATGGCTTCGGTAACTCTCTGTTTTATTTTCATTAAATCTTCGTTCGTGGGAGTTTGTCCGCGCTTTGCTTCCGAATCTTTGTTTTAATCCATATTTAGTTATTCAAGCATGCTTTATTTCAGAATCTTGTTATTTGTTCAATTTAATATGAGTGAGTAGTTTCAAAAGTATGGTCGCGGGGTGATTAACACGCCGTGGCCAGGGACGGATTTGTTCTTACTCCGATTTTTACACTAATAATGGAAAAAGCAATTTTAGGTTATTAAAGCGTTTCCGTTGGACGAATCCGAGCTTCGTTGGAGCCCATGTAACGCGAGGAACGGGGGACCAAAACTTGTTCTTCGTTGTACATGGGCAACGGCGACCGCGAGGATTCGCATCTTTCGGGGTAACCTTTTCTCTCTAAAATCAACCGTTTTCTTGGAAACAACGAATGGAGCATGAAACGTCCGGACCTGGTCACCGTGTTATGAACCCTATGACCGTACTTCCTTTTAAGTTATTTAATCAAAACAGTTTCTTCTCTTAATTTAGTTAATAAACCAATCAAATCACAAGGGTGGCTACCTAAGAGCCGTGTTAAACATTAGCAACCTGAGTTTTTAGTAAGCACTTTCCACCTTCTCTGTGGATTCGATTCCGGTCTTACCGGGTATTGTGCTACACCGGTCTCCGCCCTACGCTTGGGGCAACCCATTAAATTAGGTATAGGATTTCGGTCAAGCATTTTTGGCGCCGTTGCCGGGGAAGGCAAAATGTGTTAAGAATTCGGGTAGTTAGTGTTATTTGAATTTCAGCTTTAATTTTATTTTAAAAAATAAAAAAATATAAAAAACAGTTAGGTAAATCTTTAGTTGTTATTTTTAAAATTGAGTCAAGATAGGTAAAGGAAGGAAGGGTTCACCAAAGGAGGACCCGCTCTTCTTCCGAGACCCTTCTAAGCGTCTAGTTAGGATAGATAGAGAGTCGTTGGTGGAAGTCCCACTAGCAGGTGCTTCGAGTCAGTTTGAGCCCGTGCCACTCCAGCTTGAGTGGCCGTCCACTCAATCCGAGTCTTCCGAGAGTAAACCTGATTCCACTCTGTTCTTAGAATTTCCCAATCCTTTGTTTGACTTAGAGAGTGAGCCATCGATGGCGGAACAGAAAACTATGCGAAATTACATGCATCCCGAGAGGACTACTCCTCATGGCCCAATAGTTCTGCCAACTGAGACTGTGGAGGCACGCAACGCTTTCACTGTGAAACCGGGAACCCACAATGCCCTTCCTCTCTTTTACGGGAGGGAGAATGAGGACCCATATGAGCATGTCCGCCACTTCGAGGGGTTGGTGCGCACCCTAGCCACCACTACCCAATGGGAAAACGCTTGCCTTAAGCTTTTCCCTGCTTCTCTGAAAGATGGGGCGGACAAGTGGCTCAGAATGCAGAAGGAGCAATCTCTCACGACATGGGCCGCTGTTAGGGAGCTGTTCTATAGGAAATACTTCTCGGAGAGCAAGTCACAGCACCTGACTCGCCAAATCCAGTCATTTAGGCAAAAAGAGGGCGAGTCATTTCTGAGGTGCTGGGAGAGGTTTAAAGACTTGTTGTTGTCTCTACCCCACCATGGGTATGAGAAGCACCAGTTGGTGACATTCTTCCAGTTGGGCCTAAACATTGCGACGGCCCAGCAGATTGAGTACCTCTGTAAGGAGGGAGATTTCTTAGATAAGGCCCCAGATGAGGCATGGGATTTCCTAGAGGAGTTGGCCGATAAGTACCGAAGTTGGGAACCTTCCGACCTCGCTGACAGGGCCATTGCTGCACAGGGACCCAGTGGGTCCGGTATCTTCCCCATGAGTGTGAGAGACCATACCGTCCAGACTCAGTTGGATAGATTGACCAAGCAGATGGAGGACTTGCGGATGAAGCAAGTCCAACAGGTGAATGATGTGAGAGTTGAGGAGGTGTGTGCGCTTTGTGAGTGTCCGGGGCATTCAGTAACTGCTTGCCCCGCTTTTCCGATGGTTAAAGAGGCATACCAAAGTAACCAGGCTGAGGTGAATGCGGTGAACCAACGTTGGGATCCGTATTCAAACACCTATAATCCGGGCTGGGCTCATAACCCAGCCCTGGGATGGAGAGATCCTAAAGCACCAGTGCCACCCCAGGCACCACCTCAGCAACAGGTGCAACCATACCGGCCTCAGCAAGGCCAAATGTCCCAATATCGTTATCCCTCACAGAATCAGCAGGGGTACGGTCCTTCATTTTCTGGACCACCCCCAGGCATAAATCATCCTACGAGGGATAAGCAGACTGATGATATGTTGAAGGCTCTCATGCAGTCTCAACTGAGTTTTACTGAGCAGACTAAGCAAGCCATAGGAGACATTAGGTCCCAATTGACTCAATTGACGGCAGCAGTTGGGCAATCCCAACAGGAGAGGGGAAGATTTCCCTCTCAACCTTACACCAACGCTGTCGGTACTAATTTTCTGGGAGATGGTTCGGGCACAAGTAATTCGAACCCCAGGCTGGAGGAAGCAAAATCGATCACCACTCTCAGAAGTGGGAAGGTGATTGATAAGACGATCCCTCCGAAGCAAAAACCGGTTCCACCTCCGGAGTCGGTCGCTGCACGAGTAGTTGCTCCAGACGTGGGGAAGTATACTGAGGAAAAGAAAGAATCGGAGTCACCTGAGGTGGTGGTGCCCGCACCTGTGGCCCCCACGACTCCATTGCCACCCGTTGCACCATATCCCCATCGCTTGGTGGCAAAGCCGAATGTCAATGTGAACTTCCATATTCTTGAGTTGTTCAAGAAGGTTCAATTTCCTATCTCTTTAATGGAAGCCATTGACGCTATTCCTCAGTTTGCTAAGGTGCTGAAAGAGCTGTGCACATCGAAACGGAGAACTAAGAGTCAGAACAACGTGCTTCTGACGGAGCAAGTGAGCTCCATTCTCCAAGCTGATATTCCGATTAAGCGGAAAGATCCAGGTTGTCCCACCATCCCCATAGCTATTGCGGGTCAGAGTTTTGATAAGGCCTTGCTAGATTTGGGAGCGAGTGTCAATTTGCTCCCATATTCGGTATACTTGAGATTAGGCTTAGGTGATCTAAAAGCCACACCGGTCACGCTACAGTTGGCTGACCGGAGTGTGAGAATTCCTAAGGGGATAGTGGAGGATGTGTTGATTCAGGTAGGGGAGTTTCTGTTCCCCGTAGATTTCATTGTTTTGGACACGTGTCCAATTCCGGAAGTATTTGAGAAGACTCCCATTATCCTCGGCCGTCCATTTTTAGCCACTTCCAGGGCTGTAATGAATTGCGACACTGGACAAGTCCAATTATCATTTGGGGACTTAAAGATGGAGGTGAATGTTTTCAATGTGGACAGCCGAGTCAAGGATGATGAGGATGTGTATGAGGTGAGCTTGATCGACACACTCGTCCAAGAGCATGTCGAAGGTGTGTTGTACCAAGATCCTTTAGAGATTGCGTTGACCGCTGAGAAGGCGTCGTGTTTGTACCCCCCAGAAGTTGGGAGTCTAGTGGCTATGTTACATATTGATGATATTGGGGACACATGTGGTGTGATGTGGGACCCAGGCAACTTGAGATCCCGGTGGGATGGTCCTTACCTAGTGGTGAAAGTCTATCCAAATGGTGCCGTAGATTGTCGTGACCCTAAGGATAATCATGTGTTTAAAGTCAATGGTCGGCGTCTTAAGCCATATTTGGAGTTTGCCGAGGTAGGAGAGCCAGATCAGGAGTTGGTTGATCCTGTCTATAAGGAAGACCCAGTGGAGTAGGCTTCTTTCAGCCATGTTTGACGGGTAGCTCACGCGTACCATGCTCTTCACCGAGTGTGGACCCGACTCCTAGCAATAGGGGTACCCATCATCAACTTGGGTATTTATAGCTTCGCACGCCGCTATTGAAATAAGGATCGTGTGCCCAGCTCCGGTTAGTAAGGGCGTTTTGTATTTTGTCGTGTCTGTTTTTAATTTTCAAAAATATAAAAAAAAAACAAATTTTCGGTCCGGTATAGCCACCTAATTTCTAGCCTTAAATTTGTGTATCTGGGTTTCGAACAATCTTATTGCCGTGTCTCGGATAGTCATAAAAGACGATTGGCTCTGATTTCTTTAAGGAAAAACCTTGAGTGATTTAACCTGTTGAGTCATGACTTACCCGGGATTGTTATGATGACCTTCTCTACACAAATTTAAGTGAGAAATTAGGGAGAAAAGTAGTACCCGTGCCTTTCACGTGACGAAAGTGGTGGTGTATTTTCTTTTTCTTTTATTGTTCTTTCGTTTTCTCTGTGTACGCCCGGATACCACGTGCCGGGCTGGACTGATGTTTTTTGCAGGGTGCACGGCGAGAGTACCCGAAATTCCTCATACATCGGCCGGGGTCATGATGGTTGGCTGCCATCCGACGGTCCATCTCTCTCTCTTGTTCTTTCTTTTCTTATTGTCTTCATGCTCTGAGGACATAGCATGTTCTAAGTTGGGGGGAGGGTGTACTTCGTACATGTTTTTCATTTTTTTTTGTGTTTCCAAAAAAAAAAAAAAAAAGAAGGAATTTGGATGTGTGGGTGTAACTATTCTTGGTTGATGACTGCTAATTAGCGTTATAATGGTTGTTGTGCGAGTCGGAGTCTCGATACGATTTCATGAATAGACTTAAGCTCGTGAACCTGATGTTTAGGAAGCACCCAGTTAGCCGTATCATCTATAGTTGGATAGTGTTTGATCACTTTAGTTCATGCTTTTCACGCACACTGTCCCACTCTGAGCATTCACTAGCCTTGAATTTGGTTTACATATTATTGATATTTCGGTGTTAGTTGATTGCGCCCACGGGCTTATTGGAACCCCTTTCCTACATTGTGTGCTAAATTGGTATTGCTTATCCGGGCGTTCATTGAGTATTAAGGCAATCGGGGTTTGCTCCCACCGTATTGTTCGCATTACAAGATGGATAGACCTTGTGAAGGCATTGGTTAAATGTGGTTAGTTTTGGTCTCTCCCCAAAGCCTTTTTGACTCGAGCAATTAAGTCTGAGGGGTCTCTTTAAACCTGGTACCCTAAGGCCATCTGGCTTGGGGATGACCGACCTAAAGCTCGTTACATGGGTCAACTAGAAAGCCCGACAGATCCAGGCATTGCACGACCACAAGGAAAATGGTGAAAAAAAAAAGAAGGGAAAAAAAAGATTAATTAATAGGGGAAGGGGTGAGTTTTTAGAGACACACCGGGCTATTGATATTGTGTGAACTGTTTTCGGGATTAGTGAATTTCTATGTGTGATTCTCACTTACACGCATGTTATGTGATAAATCCCTATCCGATCGTAGGTGAGAGGATTAATTTTTGTGCTAAGTTTGCTGCGAAGTTCACTTGTTTAACTTTGTCCATGGATGAAATGTCTTGTCTTTAACTTGCCTGACAGTCACTGTAGTGTTTCGAGAAGCTATTGACTGGGTTGAGTTGCATTCAAATGTCCGAGTCCTTTGTGTTTTGTGGGTTATCACTGCTGAAAACCCTCACGAGACTTCACTCGTCCTACCGGGGCCGCCTGGGGGTTTAAAAGATCTATCCTTTTATTTATTTGTTTTATTCTTTTCGTTGCTCGGGACTAGCAACCTTCAAGTTGGGGGGTGTGATAGGCGCGCAATATCTCAAGATATAAGCGCCTAAGTAGGGCGAATTAGCGCATTAGAGGCGCGATTTATTCCATTTTCCACTTGATGCGGTGTTGTCTTTGCTTTTTCTTGTTTTTGGTTGTTTTGTAGGGAACAGGTCGGAAAGAGCGCGTAAAGTGGACACATGGCAGTCGGGCGTGTTGGGGACATGTGGGACCCAAGTGAGGACGGCCAAACAAGCTTGGAAGTCATTTTAAGGGTTTCGGTATCGATACAGGGGTTGTCCTGTATCGATACCCGAGTGATCAAACGCGAACAGAATGTCTGGGTATCGATACAGGTCTTTCCCTGTATCGATACCTAGGGCCCTAAAAGCAGCGGTTGACCTTGCCACGTGTGTTGACTTCGGGGGAAGATAAATACTCCGATTTTAGGTCAAATTAGGGTTCGAACCTTGTTTAGTTTTTGCTTCCGAGTAGTAGCCGACTTTTCCTCTGGAGATTCTATTTTCCGGAGACTTTTGCATTGGAGTTTTGGTGTTTAGTTCGCAGATTCAGATATTGCTTCGGTAACTCTCTGTTTTATTTTCATTAAATCTTCGTTCGTGGGAGTTTGTCCGCGCTTTGCTTCCGAATCTTTGTTTTAATCCATATTTAGTTATTCAAGCATGCTTTATTTCAGAATCTTGTTATTTGTTCAATTTAATATGAGTGAGTAGTTTCAAAAGTATGGTCGCGGGGTGATTAACACGCCGTGGCCAGGGACGGATTTGTTCTTACTCCGATTTTTACACTAATAATGGAAAAAGCAATTTTAGGTTATTAAAGCGTTTCCGTTGGACGAATCCGAGCTTCGTTGGAGCCCATGTAACGCGAGGAACGGGGGACCAAAACTTGTTCTTCGCTGTACATGGGCAACGGCGACCGCGAGGATTCGCATCTTTCGGGGTAACCTTTTCTCTCTAAAATCAACCGTTTTCTTGGAAACAACGAATGGAGCATGAAACGTCCGGACCTGGTCACCGTGTTATGAACCCTATGACCGTACTTCCTTTTAAGTTATTTAATCAAAACAGTTTCTTCTCTTAATTTAGTTAATAAACCAATCAAATCACAAGGGTGGCTACCTAAGAGCCGTGTTAAACATTAGCAACCTGAGTTTTTAGTAAGCACTTTCCACCTTCTCTGTGGATTCGATTCCGGTCTTACCGGGTATTGTGCTACACCGGTCTCCGCCCTACGCTTGGGGCAACCCATTAAATTAGGTATAGGATTTCGGTCAAGCACTTGCATAACAAGGTATCATCTTTCTCATGCATGAACATGGCTTGTTGATAGTGTTGAATGTGAGCCACGGGATCCGTGCTAGTTTCATAAGGGATGAATGCTGAATGCTTCACCCTGCTCGGTGTCTTCTCTGTTCGGATCCAGTGGGCCAGTGGTGACTTCGAGATCTGGCCTAGGGCTTCCTTAGCTGCTTCTCGTGCAGTTTTAGGGCCTCCCTCCGCTCGGCCAGTCTCCCTTCTTCTTGCATATTGCTCAGGAATATGCTCATTGGAACCAAATCTCTCGTACCTGTCCCTAGCGTGCTTCCTTCTTTCTTTCTTTTCAACGGAAACGCTCCTTTCTCTCCTTTTTCGTGGAGAGGCTGCTCGGGTCAGCGGAGACATTGTCATGATGATGACTTTTCTTTCCTTTCTCGTACTACACGGACCTCGTCCGTGAGCGTAGGTCTTTTTCCTTCTATTGGAGTTGTTTCTTTAGGTCCTGAATCTCTCATTCTCGTCGAGTGACTTCACGGGCCAGTTCTTCTGCCTCCTGCTCCTTTCTGTCGAGGCTGTCCTCCTTCTCTTGATCCCTTGTTCGCCTATGATCTTCCTTCCTTGGGGGGCTTCTCCTCCGTTCACGTCGGATGGAGGCTTTCCCACCTCTTGGTGGTGTCTTTGAGCGTCTTCGCCGCTCGCCTGATCTTGGAGAATCATAGTTTATTAGGCGTGTATCCCTGAATTTTGGAATCTCAGGGATATGCCCTATATTAAACCTTCTTGCGGCGGGCTTCTTTTGTGGTGCTTTTAGAACCACAGGAGTTTTGTCCACCCTTGCGCTCTTTCTTGTAGTGTACACAAGGGTGGTTCCACCGTCGTCTTCCACGTCCTCTCTTCGTGGAGTGCACAAAATAGGCTCTGAAATCACCATTGTTGATCTTTGTTTAAGAGAAAAGAACCTTTTGTAAGCGTTTCCCACAGACAGCGCCAATTGTACGGGGATGAAATCCACGTAGGGTCTTGGTCACGTGTCTCTTCGCCGGAACCCTAAATCTGCAAGACAGACAAGGGTTAGAGCACCTTTGCCTCTCGTTGGCAAAGGCCCTCCGATGCTTAAGTTAGTACTGGGTTACTAATTAAGCAAAGAACACAATGCGTATAACCGGGTGTTACAGCGTACCTTTTGTGATGGTTATTGTCTTGTATTTATAGGTGTAGAAGTTCATCATCTTAGGCATCTCGTGCCCCCTGCTTCCTATTCTCTTTAGGAATCCTTCTCCTAATAGGACTTTCCTATTAGGCACATGCTTCCAAATACTGCAAGATCTCATTTTGCAATAGTACTTCTTTCCATGCAGGATTCTTCCCTATATGGGGCATACTCCTAATCACATTAGGACTTCCCATATCAATCCCTTACTTTATGGGATTGCTCCTTATCTCATAAGGAGCCGCTGTAAAATATTCTAGAATGTCCCACCGCCTTATTCGTGGCGGTGTCGTGCTTCCACATAGCTCGGCATGACACGTACATAACTCAGCAACTTCACGCCGAGCTGAGCCCATGTATTCCAGAATGCTATTTAACCTATATACGTAGCCTACCTAGCTCGGCCATATCAGGGGTATCCCTTTGTGCTTTACGCTGAGCTAGTGCATCCTGATTTATTAGTTTACTCTTTATTAGTTCTAGCCTTATTCATGGCCAAACCAGCTCGGCACAGGCCTTAAGGACTCCCTATGTGGTGCCGAGCTATTCAACCTCTCGTGGTGATTAATTAAGGCACGTGTTGTACCCTTTACTAGGGTAATCATGTTTTACCCGCTCCAGCAGGTTTATTTACAGGTTATTTGTTAGTGCAAAGCGTGCTGATGTTTTTTGTTTGAGTGGATGGTTTACAGATGCATGGGCATGAGTTAATACAAGGGACTTGTTTCACAAGTCTTCCATGTTTTTAATGGTTTATGAAATTACCATGTTTATTATATGCAACTGTTAAATCCACCATTTTAAGACTATCCAACTGTTAATTCCCATAACGATCCATCTTTCCAAGAAAACAACATGCCATCCGGGTAATCCATTTTTAAACAAGTAATCCATTTTTAGGGATCATCATAACCTGTAAGTTAATTTATGTTAATTTTTACAACCACAACAAAAACATGGAAACATCCATTAAGGTCAAGGAGTAATCCATTTTTTACTGTATGAAGTGACCTTTCAAACAATTTAAGCTCCAATTCTGCAAAGAAATTGGAGTGCAACTAGAAAATGGAAACATAGTTAATTGGCTTCCCATCGTTCCACAAATAATGTCCTCTAAATTTTTTTTAAGAAATGGACCTACGTGAAACTAGAAAAATGGTAAATGGATAATACATCTACCAAAATTTGTAAAGTAATACCCCATAAACAAAATTATTGGTTTCATAACTATGATTCCTGGTGGTTTCATGATCAAAGGAGGAATATGGCAAAGCTAGTACTGCATTCACATCCCAATTTGAAAACGGAGTTTATTGGCTCGACATTGAACCCGCACTCATGTAAAAAGGATGGTAGAAATGAAAAATACAATCAACCAGTATGATGGAAAGCCAAGAATCCATGAAAAAGAGCAAATATTTTTAAGCTACTAAAACATGCATCATGCCGTAAAATCAAACGTCTACACAATGTAGAACCAGGGGACCATAAGTTGAAAACAGAAACAAGATCAATGAGACAATTGATCTTGGGCACAAAAAAATAAATAGTGAGACATGGGATTGAAGTACGATAAAATTGAAATACTAAAACTTATGCGGTCTTCGGAGTAGCACCAAATCCTACATGGCTTCCTTGCAGGTTGGCCTGTTATGGTTCCCTAACTTGTGACACCTCCCGCATCTAATAGAGGGACACCTTCTCTCCCCTGGACGGTATCCGACGAGACTTTGGCCTGCCCGATGGTTTCTTGCTCAAAGGAGGGAGAATAACATCTTCATTGGTTGTATGCCGCAACATTCACAGAGTAGGGATTGGACGGATAGGATACGAATATGAGGCACGATATGTATCCGTGTAGTAGTACGGATCAACATAATAACTGAGGTCCTTGCCGGTACTAGCAATTACTTCAACAGCGTGGCAACAAGGGAATCCATCCTGTTGCCATTTTTGGCAAGAACAATTCCTCTCTACGATATTAACTGAAGTTGTAGGCTCCGAGTGCACCTCAAACACGCCATTCTCCGATGGCGAGACCACCCATGTCCTAGATTCTTGGTACGAATCCTTCAACTTCTTGCATATTTTTGCACAAAATTTTCCAACCCATTCACTTGCTTTTTTACTCCTTTCAACAATCATATCCATGATTTTCACCCGAATGGCATCCCCCAATCCCCTTCTGGGAAGGTAGCGCTCGTCCTTAATCCACGAATTAAATGACTTCGCAATTTTAGAATACATCTCCCCATATCGATAACCCGGAAAGTGCACAGTGCTCCAATGTTTAACGGGGAGATTCTTTAGGAAGTCGGTCACTCTAGGCCCGCCCTCGGTCACCATCCTCATAATATACAAGTCCACTGTAGGGGCATGGGCAGCCAGTCTCAGCAAATGCACCATCGTCTCTCTATAACCTTTGGGAGTCCCACGTAGATGGTATCTCAAGTTGAATGTCATATGGTATAAGCAATAACCATGAGGAGAGGTTGGAAAAACCATCTTCATTGCCTCCAACAACCCAAGGTTCCTATCTGAAACAAAAGTGAACCTCCTTTCATGATCGATTATGGAATACAACTGTGTAGGAACCATAACCAATTGTCACGATTTTCCGAGTCGACAATAGCAAAACACAATGGGAAAATCTCTGGCACAAAAAAAGGGTTTGAGTTAGTACAATATACATACAACATTGCCGTATAAATGATTCAATGTAATCAGGGCTGGAAAAAAAATTCAAAGTGCTACAGTGAACAAGTTGATAATCATGTTTGAAAGTGAGACTTCCTAATTTTTCAAATTAGGGACATGATTACTTTTCAAACATGCAGTAAAGGAAAGATACAATCGAAATGGGATATAATCAACCCATGTTTACACCATGGCATTACATTACTCAACATGCAAGAGTACCAAACCATATCCGAAAACAAAGTATCACACCATCTGCTATAACATATAGTAACTCAGAAAAGTAGAAACCGAACAATAATACCTTCGTTACTGGTTTTTCAGGTTGCGCCAAGTAGCTGACCTTTCTGCGTTCCTCTAAAAAATGTACCATTAAGAAAGAGGATGGGCCGACAGTGTCTAAACCCATCGATGCATCCACAGAACGCCACAAATAACCTTTTGAACCTTTTTGAATCCTCGTCAACCTCCAATAAAATGTGACTGCCAGGATTTGTGTGCCGGGCTTCTCGGACATACCAGTTCAAACTAGAACATGAGTTCTCAAAATCCCTGAAAACATCACCCCTCGTACTCTCCAGTGCCCACCATGCTTGGTGGTATGAAACATTGAGCCCGTACTCCCGCTTCATTTCAGTAATTATGTCCGAAGGTAACCTCTTGGATTTGGCCCAGATATCCTCCATGATCAGACTGCCTATTAGCTCAGACGTGGCACTTGGATTCTTATTTGTCCTTAACATAGCACCACATTTGTGCTCATCCATGAAATTTCAGATATAGAAAAAACCATTAACTTCGAACACCCGGCCATGAACTTCCCACATGCATTTCTTCTCCCCATTCCTATGTTTGCAATGCGTCGTAATGCGCTCCCTATCATTCTTTACGAGGACATACTCAATTACCCGTTCGATGCAATATTTACGCAAAACATTCTGAAATTCTACCACCCCGCCTACAAAGCACTGACCAACACCTTTAATCCCAAACGCCCATTCAGCCGACTTCAAAGTATTTTTTTTGTGAGTTACAAACGATGGGGTCACCATATCACTGTTAACCATGTTTGAAGTCCTAATCCTTTTCTTATTTTGTGACATGTGAATGCTTGACAGACTCGAATTCGAATCCGAATCAGCCATAGTAAATTCCACTGACCCATCATCGACGACGACTTCAATATCATTTATTGACCCAGCTTGAGCAAGCTCCCACAATGTCGCCAAACCGACATTGTCCTCCATGACTATAGGTTCGTTGTCGATAAGCGAATAAGTCATAATCAGTGTGTCGGGATCCAAATCAGTCCACCTCGTACATATCTTCTCCATAACCGCTCCAAAATTCATCACTTTTAACCAGTACCGGACAAATCTTATCGCCATATTTGCAAACCAGAATCAAACCATCCGCCATCGTAAAAGACAAAACTGCAATAACCGAATAACAAGTGATTAGTCAAACATGGTGCATCGGGTTACCATTCTTTTATACAAAAATTACCCTTACGAATTCAACAGCAGACATGGTGTGTGGATTTATCTATTACAACCAGTCCATTGCAGTTAAATTCATGTCGACTAAATTCTCATATTTTATTGGCAGTAAACAAAGGTTTGAGATGGGAATGAATTAAGAAGAGAAAATAACAACAATTGTTGCACAAAAAGGAACTTTAAAAAATGGTGACATAGATTTTCAAACCTACGCGCAAAGTTGCTTGATCAAATGATTGAAACCAACTTT
The DNA here is from genome assembly GCA_963854785.1 of Vaccinium vitis-idaea. NCBI lineage: Eukaryota > Viridiplantae > Streptophyta > Magnoliopsida > Ericales > Ericaceae > Vaccinium > Vaccinium vitis-idaea. The sequence goes on along the minus strand of OY978226.1, from coordinate 24,884,521 downwards.
TCATTAGACAAACATGGTGAATCAGGCTTCGATTCTTTATTAAGAAAATTACACATATGATTTAAACAGACAACATGGTATATTGTTTTGTTCATTCAAACCAGACAATTGACATAAAATAAAAAAACACCGAAATCGATTTGATGTGATCAAATTTTCATATTTAGAGGCAGAAACTTACCAACTTACAACAAGTTAGGCGGGTAAAAACAAAGTTTGACATGGGATTGAGTAACCGAACAAAAGAATTATTATTGTTGCAACAAAAGAACTTAAAAAATTGGTGACGTAGAATACCTCTCCGAAACCCCGCGAAGTTGCTTGAACAATTGATTGTGATTGAATTGGGCGTGGCTGAAGAGTTGGAAATACGAATTGGCAGAGGAGTTGATTGGTTGTAGTAGAAGAAATTATCTGGGCGTGGTTCTTTGATTTGTTTAGGACTATAGTATTTTGAAAGTCAAACCCACCTCAAGATAAGGAAATGATACAACTATAATTCAAAAAACAATCAAAACGGAAACAAATCTTGAAGGGAATCATCCTACAACTGACGTGAGAAATAGAATGGAAATAGGATGATAATTTCCAAAATTTTAGGATTATTAATTACTGCTACACGTTACAAACAGATTAAGATATATACTCTACAATAAAAAGTAAGGGCAATAAGGTCAGAAAACATTTACAAGATGTAATCATAACGATTCAAAATGGGCAGGATTGCATCATAAAAGAAATATTCTTACGGGGTCCCTATTTAAAATTCTCAAATATTTCCTCCAATAATTAGGAGAGAAAACCCTATTGACTAGAGTTTTGGGTGCTAGTCATAGGCATAAGCCTAATAGGCTAGGAAATCTAGGAAAATCTATAAGAAAATCTTAAGCTACACTTTAAGGGATTCTTGGTACATATATGTATATACACTTATACACTGTGTGTATAACATGTGCCAAATTAGGAAGCTTCCGAGGAAATTGCCAAGCAACTTCCTCACAATCTTTCTATTAATGGGGAGAATCCTAGAGAAGTCTATAGGTTTCACTTTAAGGGATTCCTACGCATGCATGTGAAGCAAATAGTATATAGAGAAGGTATGAGAGCTGGTTTAGGAAGCCTTTTGCAAGCATGCAGCACATTAAAATTGGAGTAATGAAATACTGCTATTTTGACTCCGCAGGAAAAGCGAAGCAAATAGTATATAGAGAAGGTATGAGAGCTGGTTTAGGAAGCATTTTGCAAGCAGCACATTAAAATAGGAGTAATGAAATACTGCTATTTTCCCTCCCTCCCTCCGTCCCCAAATAAATGTAGAGTTTTCTATTTGGCTTTTGTCATCATAAGAACACATTAATTGCTGCACATTACTCCACTTCCACAAGGAATTGAAGTTGAGAGTAATTAATTGTGTTTTGGAAAGATAAAGATTTTTTTATTAGATGAAAATGCCACTACCTACCCATTGACAGACATGCAAGAATTGACCGAATAAAAACGAAAAATTATTTATGAAATATGTTGGCCTGTATTCTCCCATGAATTTTCGGAACATAATTTTAGAACATTAATTATCAAACATAAACCCCAAAAAGAAGAGATGTTGTTGAGTGAAACCTAACCACTTTCTTCGTTCCAATCCCAATCAATAACATTCTTCTTAACATCATTTTTTAAACATTTTTAGTATGCTATTGAGTAAATTTGTAATTTATTGACAAATAATTGATCTACTCTTCAGCTTTCTTGACTTTTTTAAACTTCTTATCAAGAGAGATTTATTACTTCACTAATTCGTTTTGATGAGAGAAATGGAAAAGTAAAAGAGGACTAAATATAAAAAGGATTAAAAAAAGACAACATTAACCTAAATAATAAGCCGGAAGTTATGAATTTTCTGGCTTGGGGATTTAGTTTTAAAATTCTAGTTGAAGAGAAAAATTAATGACTTATTTCAGAATGTATTATTTAGTTAAGCTATGACACTACCATCTGTTTTTTCCAAGCTTCAACCTCTCTGGCTCTTTTCTTCCTTTCTCTTTCTTAGAGTTAACGGAGTAGACAATTGCTTCGTGTTTGTAGACCATTTTGGTGACTGGTGCCCGTAGGATTTTTTCTTTTTATTGGGCTTAAAAGCTAAAGCCCTAAGAGTTGAAAAGATTGCATTGAAAGAGAGGTTAAAGCATTTCCGAAGTACCCAAAAAAAAAAAAAAAAGGAGAGGTTAAAGGGTAAATCATTTTTTTAATAACCGTTAAAGGGTATAATTTAGTCTCATCATGATAAACAAGTTTTTCCCCTGGACAATATTGCCTAACCTATTTAGTACCTATACAAATGGGTATAGTTGGTACCATCAAAAGAGTATTAAGTAGGAGCATTAACATATGCCTTTAGGACACATATTAACAAAATGATTTCAGCAAGGGCGAATTTCTTTCCCAAAATATTTTGTAATTGGGAGCCTATATAATTCAAAGGAATTTTTTTTTCCTACATAATACTAGAGGTTTTTTTTTTCTTTATAGCGGCGACCGCCCCTGGCTCCATCCTTGAGTTGCATCCCTTAATAAATGTATGTTTTGAAAAGTTAATAGGTAAAAGTTTGTACAATTATTATTTTGCCTTTTCGAAAAGTTAATGTGTAAAAGTGGAGGATAATTTTGGAAAGTGGAGGTAAAAGTTGATGTGAGAGGTGTAAAATGGAGGTAATAGTTAATGTGAGAAATGTAATAATAATGTCTTTTTAGTAAGTTGAATTTACAAAGCAACACATTTAAAAAGAAACAAAGGGAATAAGTAATAATATGAGTATTTGTTTCCATCCCACATTGCCCATGGAAGAAACAAAAAGACTCCAAAGAGGCTATAAATCCACAACTAGTAGCAGACCTAATGTATATGGACTATCATGAATTGACTATAAAAAATCAAGAGTGCAATTTTGTTCATCCTTCTTAAAAAAGAGTGAACAAAAGTCTCCCTCTTACTAAATTCGGTTCCCAGCATTTAGTGTTGGAAATTTCTCGGAAATTCGGTGTGAATGAAACAGGGCGTTCGGAGGGTCTCTTGAGGCAACCGAAAGGACCCACGAAGCTGCTTATTACACTTGTTTATGGATGAATATTACGGTGTTTATTGCTGATTATAACACCTTGTAACCTCCCCATGATGGAGATTGAATGGCAGTCAATTTTCTATGGTTACACCATTCAAATTCAGGTTTTATGTTCGGGGTTTCACAATTCAATTGCGAAATTGAATTGCCCCATTCAAATCTCATATTGAAGGCTCCTCCTCACCTATATAAAGGCGGCATTGGCCTTTGTTTGATCACTAGAAATTCGTCTAACATTTCAAGTTCTGAAAATCGTCTTTGAGAGAGAGAAGCAAACGTTAGTTAGTTCGGCAAGGCTACCAACGGTGGTGTTCCAGTGGTTAGTGGTTTTAGCCATTTTATCATGGGACGAAGACGTTGGTTCATCTTACAACACCCATTGTAGGCAGCGCATCTTTGTTAAGGAGACTGTATTTCATAGGACTCGGCTCATATTTTCTATCGACTGTTTGTAGCTCTAATTTCCCGTTTCTTTAATTTTCATTGTAATTTGTTCTATGTTTATCAATAGAAATTATTCTTTGGAATTTATGATTGCCATTGTATTTTTTTTCCCAACAAGCTTAACAAAGATGTCTAATCGATTAGTAATCGAATCAGAAAACAATTCTATTTTGGTACTAACATTTGGGTTGCAAGAACAGATTCAAAATCGTGACAGAATTGGTGGCATCTTATTGATCTGAGATGATATAGTAATCTGACTAGATTACTCGTGTGGGAAAACTATTACAAACAGTTTGGCTACGGCCTAAGTCAATCGTGCACGATTAGACTTTTGCGATTAGTTGCATAAGCTACGACTTTAGGCAGTTGTGCGTGACTGACCTTAAAATTTTTGAGTTGATTAGCCTCTAGAGCAGTCTACTTGGCTTAAGCCTTGACACTGCTTGGCCAAGAACTTGTGATCCATGCAGGCCCGACTCTGAGATTTACGAGGCCCCAGTCAAGTTTTGAAAATTGGGCCTCTTAATTTTTCTATATAAATTATTTTTTCGAGATGAGATACAAAATGGCCTTGTGGTACAATGAGACATTGCTTGTAATGTGGGAACCAAAGGTCATGGGTTCCAACCTCACTAGTTTTGAAACAAATTTTTGAAGAAACTCAAAAAGTATTCTCATAAAAATGTAGGACGAGAGGATTGAACTCGTGACCTCTTATATAGATGGCACAATTCATTCCACTACACCCCCCAAAGCTATGTAGTAGCTTCTTGACATGCTTAATATTTAATATATCCCTGTATTTTGGGGCCGTAAAAATGAGCTTTTTTCGGTGGGCCCCAGCCTCGGGCCTGACCAACCTGCTCTCAGGGCCGGCCCTGGATCCATGGACTGTTTGGCATCTGGAGTGCCCTAATTTGGTTAAACAGTGACGTTGCTTAGCCGCAGTCCTTTGAAATTATGCTTAGCAATAGCAATCTTTGTGCTGGGATTTTAAAACAGCCAGTGGTTGGCTAGTTCAACCTTGTGTGTGCTTGGCCTGAAGTAAAACAACCAGTGGAAGGTTAGTTTACTCAGCCTTAGTACATGGCCTGTGTAGTTTATTTGGCACATGGACTGGTATACTTGGCAGAGGCAGAAGATGAACGGCCATCGAACTCCCGTCAAGGGTGTGCCCTCGAAGTAAAACCACCAATGGAAGGTTAGTTTACTCAGCCTAACCCCATCAAGGGTGTTGCCCTCGAGCACCCGTCTAGGGGCAGCGCCCCTAGGAACCCTGTTAGGGGGCTCAGCCCCCTAGAACCCCCGCCAGGGGGCGCGCCCCCTGGGACACCTAGGGTACGCTTGCGCGTTATGGTTGTTAGACCATGTTTGGTTGCTAAGTTTAGATTGTATTTCCATACTTATTGTCATGATTGTGAAAATAATCTCACTAATTTGTGGTTTGTCACATCTCCGATTAAGATGACAACTGAAAAGAACAATGAGACTCCAGCTTGGGAAGCTCAAGTGCTATTGCTCCTATGCATGGAATTCCCTCGATTACAATGTCCCATGTGGATAAACCAGGGAAGTTTGGCCTAGGGGTTGATTTCAAGAGATGCCAACAAAAGATGATGTTCTATCTGACCACTCTCCATCTTGCTGGGTGCTTGTTTGAGGATACCCCAATTGTTTGCTAAAAATGAGAAAGACGACCAGAAGCAACGAGCTCTGGATCAGTGGAAGAATGCTGATTATATAGCCAAGAATTATGTCTTGAATGCTTTGGATGACTCATTATACTCTGTGTTCAATGAGGCAAAGTCTGCCATGGAACTGTGCGAGTGCTTCCTTGATTACAAGATGAAGGATTCAAAACCTGTGACTGTACAGGTCCAAGAGCTCCATATATTGATCAATGAAATTAAAGCAGAAGGGATGCTTCTACGTGAGCCATTTTTGGTGGCTGCAATCATCCACAAGCTTGCAGAAACTTGGAATCAAAAGTTATCCTATGTTCAAGAACAAAGAGATGACCTTAGAGACTCTTTTCTACAAACTCAATGTCACAAAACAAAATCGGGCCAGAGACAAAGCTGCCAAAGCCTCCGACATGGCAAAAAGCAAACATGGTGGAGCATGGTCATCCTTCCTCAAATGGTGCGAGGAAGAACTGTGGACGCACCTCCGGAAGGGATCGATTCGGAGTCGCCACCCGGGTTTTAGCGGATTGTCCCCGAGGAACCGAACATCGATTGACTCGTGCCTCATTCAATGGATAAGGATTGCTGGCCCGTCATCACCATACTATCTTAGGTTCGGGGGCTCAGTTACGAGAGGGGAAGGGTTTTACGGCACCCCCCTTGCCCGGTTCGAAGACCGGTCTCTACTTGACTTTTGTGGGATCATGGGAAATCTTTATAATTCAACTTTGAGCAAATACGGGGAATGGGAATGGGAATGGGAGCCACGTAATGACAATAATAAACAAAATGATGGATTACGGTGTATGCATGTGCTTCGTGAATCTACATGGATGATGAGGGTATGCAAGAATGAACAAACAAGGAAATCAAATAGCAAGGGGGAATGTAAGGATACACAGAGTGATGACAGAATAATAAAAAAACAACACCACAAGCCCACACAAAACTAAACCAATCTGATCCCTCTGTTAAGGGCTTGAGCGCTCAAATAGAAGGATTGAGCGCTCAACCTCTTCTCAGCTCAAACATGCTTATGATGCTTCTGATGATTCTGGTTTAAAGAAAACATGTTCTGACCCCCATTGTTTGTTGAAAAACATCATTTAACTCACTGGACAGAATGACATAATCACATAACCATGGGTTTAAAACTAATTTGTGGACCAAGATGAGGCAAACAGTATAGAAGGAATAAAGACTCTTTGTTTTGAAACTTTGCAGAACACTCAAAGTGCCAAGAACAAGCTGAAATGAGAGAAAGATTTCAATGGCCCAGGAAGCAGCTTGAGTGCTCAAAGGGATGGATTGAGCGCTCAAGCCATCTTCTGGATTTGAATGTTTCTGCAACATACTGCCCTCATCTGGACAACAAACTAGTTCAACATAACATGTGATGATGCATAATGTACTGAAACTTCGACAACTTGGATAAAATAAACTTGAGGTGTCCATGTGAGTAGAGAGTAAACGTAAGACTACCCATAAGCATGATTAGAATGAGAGAGGGAGAGAGAGGAGATCAGGTTGGCCTAGCCAAACATCACCAACACACACACTTTGAGATTAGGTTGGCTTAGCCAAACATCAACACACGCACACTTCGAGATTAGGTTGGCTTAGCCAAACATCAACACATGCACACACACCCCACAAACTGTAAACAGAACGCAGAACTGAAAGGTAAACAAGATTCAACTTCGAATCTGAGCAAGGTTTAAGCGCTCATAGTGATGACCTTGAGCACTCGAGCCCCATTCAAAGATTGTGATCTTCTGTGATTTCTGATCATTCATTGATGTTCATATGAACTTAAAACTTTCTGATCATGGTTGGAAGAGTGAGATAAACTGTTTTATTCATGAAATAAGATCATCAAAGACTTGATGGAGATGAAAGATCACTTTTTATGGCTTTTGGGTTCATTGATCGATGATAAAAAAAAAAAAGATAAACCGATGTAAAGATTATTGAACCAACAAACTTCCATAAGCATGATATTATCAAGATAAAATATGATCAGAAGCTACAGAAACACAAACAGTGTTCAAAGGGTTCGAGCGCTCATAGTTCCAGGCTTGAGCGCTCAAGCTATTTGAAACTGGGATTTTCAAAGATCATTTTCTTGCATATTTAGGACCTTGTGAATCCATTAGAGGTATAGAGGACCTCCATGAACCCACTGGTCTCCCTCAGGAGTACCAGACCGTTATTTTTACATGGGTTTCTACCTTTTGGCTTTGATTTAAGCTTTGACTTGGAAGTTTGATGGGTGATGGGATTGTAACTACGTGTGTATGAGCAAAGTGGGTTGTTTTGATCAGATTATGATGGGTGTGGAGTGGCTTGAGTTGATTTGGAGTAGATGATGGTATACTCTAGTGAGAGAGTTTGATGATCAAGGATGGGTTTTATGGATGAAGAAGATTGAAGTGGGAGTGATGGGTTGATGATTGCTGGAAATGTAGTGTTTAGAGAGAGTGAGAGATAGCTCAGAATATGTGGGTCGGTCTAACCTCTCTAAATGGTGTAGAAGGAGGATTTTTATAGAGTGAAATGGGGGGTGAAGTGAGTTTATTTGAAGTGAGGGGTCTATTGGAGAAATATAGGCCTACCCTGAGGTCTATCAGTTGCATGCGAGCAACAGAAAAATGGCTGGGTGGCAGCCATTCAGTTGGAATCTCATCATTAGATGCTCTGCCACCGACAGACTGGACAGAGCTTGAGCGCTCAAACAGGGGGGGTTTGAGCGCTCAAACCCCTTTGAGCACTGGGGCTAGTTCTGCTTTGTTTTAGTATTTTGAAGGGTATTTGGGTCATTTGGGTTGGTTTAGGTTATTTAGGGATGGTTTGGGGTGGTTTTTGGTGGTTCGGGACAAGTTCAAGCCTTCTTCTCAGCCCTAAGGCACTTACGGGTGGTTTTTCTCATCATCGGGAGTGCTTGGCAAGTATCCCGGGTCAAAATCGGGGTGTCTACAAGAACCAACATGAGAAGCAATTTGACAAGCAAAAAGGCAAGAGTGTCAATCTGGGATCGAAGGGTAGTGTCGCTAAGAAGCAGAAATAAAAATTTTAAGGGAAATGCTTCAATTGTGGCAAGTTTGGCCATAAAGCATCAGAGTGCAAGAGGCCACCTCGTCCACAAGCGCATATGGCAGAAAGCTCGGGAGGTAACTCTGACACGAACCTCTCAGCTATCGTATCTGAGGAGAACATGGTGGGCTCAAATCTACAGGAATGGTGGATTTACACTGGGGCTACCCGCCATGTGTATTATGACAGGAAGATGTTCACATCACTCGAGTCGGTTAACGGGGAGAAGCTATTCATGGGGAATTCAACGACCTCAGATATTGCTGGGGAAGGAACAGGGTTCCAGAAAATGAATTCGAAGAAAATGTTGACTCTGAACAAGGTGTTGTTCATGCCAGACATTCGTAAGAATCTGATGTCTAGTTCTCTGTTGAGCAAGCACAACTTCCGCATGGTGTTTGAATCAAATACAGTCATTTTGACTAAGGCTGGATCGTATGTAGGGAAAGGTTATATGACCAATGGTCTATTTTAAATGTATGTAATGACTGTTATCCCTACTATTAATAAAACAATTGCCCCAATTGCTTATGTGTTTGAGTCTTCCATTTTATGGCACGGTAGACTAGGTCATGTTAATTATGAATCTTGGCATAGATTAGTTAACTTGGACCATATTCCAGCTTTCCATATTGATACAAAACACAAGTGTTGAACTTGTGTGTCGAAGCAAAGTTAACTAGGTTTTCGTTTCGATCGGTTGAAAGAAGTCTCCAACCATTGGGGCTAATCCACACTGATGTGTGTGATTTGAAATATGTCCAAACGCCAAATGCAAACAAACATTTTATTAATTTTATTGATGATAGCACGAAATACTGCTATGTGTAATTGCTAAAGAACAAGGATGAAGCGTTGGACAAGTTCATTCTTTTTAAGAATGAGGTTGAGAGCCAACTTAGCACTAAGATTAAGGTGGTGAGAATTGACCAAGGTTGTGAATCTGAACACGGTATTATCTACCAAACCACTGCATTTTACTCGCCTCAATAGAACTGAACTGCGGAACGCAAGAATCCTACCTTGAAAGAAATGATTAATGCTATGTTGGTTAGTTTTGGGTTGCCTCAGAACATGTGGGGCAAAGTGGTGCTCACCGCTAACTATCTCTTGAATTTAGTGCCCCAAAAAAAGTTAGACAAAACCCCTTATTAGTTGCTCAAAGGTAGGAAGCCTAACTCTAAGAACTTACGAGTATGGGGGTGTCTTGTGAAGATAGCAATACCTCCTCCTAAGTATGACAAGATAGGACCGAAAATCATTGAGTGTGTGTTTATTGGTTATGCACACAATAGTAGTGCATATCGGTTCGTTGTGTAGGATTCTAGAGTACCAGATATTTACAAGAACACCTACTTGGAGTCTATAAATGCGTCGTTCTTCGAACACATTGTTCCATATAGATCCATTGGGGAGTCTAGTTCAGTGAAATGGACATTGCATCCTGCTAATCATAGCAGTAGAGACCAAGAAGAGGAAGTTGATGTAGAACCCAAACGCAGGAAGCGTGATAGGACATCAATGTCCTTTGGTCCAGACTTTCTAAATTGTTTGTTAGAAAGTGAGTCTCAGACTTACAAAGAAGCTGTTAGTTGTCCTGAAGGTCTTTGTGGAAAGAGGCTATTAGTAGTGAAATCGACTCTATACTATAGAATCGTACGTGGGAACTGGTGGATTTGTCATCAGTAGTAGGCGTCTAGGCTATAAGTGGATCTTCAAGAGGAAAATGAAAGCAGATGGGTTGATAGATAAGTACAAAGTTAGGCTTGTCATTAATGGATACAAACAAAAAGAAGGCCTAGATTACTTTGATACTTACTCACCGGTCTCAAGGATTAATTTCATTCAGATGATAATCACAATCACTGCTTTGCGAAACCTTGAGATACATCAAATGGATGTAAAGACAGGTTTCCTAAATGACGATTTAGAAGAAGAAATCTACATGGAACAACTCGAAGGTTTTCCGCGCTAGGCCAAGAAGGGAAAGTCTGTAAGCATGTTAGATCTCTGCATGGTCTAAAGCAAGCGCCTAAACAATGGTATGAGATGTTTGACAATGTGATGTTGTCTAGTGGCTTCCAGATCAACGAATATGACAAGTGTGTTTATGTCAAAGACACCGACGAATAATACATCATTTTGTATCTCTACGTTGATGATATGCTCATTGTTGGTAGCTAGTAATGATAGGGTCATTCGATCTATCAAGAATATGTTAAACTCCCAGTTTGACATGAAGGATATGGGCCTTGCAGATGTGATACAAAGCGTGAAGATCACCAGAACATCTGATGAACTTGCGTTGTCTTAGACACACTACGTTGACAAAATTCTTGAGAAGTTCAACCAGTCTGATACAGGCATCACAAGAACCCCCATAGACGTAAACCTCCATTTATCCAAGAATGGTGGGGGGGAAGGTATCCCAATTAGAACATTCTCGGATAATTGGGAGCTTCAAGTACTTGATGAGCTGTACAATTCCCAATATAGCCTACTCAGTTAGCAAACTAAGCAGATACACGAGTAATCCAGGGCATGATCACTGGAAAGCGATAGTCAGGGTACTACATTATTTAAGATATACTCTTGATCTGGGGTTGCACGACACCAGATATCTGGCAGTACTAGAAAGGTATTGTGATGCGAATTGTTAGCGGATATGAAGGACTCGGAATCTACAACTGCATGTCTCCACACTTGGTGGTGCAGTTGTTGCTTGAAAATCTTCTAAACAGATGTGTATAGCATGATCTACGATGGAATTTGAATTCATTGCTTTAGATAAAGTAACAGAAGAGGCCGAGTGGGTACGCCAGTTCCTAGAGGATATTCCAAGATGGTCGAAACCAGTGCCAACTATTAGTATCCATTGTGATAGTCAAGCTGCGATTGGTAAGGCACTGAGTACTAATTACAATGGTAAGTCTAGACATATACGTCGAACAGAACAGAACAGTGAAGATTTGATCTAGGTTCAATGAGACTACCTTTTACGTGTACTAGAGAACGATCATTGTGGAGATTTGATCTCTTCCCCATTTCTATGATGCAGAACAGTGAAGCCTGTAAAATGGGAGAAGGTTAAACATTACTTTTAATGACTTATGCGTCGGAGATGCCGAGTGGGGTATATATAGCAGGATACCCTTTATAAGAAGGCCACCTATGTGAGTATGAAATGGGGCCGCTTCTTTGAGAATCCTAGCAAAATTCTTGAGAAAATACTTGTAGAACTAGTAAGAGGGTGTCATGGCCGAAATGAACCCAACAGTGGGAATTGAACTACATCAGAAGAAATCCTGTGTGACGTCTGTTGTCTAAGTTTACACTGGCGGTGGAAGAGTTCAAAGCGGGACCGCACACTAGTCTGCTAGTAAACTCGATAGGCTATCACAAGGGAAGGTTCAAGGCCAAAAGCTATCTATCCTATGCAGGAATTATCTGTTGCCTCTCTCTCGGACCACCTTTGTACTCTGTGTCAGTATGCCTGCCAATTTTCATTCATAGGGGGGACTGTTGGAAATTTCTCAAAAATTCGATGTGAATGAAACAGGGCGTTCGGAGGGTCTTTCGAGGCTACCGAAAGGACCCACAAAGCTGCTTATTACACGTGTTTATGACTGAATATTACAGTGTTTATTGCTGGTTATAACACCTTGTAACCTCCCTATGATGGAGATGGAATGGCAATCAATTTTGAATGCATGGTTACACCATTCAAATTCAGGTATTATGTTGGGGGTTTCACAATTCAATTGTTGAATTGAATTGCCCCATTCAAATCTCGTATTGAAGGCTTGAGACTCTTCCTCACCTATATAAAGGCAGCATTGGGCCTTTGTTTGATCACCAGAAATTTGTCTAACATTTCAAGTTCTGAAAAATTATCTTTGAGAGAGAGAGAGATAGACGTAAGTTAGTTCGCCAAGGCTACCAACGGTGGTGTTCTAGAGGATAGTGGTTCTAACCGTTTTATCCTGGGACGAAGACGTTGGTCCATCCTACAACACCCACGGTAGGTGGCACAACTTTGTTAAGGAGACTGTGTTTCACAGGACTCGGCTCATATTTCCCATCAACTGTTTGTATCTCTAATTTCCCGTTTCTTTAATTTTCTTTTTGTTTATTTTCATTGTAATCTTTTCTATATTTATTAATGAAAATTGTTCTTTGGAATTTATGACTGCCACTGTATTTTTTTCCCAACATTTAGATCCCCTCAAAGTGGTGCAATTGGAGGTTAGATCCCCTTGAAGTGATCAATTTCTACCTCATTTTCTCGTTTGGGTAAAAATCACTTAGATCGTTTCATCTATCACTCATCCTCACATAAACCCCTTCATCTTTAAAACCGATGAACTACACCCCCTCATTTATTTCACAATACAAAATGGCTAACCCCGTTAATAAAATGCATGAATTGACTGAAATGCCCTAATTAAAACTTCGAATGTGCACTCCCCCCTTCTTTCACTCTCTCTCTCTCTAACACACCTCTTGGACCTTGGTTTTCTATTCACTGTAGCGAACGCCCGGACCAGCTGTCCCAGTCTCTCTCTCTCCTGCCTGTTTGAGTTGTATGCAAAGGGGAAAAAAAGGAACCACCACCACCACTCTTCTCTATTCCATTTCTGCTCGAAATTGCAGAATCGGAAAATTGCTCGACAAAAATTTCTGAGACCAGAGTAGCGTTCCACTTGTCCAGACAATCCGAACACCACGAGACACGTCTCAAATTGAGCTGTCTAGAGCTTGTTGTGAAATAGTAATTGTGCATGTGGTGAGTGTATGTGATCTGGAGACAAAAGAAGTGAAGTGAATTGAAGAGGGTGTCGGATCTCATCTTATCGACTTGTGTTAAATTTGTGGGGTTTGTGTATTGTCTTTATTTATCTATAAATAAGTGTATGTATGTATTGAGTCAGTGTGGTTGGGAGTTTTACTTTGTGTGAGAGAAATAGTGTGAGATTGATTTTCAGTTGGTGTGTGAGCTGTGAGTGAGAGTGAGAAAGTGTGCTTGTGTTTGTTTTGTGTACTGAATATCAATAAAAGTGTGTGAGTTTTTTGTGTGTAATCTATCCGTTTATCATTGCTTGAAATTCCCAACGCATCAGTGGTATCAGAGCCTCAACGGAGGGATTTTTTGTTCACCGACGGTTACTGGCCAGAACCGAAAGTCGATGAAAGCCAATTTTAATACCACACGTGTGTTATCTGGGACGAGTCGATCCCAAATCTGCAAGTACCGTCGAGAGAGGAGGTCGGAGAAAGCCGCACGCGCATTCAGAAGGGAGGCGTGTGGTGTTGTTAGGGATGGGCATGGGGACGGATCGGGGACGGAGACTACTATCTCCACCCCCAATCCCCAAACCCCGTACTCATATCCATCCCCTATCCAATCTCCAACGGGGATTTATTTTTATCCTCCATCCCCGCTCCAAATGGGGAACGGGGATCACCACGGGAATTTCGGGGATCCATTCATTTTCCCTAGAGTAACAAGCAAATAAAAAACATAAGGTCAAAAGCCATGAGATAAGATTAGTGGGCAGTGACTTGAACACCAAGAGAACCAGAAATAAAAAACTTGGTGGTTTGGTTTATTTAATAGACATCAATGGCAGCAGAAAAAGAAGACCATTCAGCAGCACATGAACATAGAAATAGTCAAATGATAGCACCCCCCACCTGACCTTTTACAAAAAAGAGAAGAGGTAAAAGGCTCATTAATACGCACCGGCCACTTAAGGCAGTCATGGGCTAGTATTTGGAATCACGCGTAATCCTTTCCTTTGGCTCGTCGAGTAATTATTGGCATAAAAAATTAGATCAAAAGGGTATTAGCATTTAGCAATAAGCTTATCTTAAGAACAACATACAAGACAAGAGAAGGAAAGTAGAATTGTCATGAATAAGTTGATACAAAAGGAAGGCAAATACTCACTTGGTCATTTAGTCGAACACTTGGTGGGTGGTTTGAAACAATAAACTTGATAGCTAACACACATCCATCTCGGACAAGTTGTGGGATTTTCCAGGAAAATCACCTGAACCCTACAAAAGTTGCAGATGAAAAGTTAAGACAAGCACAGACCAACCCCTTAACAAGAGAATACTCGGACGAATGACAGCTAAAGTGTGTGATTGCAGCAATTTAATTGGGTTTAGCAATAGAAATAATCCTACTAGGTAAATTTTTCTATAGAGTGCAATAACCCAAATTTCAACTTACCTGTACCAATCTACCAATCATATAAGCAAAACGATGATGATCAGATAATCGAAAGAACAAAAGAAGTCACTGGAGGAATTTACCGACGAACTCCAGTCCATATTTCTAATGCCCGCACAAATCGTATGATGCCCACAGAGTATCCAACGGGCACGGTTGTTTCGAGTCAAGCCTGAGCCACGGCTTCCCACTGCCGCTCCAGTGGAGCAAACTCACCGGACCAGGGTGCAGGTCCCTACAACTCCCCCTCTCGTTATCCCCTCCCAAACCGTGTTGATTCCACCGGTGGTCTACCAGTGGGGTTGCATTGAATTGATTCCACTAGTGGGGTTGAATCGAAAGAAGATAGTCAATTTTTGGTAGCTTTTCTGGGATTTAGACTTTAGAGAGAGAAAGTTAGGATCTGCTTTTGGGGGGAGAGAGTTAGGGATTTGGGGGTTTGGGGGGAATTTGTAGCGGGAAAAAATTTTCAGCCCATTTTGGACCGAAAAATGGTGTCTGTGATTGTGTGTGTGTGCAGTGCATTGCATTAACATGTATGGAAAATCCTCGTAAAGTTATGATACATCATTCAAGGCCTTTCGAGACTAATATTGAAAATCGGAACCATCTATATTTTTTGTAGGATAAAATATATTATTCATGTAAAAAATTAAGTATATTTATGATATCTGTATGCTTGATCAGAGTTAACAAATATTTGCCTACTAATGATTCTCACGTCCGGAATCTCCCGATGAAGGGTTTTTAAAAATCCGATTGGTCCAAATTTTGGTGAGGTTCACTAAAACACCAAGAAAAACAAAATAGTCGGTGTTGATCGTCGAAATTGTGTTGAGATCATGTAGCTAACATGCATTAGACTATAGCAGTATATATTGGTTCGTAACTAAGTATGTTCAATGTATAACATTGAATGGTGGATACTAGTTCATTTTCTTGAATGTTTGATCTAAACCGATACGATTTAACATCTTATCAATTCTATCATTCTCCCCGAAATTGATGATCATCCGATGTCAGTAACCACACGATCGGAACACATTCAGTGCTTCCAGTGGCATTTGAACACTATAATGCACCAACTAAAGGCCATCTAATCTATTTCTTGAAAAGCTGAACCGGTAGATGTGTTTAAAACGTGTTTTAAGGTCCTATGAAAAGATTTGAAAAAAAAAAAAAACAGAAGGGCTTGATCGGAGCAATTCCGATCAAGCCCTTCCGGGTAGTATTTTTTGCCAAATCCTTTCATAGGACCTTAAAAACACTTTTTGAACACTTCTAACGGCTCAGATCGTCGAATTTTTCTCCGAAAATTGGAGTTTGAGGTCTGAAATTTTACACATTGCAGCCCGCGGGATCCTTCATAATTGATAACTTCATATGAAGTATAGATTATTTTAGTTAAATATAAACTTAGTATTTTCATAAATTAACTTCTATAATATAATTTCTATAATTTTATTAATTTATATTATTTATTAATTTCTATAATTTAATTTCATAATGACTATAATTTTTATAATTTAATTTGATCGGGGATTCGGGGACCGGGCAGATTGGGGACGGGGCGGGGACGGAGCGGGGAACGGATTCGGAGCGGATTCGGGGCGGGGACATGCCTATCTCCACCCCCTATCCAATCCCCAAACATTTTAAAAAAAAATCCCAATATCCTATCCAATCTCCAAACAGATCTCCATATTGCCGATCCGTTCGGATCGGGGATCGGATCGGATTCGGACGGGGCGGATGAAATGCCCTACCCTAGGTGTTGTTCCGTTTCCACGCGCAGACACGCGCTGCACGCATCATCAACCAGAGTTAGGCTATATTTTCAGAACGATATCGTGAGTTATCGTGATAAACCGCGATAAGTGGAGCCGAGACAGAGCCGAGCGGAGCCGAGAAGTAAGCCGAGACGCGAGACGAGCCGATACAAGTCGGTACGTACGATATTAAGTCGATAAGAAGCTTTTGCGCGAGATTTTGACGCGACGGAGCCGATATCCACGATATACAATCGAGAAGTTGTGTTTCGTGCGATATATTGACGATTTGGAGCCGAGACGCACGAGTTGAAGCCGTAATTTTGATTTTTGCGCGATAAAATCGCGGATTGAGCCGGATTGGTGCGAGACAGTTCAGAGGGGTGCGATATATTGCGGTATTTTCACGGTTCAGAGGGGTTTTTCACGAGAAATTATTTATTCTTGCGATATATTGGTGGAGCAGTGTTGTTGATCGCGGGAATTTTATTTTTTCACCCGATATTATCACGGTTTGAGCTACGGGACCGTGATAAGAAGTCGGATCAGTGGAGTAATTAGAGTTTTGGTGTGTCCGAGCACGATATTTTGAGTTGCTAGACTCATTTAGCGCGTGATATTGTTGGTGGTGTGGTTCAGAGCGTGATATCTTGCTATTACGCAAATTTCATGCGTGTTGGAGAGTTGTGTGCGTGATTTTAGCAATCCAAGCTAATTTCACTTGATTTGGAGTGTGGTGGAGAGTTGTGGTAATTGAAGGGAGTGTGAAAGAAGAAAATGGTGGGTCAAATTCAACCGGCGCAAACCCTGACGCCACGTTTGATCGGGTATAACTATGAAAATTGGAGTATACACATGAAGGTGTATTTCCGTTGGCAGGATTTGTGGAAAATTGTAGAGCAAGGGTTCGAGGATTCAACCTCGAAAGGAGACGAAGAAGAGAGAGAAGAAGCGGAGGCATGCAACACTTACAACACAGCAGAAGACGGCACTCAAAGATTTGAAGAAGATGGATAATAAGGCGTTGTTCCAAATATTTCAAAGTGTGGATGAATCACATTGTGAGAAGATTTCTGCTGCCACCACCTCGCATAAAGCCTAGGAAATCCTTCGAAGTGCACATCGAGGGGTTGAGCGAACCATCAAGGTTCAGCTCCAAGTATTGAGGGGGGGAGTTAGAGAATTTGGAGATAGATAACAATGAGTCAGTGTCCAAGTATTTTACGCGGAAAATGATCGTTGTTAACCAGTTGGGACGATATGGAGATAGGATAGAGGATGTTCGAGTGATGGAGAAAAGAGACGGCTCCTTATTTTACTGTGTAATGAGTTGAACCTGTAAAATTTAAGTTAGGAAAAGTTTCACTGATTCATTTATAAAGGAGAAGATTAGATTCATTTATAAAGGAAAAGTTACACTGGTACATCGCTGAATTGATCTACGCCGGGTGGTGTTGGATTTGGAAGGAGGTGCCATGGGAGCCAATTTGCCTTGGCTAACGATTCTCTCTCCTCTCTTTTTTTTCAAAAATGTTAGGTACACAACCATCCACAACCCCTCACATGCATGTGGACCCCACACACAATTATGGTGTAAGTGTATGTGGGCTCCACATGTATGTGAGGAGTTGTGTAGTGTGTTGTGGATGGATGGTTGGATTAAACTAGTAGGATGAAAAACAGATCAACCATTTACATGCTCCGTTCTATGTTTTTCACATTGACAATTTTTTTTTTTCGTGGTGATAGAGGAGAGGAGGAGGATTTCCTGGTGGTGATGGCGAAGAGTGGAGGGTTCTGGTGGTGATGGGGAGAGAGGAGGATAAAGTTTTCCTGGTGATGGA
Organism: Vaccinium vitis-idaea; assembly: GCA_963854785.1. NCBI lineage: Eukaryota > Viridiplantae > Streptophyta > Magnoliopsida > Ericales > Ericaceae > Vaccinium > Vaccinium vitis-idaea. The sequence continues at coordinate 24,866,329 of OY978226.1, read as the reverse complement.
GCAGAAAATGGAGGGCAAATGTTTCTTTATAGTTTTCTCACAACATTAGTTACAAAAAGGGACGGAGTAGTAGCGGAAGGGTGGTAAGTGATACGCGTTAAAAGATGAGGGAGTGTGATTGATGAGTTTTAAAGATGAAGAGATGTATGTGTGGAAGAGTAATAGATGAGAGAGTCTAAGTGATTTTTACCCTTTTAGTAATGGTAAAGTAATGTTATTAGGACAATACCATAGAACTCGATATAATTTTTACAACTTCATGTAAAACAAGAATCCATCAAGCTAACAAAAATGAAAGTAATGGTGCCGCTTCTCACGCCGGTTTTGCTAACAGGAATCCATCAAATAGGAATCCATCGTGCCGCTTCTCATGCCGGTTTTTATCGTTGGATGGACCGGTTTTTGGCCTAACGGCTAGTGTTGAGGCTGGTGTTGGCACAACAGTCTGTGTCGTGTGTTTGTCTCCAAACTGTGGCTATTGCGGTGATTTGGATCGGCTAGTGCAAGGGGATTGTGGTATGGTGGTGAATACAAGTGCAGCATATGGTGCACTGGCCTTGGGGCACTTTCTCTTTTATTTGGACCAGATATATAGCTTGGGCTTGGATCTTGGGTTTCTTTTGTATGATGTTGGTTTCTTGCCAACTTATTTCTACTTTCGGGTTTGAAGTAGGCAATGATCTTCTAGTGGGTTGTGTTTCTGTAGTTTTGATGCTGTTTTTACTTCTTTCCCTTTAATCTTTGTTTTTCTCAAAGTTACCTTTAAAAAAAAAAAATGAAAGTAACAGTTATACTTTGAGTAAGGTTTTAAATATTTGGCCAATACGTAATAGTTTTTAATTGTACATAACGTTACAACCTTGGTATACTACAGGTGGTGGTCCCTCACTGGGCGAATTAACTACATCATAGGGGTTGGCCATTTCTCATTACACTTCGGTCTGTTTTTCATTTCCTGACTGGTTCACGGTACGTAGAAACTTGACCGTTATAAGTGATTTTGGTACTCTAGTTTTTCTTTTTGTACAAAATGATTATTAAAAATCACAAACACGGCGCCACAACTAATGACAAACAATATCGCCTGTGACCGCTACCGTTACGTAGAGTCGTATAACATTATTTAAAACCTTTTTCCAAATTTAGACAGTAAAAAATCATGGTCTAGCGCCCACTGGTGATGAATATATGCTTGTTAATTTGATTTGGAAGGTCACATCATTTTCCCATAAACAACATACCACACACTACCTACCTTTACATCGTGCGTCCAAAGGTGCTCACGTAGATGTGCACTTTCTCTCAATGCTTAATTACATTCCTCATATATATAGGAGTAGTATTTACATGCTCACATACGTAGTTCCTGTGAGTTTGTGAATCGTTTGGTGATTACTAGCGACCATGAGTGAACAACCAGCTCAGAATGTGGTAGGAGGGTTAATGGTATCCCAACTAGTTGGAGAAGACGACTATGGTGTTGAAGAAACTGGGCTGAAAAAAAGGGTGTGGGTCGAGACGAAGCAGTTGTGGCACCTAGTAGGGCCATCCATCTTCGGCCGCATTTGCGCCGCCACATTTGCAGTTATCACCCAAGCTTTCGCCGGCCACCTCGGAGACGTTGAACTCGCTTCCATCTCCATCGTCAACACCGTTGTCGTTGGCTTCACTTTTGGACTCATGGTAATTAATAATAATACACACTTCTGAACATTAGCTAGCATCAAACATATATACATGTATGTAATATGTAAAACTAGTTGATCCAATAGTTCATGGAGTTGGTTTATGGTGCATCAAACAAACCTCTCTGCGATACATGAAGTCTTGTAAGACTGGTTTTATGTATACATTTTTGTATCGCTTCTCCCTTCGTCCTCTTTCAAGTGTCTACTATAGAAATACATGCATTTTCAAAACTCAAAAAAATTTCATATATTAGTATAAATAGTACAAAAAAATACATTTTTTTACGTCCAAAATTTTAAGATAATTCTATGAAAACATATTTTTTTACATCAAAGAAAATGCTCATTTTTTAAGGAGGGCATTTAAAAAGGAAGGGAGGAAGGATTACTCAATATCCAAAAGCATGGTCATATTATCTACAATAATGATACATACACATACTCCAAACCACACCCTCCCACACCCCGGCCACTGTTCACCTGGGCCCCCAAGTGGGTGGGACCCCACGTGGGAGCCCAAGTGAACAGTGGCCGGGGTATGGGAGGGTGTGGTTTGGAGTATGTGTATGTATCATTATTGTATTATCTAGCATACTGAAAGAGACAAAATGAGAAAAGAAGTAATGATGATGGTGTTGGATTCCACAGACTTTAGGCATTTGTGTCCTAGCGAAATTGGTATAATGGGGACATCATTTTAACGCACAACATCATAATTAAAGCCCGTAGCCCGTAGGGCCAACTAGAGTAATTTTCAGTGGTTTTGGGCACGGCGCCGCCACTCGGTGTTCCAACTTTTCCTTCGCACTTTTTTCTGTAAAAGGTTTCAAGGCTAAAGATAGAGACTAGATTGTAAGAGAAGTACACTATTTTATTAATAATTTGTACTACAATTTAACATACTGATTTTTTTTCCAACTCTCAGAAATTGAAAATTTCTACCATAGTGGTATGTCATCCTATTAAAAAGGAAAGATCCACGTGCCATGTTTATTCTAAAATTAGATACATTTAGTATCGGACCTCGTATAAATGTGTGGTGAAGGAGCGTATTGGGGCACCATGTGGTGGTATCGCAAGACCGCTGAATAATTTTTCGGTCAAATTGTGCATATTCAAATTTTCGAAATCTTTATTGATATCTTTAAGCTCCTGTAAAAAGAAATCAACCCCAATGAAATCATAGTATTGTCCCTGGCACTTCACATAAGTGTTAAAATTACCCCACCATCATCCTATGATAATTTAGGCGGCTTCAGTTAGGGAGGATTTGGGGGCCCTATAATGAGGTCAATCCGGTTGTCTATCTCCACACCGACAGCTCAGATTTAATCCAAATTTCAAATGATTTGAACAATTCATTGTTTGGATTAAAATCCGAGCGTTCATTGCCGAGATAGAAGGCCGAATGGCCTTACTACGATCCTGTAGTGAGGCCCTCACTACATTATAGATTTAAAGTTCTCCAAATTTAAACTGTGGTTCAAATGATTTCCAAACGGTTCACTTGGTATGCAATCTCCACACACTCTATTAATTATGAACCCTAAAAAACATTCTCTTACAAGAAGGTTTTTTCATATTTTCTTTCTGTCATGAGAAAAATGGACTTTTTGTATAGGATCTGGTTCTCTGCAATTGCAATGTACAGAAATTTATGTAATTACATCTCGATCGTCCATCTTGACAATCTTTAGTCCATATTTTAAAAAGAATCCTTCAGGAATTCCTGTATATTAGTTTTGTTCCAATTATTATCCTGAAGAGTATCTCAACAAACCAGCACTATTAAAAACACTTCTATATGCGTGGGATTAGGGACTGTTCTTTTGTTCTGCAATCGCAGACTCCAGGCAAGTTTGATTCTTACTATATGCACACATTTTCTTGTGTCATTTACTTCAGGGGCTGGTTCTCCTCACACAACCATTAACACAAATTTTGACACAAAAATAATCAGAGCTCCATGCTAATAATCGGAGCTGTTCAATTTATTTAAAACATGTTTTCATGAGTATCCATAAAACATCAACTCATTCGGATTCGGTAAGGGCTTGATCGATTCAGTCTATATTTATCTTGTCAATTTTGGAGACAAATACTGATCTTAAAAGGCATGTTTTAAATAAATCCAAGCTGATTATTTATGTGAACTCTTAAAAGGCATGTTTTAAATAAATCAATAAATCAAATGGATTGGATCATTTGCATGGGACTCCGAATTAGGTAATTTACATTTTTTATGGCAAAAGTTGTACAAAATATTATGTGAGGTTAATCGGCCCCTTTACTCCGAATTTAATTTACATTTTTTGTATGTGAAATTAACAGATGGGGATGGCGAGTGCGTTGGAGACATTATGCGGTCAGGCTTTTGGGGCAAAGAATTACCACATGTTGGGAATACACATGCAAAGATCATGCATTGTGCTCTTCTTCTGCTGTTGCCTTTTACTGCCCATCTACATCTACACAACCCCGATTCTAAAGCTATTGGGCCAACCCCACGACGTGGCCGTCCAAAGTGGGCTTGTGGCTTTATGGTCCATACCACAGCACATGAGCTTTGCATTTCAATTACCAGCCCAAAGGTTCTTACAAGCCCAATTGAAGCCCGGAGTTTATGCATGGGTTTCTTTTGTTACTCTTGGGATCCACGTGGCTATTAGTTGGCTGTTTATGTACAAGTTTAAGCTTGGGGTGGTGGGGATTGCGGTGGCTTTGGATATTTCGTGGTGGATTATGGTGGTGGGCCTGTTTGGTTATATTTTGGGCGGTGGCTGTTCAAAGACTTGGACCGGGTTTTCAATCAAGGCCTTTACGGGATTATGGGACTTTTTCAAACTCTCCGCAGCTTCTGGTGTCATGATTTGGTTTGACAATCTCGCCCTCTGTACCGAAAAATTATCGGATCGAGGTCTTTTAGGCACTGCCACGTTGTGCTCTGATATTTTAATCCATCACACACTTTCAGGTGGTGATGAACATGTGTGGTGCCCAGTACTACATGAAAATGTGTAGTGAATAAGAGTGTTTGAGTACCACGTGGTGATGTCCTATGAGCACTGAATAATAATTATCTTTATGTTTTTATTACCCTTACAACTTTTATGGGTAAAAAAAGAAAAGATCTTGAAAGGGACCGGATTGTCCTCTCCGATTCTTCGTGGGTCAATCATCAAATACTTATTTGTTTATGTCCTTGATCTTGAAATTATTCGTGCAGCTTAGAGAATTGGTATTACAGAATATTGGTTCTGATGACTGGGCACTTAAAGAACTCCACATTAGCATTGGATGCCCTACTGGTGTGGTAAGTAATCTACTTTTCCACTTTTGTGTAATTATTGAGAATTTAATTACTACTTTCTTGCATGGGTGAAAAAATAATTATTAATAAATTCCTTATTTGATTTTCTCCATACGATTTTTGGCAGCATGAATGTGAATGCCTGGGAATTGATGATTCCTCTTGCCTTCTTTGCAGCAACCGGGTATTAAATCTGATCTATTAGTATTTTTGGGGGCAAATTTAGCAAATTCTCATTCTGTTTTCTCCTTTAGCAAATTGAAATATTTTTGTACTTTCAATTTGTTTTGGTATGAAATGAAATCTGATCTATTTATGCAACAATAATTAAATAAACATATCATCACAGTGCGCGTCTAATCATTATTTATTTTGTAGTTAATGCTCTTATTAGTCATGAAGCACCACGTTAGTGCGTCTAATCATTTTTCCCGGTCAATTTTTGTTTCAGATTTCACCAATCGAATTAGTAAATGATTTTGCACTATTCCTTTTATATAAAACAGAGCCGTTTTCTTCATTATTGCTTTGTCGCATAAAGCCCTTTTTCATTTGGTAAACTCTCATCTCTTTTGCAAGTGGTGGGCCTGGTGGCTAGCTGATGCGGTAGAACTCTTAGATGCTCTGCCTCATACTGCATACCGTGATTGAATCTCATTAATGACAAAAATAAAAATAAAAAATAAAAACTCTGATCACCTTTTGCATAAATAAAAAGATCAATGGTATTGAGAATCTCCATATGTAAGAGATGAATACTTGTGCTTTAATTTGTACACAGTGGCGGCTTCAGAAAATTTGAACAGGATGTTCAAGATTTACCTTAACTCTACTAGTTTTACTAACTAGTATATACATACAAATTGTACAATACGAAAAGTCACTCCTAATTTTATACTCGTTGGTTTAAACATTGAAATTAGTTATTGTGATGAATATGGAAACCAGAGTAAGAGTTTCCAATGAGCTAGGAGCCGGAAATGGAAAAGGAGCAAAGTTTGCAACGATGGTGTCTGTGGTGCAGTCTCTCTTAATCGGCATATTTTTCTCTCTACTTATAATAATATTCCATCACAAGCTGGCAATGATCTTCTCGTCGAGCTATAATGTCATCGAAGCAGTTGACAAGCTTTCTTACTTCTTATCCCTGACCATTCTTTTCAACAGTGTTCAACCTGTCTTATCAGGTAATATTATTATTGATCAATAAATCCGACTCCATATATATATAGCGTATATCTATACCTTTCCTGTAGGACAAAATAAACTTTTTGCAGCTTTTATTTTCTTTGAGTAACAAGTGTGAAATTTCAATTTGACAGGGGTGGCCGTTGGTTCTGGGTGGCAATCATGGGTGGCTTATATAAATATAGGTTGCTATTACTTCATTGGGATCCCAATTGGGCTTCTTCTTGGGAGGGTCTTCGACTTTGGAGTTAAGGTATGTATGTTAGGCTCTTCTTAATTTTATTCTTCATCTTGGACTTTGGAGGCACTATTACGGGTCATTAGAAATTGGGTCTAAGCTACATTGATTACGGATATCTTACGGCCAAAGCAAGTCCTAGCTAGATATATATCCTTCATAGCAAGCCCTAGCTGTAAATATTTCTTCATTTGTTTTGGTTCTGTTATATGTTCTTCTCGTCTGTAGGTTGTTGTTGTTGTTTCCTTCTGTTGTTTTTGTATCCGGTAGTCTGTAGTAATAGCATTTGTTGGAAATGAAATTCTATCTCTTTCATCAAAAAAAGAAATTCGGTCTAACAGTCCAAGCGAAACAAATTTATTAATTTAAAAATGACGGCGCAAAACTAAAAAAATGATCTCGAAAATAAAATATAAAAAAACCATTAAAAGCACCAGACCAAAAAGTTAGGAAGAACAAACCTTTTTTGTCACCGTCTGTTTGGATATTTATGATTGATTCTTTGTTTAAATCAAACTCGTTTTTTGAAAAATGAAGTCAAATAGTATCTTGCCATCATATACGAATAATATGTCATAAAGTAAAAAATATCAATAACACACGAGGTAAGTTTGGTGCTCGCTGCTCCGCAGTTGAGCACAATTAATTACACCGGCACGTCCTATATTTATATAGCAGTGTAAAAATCAATTTCCAACTTAGGAAAGTTGATACAAGTGGTGGCTAACTCATGCGGTAGAGTTCTTGGATGCCCACATTGCACCCCGAAATCGAGTCTCATTCCCCCCTTCCCCATCTAATAGATTAGGAATGAAGAATGACAAAAAAAAAAAAAAAAGTTTGGAAAGATGGCAAAAACAACTATAATTTAACTAAGCTTGCAACTATAATTTAACTATTTTTTTTTTTGGGCCAATATAGTTTTAGCATGGGTAATTGCCAGGGTGTTCCGCTATAAGTGTTACTGTTTTTAGAATAAACTGTTTTTCCCGATTTTTTATGTGATGTATTGTGAGAGAATGATCTGTCTTGATTTTTGGGAAAAACTGTTTTTGTTAGTGGAACACCCCCTAAGACATTTCTACATTTTCCTATTGATAGAATGATTAAGAAATATAGCCTTGCTATTATTAGTGTATGATTTCATAATAACTTTTATGCCACTGGATTAACTCAGGGCATCTGGGGTGGTATGATTTTTGGGACTGCTACGCAAACGGCTATATTAGCTGTCATCACGATATTGTGCGACTGGGAGAAAGAGGTAACGAACTTATATATCCAATCCTTTATTTGTTCAAATTTTCACACGTACAAGTATAATATAGAAAATTTAATGAAAAAGAGTTAAACTGTATGGATGATAGAATTGGGGAGGGAGAAAATAATTTCACAGCAATAAATAGTGACAGTTAACTTGGTTTTAATTAAGGCTTGTCATGGATGAATTTTGCAGGCGCAAAAAGCTGTTAAGCATGTGGAAAACTGGTCGAGTCCTAAAGCAGATGACCAATTTCTGGATCACTAGCTATATACGGTTATGCCCTACAAGTACTTATTGAAGGGATGATGGAAACTTGAAAACTATAACAAGATTTTCATGAAATAAGCATACGGTCGTAATTAATTGAAAAGTATTTCAATACTATTTTTAATTAATTCTTGGGGTATAATATTACTAAAAGTTTCAAACGGTTGCAAATTGGTGCCAGTCAGTCATAGACGTGACTTGCAATGATGTAATTTTGTAAGTTCAAATAAGAACCACCGAAATGTTAAATATACGTGCAGCAAATTTCAATAATGCTATAGGTACACCAAAAATGCACACCAAATGCACACCAGGTGATGTGGCGGATGGGGAGCCACGTATCTTTTTGGGTGGGCTCCACGTTAGGCTTCTCTTCATCCGCCACATCACATGGTATGCATTTTTTGTGTACCCATAGCATTATTGAGCAAATTTTAGTAAACAAAAGTTTTTAATATTTGCATTTATAAGGAGATTTATGTGAAGGACATGTACTCCTATTTAATAGCACCTGCGATATTTCGAATTTTGAAGCTTTAGGAGAGAGCAAACTTCTGATCAATTCCAAGCTTTCACCATCAAGTTTGTCGGACCGCTTTTCCACCAACTCTCCTAAAACCAATTGGTGTTAGGAAGGGCTTCAATTAAGTCTTTTATGGCATTCGACATCGCGCCCGCAAGTCTGTTTTTAGAGCGGTTGCAGGGAGTGGCATTGTGTAACCAAATCCATGGGGACACTCCAGGCCCAACAATCCCTCTCTCACGATGACGCTCCCGCGACTCGAACCCATGACCTCTTGGCTCTGATACCACTTGTCGAACCGCTTTTCCACCAACTCTCCTAAAACCAATTGGTGGTAGAAAGGGTTTCAATTAAGTCTTTTATGGCATTCGACATCACCACCGCAAATCTGTTTTTAGAGCGGTCGCAGGCAGTGACATTGTATAACCAAATTCATGGGGGCACTCTGGGCTCAACAAAGCCAGTAAAAAGATTGCTGCAAAAAAACAATATATTGCTTCATTTCAAGCGTGGGAGAATGTAGTTTTGACTTTTTGGGTGCAACACTCTTTTATAACTTGTACACAAAATTGTGGTTGGAATGTAGCTAGGTTTTAGTTTTTGGTGCGATTGATATTCTAGAGTCGTCCACCGGACGTGCCTTTACTGATCCAACCCCACATTGTGTGTGATTCTGATGTCGCATTTACGCTGGGCGTTATCTCTCAGTTGTTTGACTATTAAATTAGTTTAGGATTTCACTCTGACTAGTAATTTAGTTTAGAATTTCTAAGCTTTTTTTGGTGGGGGAAACTAGTAAACGTTATAATTATAGCGGATTGATCATTTGATTTCCCTCATTGCATACAAATACAGTTTTTGTTTTGAACCAATATTTGAAACACAAATCATCTATATATGTGCTCTACTAGAGTAAGAACTAAGAACCCAAATACCTATTGCGACAAAGCATAAGAGCAAGCAACTATAAATACATTGACAACCCGAGAAAGGAGGTGTCGGGAAACGATTCCCAGAACCCATTAATAATCAGTACAAATTAGACAACAAACAAAAAAAACACAAACCCTACGAGGTAGAATTAGGGTTTGCCTTTCATTCATGGACACGAACTCTAATTGACCCTTTATTTTTATTATAGAACTTGACAGACCCGATTACTGTACGCAACAAACTCTGCTCGACAGTACCTCATGATCCTCGGCCATATTCCCTTATACATCGATCACTTAGTCAAGCGTGGACTTCTATGTAGTAGCTCCTTGTTCTCTTTCTCAAGGCCTTTCTTCTAATTTTATAAATGAGACCTAGAGAACATAACGATATATTTATAGAGTTAGGGCAGGGACCTAAGGATAAATAAATTGGGGCTCTTTGTGCAAATAAGAAACCTTAATCCACCAAGATTATGTTTCTTACTTCACAAATTATAATTCATACCACTAGAGAATTATAATTGTACTCCCGTCTTTATCTCAATTATGTTCCGAGCTCCATGTTATTAAATACTTAAATATCTCCTCACATTAAGATTACATATACTCATTGATTAAATTAAATTACTGACAATTATATTTAATCAACATCTTATAAAATACCTCAAGACTTTGTTCTTAACCTATTCGATATGTTGGATTCAAATATCCACATGCAGGGTTTGACATAATCGAAACTTATAAGCTAACTCAAGGGGTATCATCAATCTCTACCAGGACAGGGATTCCATCAAGAATTAATATCAAATATATATCATGCATATATATAATGTCATGATACAACTCACCAAGATTATTGACCCTAAAGAGGATCTCACTTTATAATTAATCAAAGTCAATAAGATTAAAAATATATATATATGGAAGCCGATCTACTAAGGACTCCCTCAAACAAAATTTGGTGCGGACCAAGCCATTTTTCGACTTTCCGGATCAAATTTTGACGATCCGAACCGCTCAATGTTTTTAAAATGCATTTCTAAGGGTCCACGCGGAAAATCTTAAAAAAAAAATACCCGGAAGGGCTTGATCCGATCAGTTTTTGTTAAAAACGTTTTTAACAAAAACTGATCGGATCAAGCCCTTCCGGGTATTTTTTTTTTAAGATTTTCCGCGTGGACCCTTAGAAATGCATTTTAAAAACATTGAGCGGTTCGGATCGTCAAAATTTGATCCGGAATGGTGAGGTCCGCACCAAATTTAGCTAAGGGAGTCCTTAGTAGATCATTATCCTATATATATATGTATTAATTATCTTTGAATTAAGAGCATAATCGTTCATAATAACCATAAGGTTCTAATTGTTTATAATATCAGTATTAAGACAATTACCTTAAAGCAGTCAGTACAATACATACAAAGTGTACTTGCCCAATGAGTTAGAACTAGAACCGTTCCCTGTAGTCAAGACAAACATACAAAAACGTTGTGCTACAATCCTACAAATGGCGTGTCATATTCCATCTAAGTTTGTGAACCAAATCTTATATTCCACAAGAACCAATGATCCAATCTTCCGTATGTAAGCCGTACTCTACACAAGATAATCTACTGTATAGTATAAAAGACACACATGCACATCATACAACAATATTATGCAAACATGTCCCATAATAGATTCTCATAAAAAGAGGATAAAACTGGTTAATAATTAACTAATTAATATTAATCAATTACGTACATAAAAGTGTTGTCACGCCCCAAATTGGGAAATGACCGGCCGTGAACCACAAGGCCAATTGATGGATCACGAAGCCTAAAAAAATAAAAATAAATAAATACTCCCAAACACCAAATGACCATTACTTATTGTTAAACAAAACAAAGCCAATATGACTCAACCAGAGTAGGGGGAACTACCATCCCACGAACCAGATAACAAAATTATCCACCATCGACAAAAAGAATCCCATAATTATTTTTACCAAAAAGGTGTAACAATATGCGGAAGCGAATAAATAAAATACTAAAACTAGGATGCAATATCCTATGGAGGTCGACACAAAGAATTCCCCAAGATGCCGCCAGAGTCCTCACCTATTGACTCGCTTTTCCTGAAAATGGTGTTGGAATAAATCCGTCAGCTGACAAGCTCAGTGAATGGCAAAACATGTATATTAGATAAAGTTCTAAATCGGGAATTAAAAATAAATTTCCATGCAAACATAATTTGGCAATTGGCATACGAAGTTTACAACAAAACAACAATTTATACCAATAAATCATTTTTACCAACAACAAGTCTTAATGGTGATCACAGTACGATATCCAACAACCATGGGGAACCACAACCAATACTAAATAATTCCAAGTGCCAGTGAATAAAAATCTCATAATAATTGGATCCAATATCGAAACTTAGAGTCACCACGAGTAGGCAGCCCATGGAACTTTTCCCTAAGAACGATCCGGCTAAAATCAGCCGTTGAGCATTAGGGTCACCGGCCAGGACACGGTCTCTTCCCTAATGGCCAGAGTCACCCGCACACAGAGGTTTAATTTCCCTGGACTTCCAATAATAAATGTTCCCATCGATATCCACCAATCACCAAAAGAATATTTTTTAATCGCATGCCAATTAAAAGATCCAATATAACAATTCATAGTTTCAATAACCAAATGATAATTTTTCCAAAAGAATAATTTCAAGGGTCACGTCGAGTTCGAAAATACGTAGCATGTTTAACCACTCACCTGAGTCTACGGGCAAATGCAACTCGAACACGCCAAAAAGAGACTAACCTGTATATAAAATAAAAATATAACAAATGAAATAACTAATTCGAATATGGTATTGTTTAAGTTAAAATGCTAAACACTACTAAACCCAAAACCTAGCCTAATCCCAATTCCCATTTGATTTGGACCAATCTGATCCCAACATGTATTTCACCAATGCACATCACATAGAGCTATGATGACTTATTTCCCTCATGAATCACAACTGAGATTTATCTTACAACTAATGAATTGATTTAAATAACGAGATCACACAACTTAGTAAGTTCCACCATCCCACTACAAAGACCATGATTCATCATCAATTCATCATACACAGCCTCGAATATCTAATCACAAACCCAAGCACTAATCTCTCTCCCAACCGGCACCACAACTACACGGCTGCACTCAATAAATCAATCAATCTATAATCTAGTCCACTGAAACCTAAAGTACAGAGATAAAAAGAAAAAAAGGAACGAAAATGACGCACAAATGCAAAACTCACCTCCGAGGAATCACTCAGAAACCTTCGACTACTGCGGCTGTCTCCCAAAATGGTTCTTATAATATAACCCTAATCAACTTAGGAATATCTACTTATTAAGTACAACTTAACGTGTAACTACCCATTAACAAAATATCCCTAAATTGTAGCTAAGTCACTAATCAGATTAATGTGAATAACTAATATACTCCGACTGCTATTTTAACTAATTGATATAATTCTATAATATTACACAAATGCTAGCTTATACACACCAAAATTGCGATAGGACCGATTGTACTTGTAGTGCGTGCCAAAATAATTTTACTAGGCCGACCATAAAAGCTAAATTTTAATGCGAAATTAATTATTAGGAAAAGAAAATGTAGGGCGTCACAAGTGTGACTTTTATTATATATTTTTTTATAACTAGGTGTCCGAGCCTACTTTCTTACACCGCAACTAATCTTGGGAGAACAATCCCACTGTCCATTAGCGGGGGCCCCATTTAAAGCCAAAGAAAATCTCTATATGGACCGGCCCCAAAGGAGTTGATAGCACCTACGAAGTTTCGAACATAAGACCTTAGGAAGGACCAAACCCCTAAGTCCCAAGTCTTGACACTAGGCCAACCCTTTAGGGTTGGTAATTATTAGAAATTTCTAACAATCTTCTACTTAGACTCAAATCCATGCTGCCACGCATCTCATTTCCATTCTCTCTACGTGACTATCAAAAGTCTTGGCCAATAAGCCCTTCGTAAAAGGATTTGCTAGGTTGTTTGCTAATGCAATCTTGGTCACAACTACATCACTTCTTTGTACGATCTCTCAAATCAGGTGATACTTACAGTCAATATGTTTTCCCTTCTTATGAGTCCTTGGCTCCTTCGAGTTAGCAATTGTACCACTGTTGTCACAATAAAGTATAATTGCTGACTGCACCAAAGGTGTCACTTCTAGATCCATCAAGAAGTTTTTTAGCCAAACGACCTCCTTGGCTGCTTCAGAAGTTGCCACATACTCGGCCTCCATGGTGGAATCAACAATTTACGATTTCTTGATACTCGTCCAATTTATGGCTCCACCTCCTAGGGTAAACACATATCCCAAGGTCTTCTTTCTGGAATCCTTATCTGGCATAAAGTTTAATTCTATGTACCTAAAAGACACCAGACTATTTGACTGGTAAACCAACATATAATCCCCAGTTCTTTTTAGATACTTGACTATATGTCTCACAACAGTCCAATGCTCTTGTCCTGGGTTAGACTAAAATCTGCTAACCATGCCTACAACAAAGCTAATATCTGGTCTAGTACAAAGCATAGCATACATGAGGCTTCCTACTACTAAAACATAAGGAACTGCCTTCATTTTCTCCATCTCCTCAGATGTCTTAGGACACTGATTCTTGGATAGACTGATTCCGTGTCTGATAGGAAGGAATCCATTCTTGGAATCCTGCATGCCAAAACGAGCAAGGATCACATCGCTAGAGGAAGCTTAAGATAAGCCCAACATCTATCCTTCATATCGAATTGGCTGGATAACCACACCTTTAGAATTTGTTGATGCCCATTGATGATCCATTACTCTCCATGAATTTTGTGTTCATTTGGTAGTTAATTTTTTGAGTTTGAGATCGAAATGATGGGTTTGGGTGAAGATGCTGCAATCTACAGAAAAATCTATGCGTGACTGTGATTTCTGGAATGTTCGTTCGGATGGGTCACCCCGTCTGTCCGAACGATTTTGACACAAGGGTCCCTGTGTTTTGCTTTGTCGCTTCAGTTCCCCTTTGATGCACGTTTAGTTCCCGTTTGCACTGTTCGTTGTAACACGTGTAAGTCTAACTTGGAAACTTATTAAAATGTACTTTGAACTTGTAACCATGAGTGAAAACATAGTGTAAAGACATGATGTTTAGTAGACACGTGTGAACATGTAATGATTTAGCATGATGAGCGCAATCGACATAATTGAAAACAATGTGAATTGATGCAAAGTCAATCGATGGTTATGGAAAGTCAAATGGTATGGTGGTAAGGTGAGACACTAGGAATACAAATTGTTGCATGGCTGGGAAGGGTTAAACAAGACTAGAAGGACTCGGAAGAGGATTCTAAAATCCTCCAGTACCTAATAGTTAACCTAAAAAACAAATGGAACACAAGATAAGTAAATGAACGGACACAAATGCTTGTGGGATATGGATACTTGTGGGATACATGGAAACTCATGAGACTTGTGGATATTCGTAGGATACAAGGGCACTTGGGAAATATTTTGAATGCATGCAATGTATTGGTTAACGATGGATGGGGCCTCACACACTCGGAATGTTTGTTGAAGAATGAGTGGGGTCACACATGCCCGGAATGATTGATGAGAAATGTATGGGTCACGCATACCCGGAATCTCTGTTGAGAAAGTTACGGAGTATACAATACATTGAATATTGTTGGCATTACAAATTGGAATGATGTAACGAACCATTGTAGAATCTTGATATTTATAATGAGAATTTTTAGCATGATTGGTGTGACATTAAGAGCGGCGTTGAATCCGATGGGTTGACGTCGAGAACACCTTTAAAGAATTGTAAGATTTGTTATGTTATGGAGGGTTACTCGATAAGAGAAAAATTTGATAATCGATAGTATGAAGTATTTGTCATGCTAGTGCGGATATGCATACGTGTGAAGAGTTGTCGATTTGGAGTTATGATTAAGTCTTGTATACTAACTTTTTTTAAATGTCTTTAGGTACATTGGGCTTCTATCTCATTGATTACCATTGCATGTACATACATATGTGCTTGACATAAAGAAATCCATATTTGGTAAAGGGAATGTTCACCCCTTTCGTTTTCAAGCAATGAGCATAAAGTGGAGTGCATAGAATGTATTGCATTCTTTTGAATGGCATACATAAAAGGAATCATTTGGTCATCTAATAGAGCGTATTTTCGGATAGATGACTAGTAATTTATTTTAACTTTTGACTTAAAAAATGTGGGCGACACATTCTGTGGAGTTGTAGATGAATGGAGAAGTGGGGGCTAGCACTTTATAATTTGGTTTCGCACTTAATTATTTTCTTTTCGTCTTGTGGGTTTGCACTTTCATGCCCCCTTTTTTTCTCCCCTGGGTTGGCATCTTGCCTACTAATCAATACTCTCTTGAACTTGTTAAATATGGACAAAAGGAAGATGAAACGAATTTGATTCTTTTTTGTGGGGTTGGCATCCTCCTATGGTTTTGCTTCAAAGAACCACCTTTGCAAACAATTAACTTTAATAAGTTTTTCCATCTCTTCTTTGTTGTTACATTATTATAGTAATCTTTTTAGAGTGGAAATATTGGCTCGCCTCTTGTATTAATCGTCTATTGTATTAAGTGAAGCTGTGTAAAAGCGCTTAAGTAAAATAACAGGTTGGAATTTTAAGTTAATTGGGGTTAGCTCAGTTGGCCACCCTTGCATAATTCTCCTTAATGCAAGGTTGTTCGCTTTTTTGTTTGATAAGCAAAATGTGTGGTTGTTTGTTCTCTTAATTGAGAAAAACATTTGTGCTTATACGACATTTATGGGCTTATTTCCCATTTGATGTAATTTAGATATTTATATTTTCTACTCCTTGTAATAATAAAAAAAAGTTGAAAATTTTAAATGATTTTGATGTAATTCAGTATCCTTCCACTGTTTATAATAAAGAAAAAAGAGGGGAATTTTAAATAATGATCCTCTAGCTGGAAGGTGCTGCCTATGTGGGATAGAAATGATAGTGCATATCATAATCTACTTTTGTGTAATTTTTGAAGGAGAATACGCTGACTGATGCATAAAGTAGTGGTTGGGGAATTCAGCTGGTTGTTACTCTAAGGAATGGGATCAGAAATTGATTAGTGGCAATTAAGGGGAAAAGCACAATGGGAGAAAAACATTATCTGGGAATGTATGCCGTTTGTTGCATTGTGGACCTTATGGGAAGTGAGGCATAAAGCCTTGTTTCAAGGAATTGTTCTCCTCAACCATCCAGACACAATGCCGAACATAACCCCTCACACGTATGTGGGTCCTGTGTAATAAAAGAGTGCGAGACCAACAGGGGCGACGCCACGTTCAAGGGTGTGGGGTCACCTGACCCCTCTAAAATGTTGAGAAATTTTATTCCCTATGTATACTTTGGTTGCCCATTTGGTGCATTTGGTAAGTTGAACCCACTGGATTTTGTCATGAACCCATCCAGTTATTGTCATCACATCTAACGGCTCATCTTTCTCCACTTACACCCAGATACAATGCTATCTTACACTCTATTCTCTCCCAAGTCTTGGTCAAATAAAAGTGTCAGACTTTAACTTTTTCTCTTTCTTTCTTTATGCCTACTCCCACATCTGTATCTTTCTCCCTCTCTTTCTTTCTTTTGTGGTTATTTTAATTTTTAAACCAAAATAGGTCCTAGGCTTCACAGCAAACAGGTTGAAGTGTTGAACCCCCCGCCAGAAAAGTCTGGCGTCGCCACTGGAGACCAACGTAAATGTGAGGGGTTGTATTCGTTGTTGTGTCTGGATGGTTGTGTTTCTAGCACTTTTTTTTTTTCCAATAAGTGGGGTGGTTGCTAGCCAAGTTGGTATGCATCATATACTTCCATGCACGAAATCAACGATCAAATCTCACAAATAGAGTACCTTTATGGGCTAAACGGAAAATGGGTGATTTCACTTACTCTGTAAATGATAATTACTTTGAAGAAGATCAGATGAGTGGGGGACATATTCTAAGAAAATGGGTGGTTTCTGGGAAGGGAGAACATTTTTTACACCAGTAGTGTAAAACCAAATTTTCCTCAAATCTATGACATTGGGTCATGTGTCCAAATAATGATCCCAAAAGGTAGAACATGGACACATGTCACAATGTAATCAATTTGGAGGAAACTTTGATTTACACCACCGGTGTAAAAAATATTTTCTCTTCTGGGAATGGTTTCGTACTTTTTCCTTTTCCTCTTCCGGGTTGACATCTTGCCTACTACTACTAAATGAATAGATCTAATTGGTTAAATAAAGTAAAGTGACTTTATTAGTGTTTGAGTGGTGGTTTGAAAGGCCACTGATGGTTAGTTGAACAAAAGAATTTATACACACTTTGTTTATTCTATCCGTAACATTTTTTTAGTAGTACTCCCTCCATTTATACAAAGGGGCACTTAAATATTCATCATTTTACTCACTTGATATTAGAAAATCATCCTAAGCATTTTTAGAAGTTATATTTCCATCCCGAGATTCAAATAAACCCTAAAATGCCCTTTATCTATATAAAAATATATAATTTATAACAAATTTGGGGATAGAGGACTAAATTAAAAATTGCATCTATGGGGCGGTAGGAAGTGGACTAATTTCAAAATTTGGGGGTCCTCCACTACAGTTATAGGATTGGGGATAAAACCCAATCCCTGTATCTCGTTCATTCCACCATCCCTAATCTACTCCAGCAACCCCAAATTCCAGTCGTCCAGCCCACCATCCTTGCCATCTTGATGAAACCCCGAGTCACAGACTCACTATGCCAAATTTAAGCATTAGCGGCATTAGAAAATCGATGGGAAAAGTCCCAAAACCGCCGGGAATTCCCATTAGCGGCGGTAATCATGGCCGTTGAGAATACTAAAACTGTCGGGAAAAGATTTAGCTTGATCTGATTAGTTTTTGATAAAAACTATATATATACATTTTTATCGAAAACTGATCGGATCAAGCCCTTCCCGATATTTTTTTTCACTGATTTCTCACGAGAACCCCTAAAAAAATCTTTTAAACACATTGGACGGTTCGGATCATGAAAATTTGATTGGGAAATTAGAGAATTGTAGGAGTCCCTGATTTTCATGAACCGAAACGTCCAATGTGTTTAAAAGGTGTTTTTAAGGGTCCACGCGAGAAATCAGTGGAAAAAAAACACCGGGAATGGCTTGATCCGATTAGTTTTTGATAAAAAGCATATATATACATTTTTATCGAAAACTAATCGGATCAAGCCCTTTCCGATATTTTTTTCACTGATTTCTCGCGGGGACCCTTACAAACACCTTTTGATATATATTGGACGGTTCGGATCATGAAAATTTGATCGGAAAATCAGAGAATTGTAGGAGTCCTTGATGGGAATCCCATCAGGTATACCTGATTGGAAATTTATTGTACAGTCCACTTCCAATCAGGTATACCTGATGGGCAAATAAGCAAAAAAAAAAAAAAAAAAACTAATTAATATACCTAATCGTCAAATTTTCTTAAAAAAACTATATTAATTATTTGGCTTATAATCGTCAAAAAGAAAATTCTGTAAAGCCCAAATAAGCTTATAATCGTCAAAAAGAAAATTCTGTAAACCCCAAATAAGCCAAACAATTAATATAGTTTTTTTTTGCTGTATAATTTTGCTTTAAGATGAATTTTTTTTACCCCAGTCTACTTTTTGTAATGTCATTGATCATTTTGTTTGAGGCAAGCTAAAATAATATTTAGCAAAAAATATTGTAAGAATAAGCCCAGTGGTTGTTAAGTGTTTTCAAATCAAAAAATGAAAATGATGAAGTGTTAAATGTTAAGGGTATTCATTTTGGATCGTGATAGGGGTACAGAAGTTTGGGACCAGAAAATGTACCGATCTGCTTGGGGGACCCACTTTTGAGTCCCACACGAGCGATCCAAACCGTTCATTATTCTTAAAAACAATTTCCGAGGGCCCCACAAAATTTCAGCTCAATCGGACGGTTAAAAGTGTGTAAACCAAAGTCCCACCGTTTCAATCAATATAACGGTGGGACTTTGGTTTACACACTTTTAACCGTCCAATTGAGCTGAAATTTTGTGGGGGCCCTCGGAAATTGTTTTTAAAAATAATGAACGGTTCGGATTGCTCGTGTGGGACCCAAAAGTGGGTCCCCCAAGCAGATCGGTACATTTTCTGGTCCCAATCTTCTGTACGCGTAGGATTATCCATTCATTTTGATGGGTTTTCCAATAAAGTTAACGCCATCCGTACAAAATAATAGCAAAGACATTCAATAATCCTATTCCTATACCACATAATATTTGTAGCCTACAATATGTGATAGAGACAAGTTAGGGCACCACGTGTCTTTGTCCCAGACATTCAATAATCTCTCCTAAAGGTGAGACCTAACAATCTGAGCAAAACCACACAAAACACTTAGTTTATGATATCCATGTCAGAAATGTTTATGTGTGTTGTGTGACTATATCCGCATTTCGGGAACCCAAGTGCTCTCGAAAACAAAGCATAACACCAGGTGAGCCATAACCACACCAACTCGTCACCGTGCGTAATCAAACGGTTTAAGGCTATGCATGATTTATAGTAAGTTGATTTTTTTATGCAAACCGTTTCATGTAATGTCACGTTTGAAATTTTTGGCACGGACCCCCAAAGATGAGCTGACGCAAGAAGGGAAGACGCTAGAAGATACTGTGGTTGTTGTTCAACTTCAGACGAAGGTAATCGAACTGTCACACCCTCAAATTTAAAAATCCAAATATAAATAATATCCACATGAGACAAGTCAAAGTCTTACATTTATCCCTTGAATAGTCAAAGTCAAAAAAATAGATACATTCTCACCATAAATAATAAACGAGTTCTAACTACGAGTATCCGTAACCCAAATGCATAAGTATCAAGTTTTAAAAGTTATTACAATAACCAAATGGTCAAAAGATTAACAAATAGAAGTTACAAAACCATCTTTCAAAAATATGAGACAAAGATGGGAAAATAACTTCATGCTCAATGAAATCCTACAAGAAAAAATACCTTTTGAGACGGGGAAAAACAGTTGCAAATAGTGTTTTCCCGTCACTAAAAGCCTTTTGTGACGGGGTCGCGATGGGAATGGGGCCGTTGCAGAAAAGGGGGGGGGGGGGGGGGGAGGGGGGTGGTAAAAGCTTTTTGTGGCGGGATTTACCTGTCGCAAATGATCACATTGTATTTGCAACGGTAGAAAGAAGCATTTGCGACGGGTTGTTTACCGATGCAAAAAGGATGCTTAAAAATCAAATCTCATCAGCTACGGGATATTCCCGTCGCAAAAGGAAAAATTTCACTCAAAAAAAAAAATCTAGTCCTGAAGCAATTGAGTCGTATTATCAAAATAAATCACAAAAATTTACATGAGATACTAGCAAAATTGGTCTTCCATTGAATAAAAGTAACAATTCACGCGTTTACAATTTAAATTCATGCTCACATGCAACCACTCATATTTAGTCCAAGTCAATTAAAAAAAATCAAGTCTGAAAAAACTAATACAAGTGAATCCCAAAAAGAAACAGTATGCCTCTCCGGTTGTTGCTTGGAAATTGGGGTTATCTTCAGCGACGATGAGTAGTGAGACCAATAGGAGACAATTGGGTGAGTGGTGTCCCGAGTCATCTTTTTTCTCCACCAGGCATCATTCTGAAACAATGATATCAGAATTAGCATTTTTGCCAAAAGAGATGCTAAACTTGCTGATGTAAGCTCTAACAGATCTATCTCAATGTTTTTAGAAACTATACTAAATAAAAAAAATAGAAAGAAAAACACATACGAACCTGTAGTTTTGGAGTACTAGTTCTTCCGAGTCCTTAGAGCTACAGGTCACTTCATCAAGCTAAAAAACACCCAAAACAGTTTGAATAAATCATGTATCAGAATCAACTACATATGATAACAAGAAAATGATAGAACTAAACAATATTGAAATAGGTTTCTTTTCTCAAGATTTCCTTTGTGTAATATGACTTCCAATTATCGACTACCCTAGTCTTAAATCCCTCGCCATTTTGGCCAGCACTTCTCTTGAGTAAGTTGCATATCAAACCGAGGCTCAGTTTCCTGCTTTTTTCATCTCTTTCCTACATGTAATTGAAGCTTAAGTGAACGACAAAAACGTAGAGAAGTTAGAATCTTACATATCAGTTAACAGGCACCAAAAGTGTTGTACCCAATTTGATGTGAGACGGTAAAAACAACCAACAACATAAGTTAGTCTACGACTAAGAGATACTAGCAAAAAAGATGCGAATAGAATTAGAAAGGAACTAGACGAGCTATAAATCTACATAATGCCAGGATGAGTAACAACATGATAGACTAGCAATTGCTTGCTCATACGATGGAACTTCTTTCAGATCATCAAGGAAACCAAGTTAGTATGTCTCAGACATTGATCATATGGTCGATCACAAATATTTTCTCCCATAACAGCTCCAAAATAAGGCTACTTACTAATCTGTAGTTGGCTAATTATCAAATTACCGCTATCATGCAAAGTTAGAAGAGTGGGGCGAAATCCAGCTGTAATCTACTTGCATTGTCCTGTTCCATTTAAACGGTCATTCATAACACTACACAAGGATCATACAAGCAGTCAAAGAAATAGCAGTAAAAAAATCAAGAGCTTGAAGAGCCACTTTTGAGCAAGATATGATAAATTGAGAACCTTGCATTATCACAGGAAGGCATACAAGAAAAACTTTGCCTACCAAGAAAGAAATTAGCTACTACTAGAAGAAGAGAAAAAACAACCACCGAAATGCATTGAAACTAAGGATCATAGAGATAAAAAAAACACATAAAGAAAATAACAATGATGTCGATGAGAGGATAAACTCACTAACCAACATTATTAATACCCATAGAATTCTGTTAAAGCTAGGCAAATTTTCACCCTTTCATCTAATATTCATCAAACTTTTCAAAAGACTCTTTGTTTTTTTCTCAATAGAATTCGTGGTTTATAATAACAGTAGCCCCTAGCATAAGTCAGAATCAAAATCAACACTCATATGTCTTCAACCATCAAAACATAGTAGAGATTATCAAACATCAAAACATAGTAGAGATTGCTTGCTTACCCAACAAAGTCATTTTTCCAGATCCGTTTTCCGATTCGTGATCGATTATTCACATCGAAATTATTTGTGATAACTATGAATCCATGAGCTCTTCGTCCACTTAGATGCCATAGTGGAGACTGTTTGATTCCTTTGCGTACTTGGGTGGACGAAAATCCTAGGTTGCGTATCTCATCAGAAGCACTAGTCCAGGTGTTCCATGACCAACACATAATTTTCATCACAAGGATAAAATACCAAACTTGCATAGCTTCCCTAGTAAGCCATCTTTAAGGACTCCAAAAGATGCTAACCTCAGCACCCTCGCTCATCGATGTCCAACTGACAAAATACAATCTATTTACCCCATTGGTTCGGGTTTTATACAAAATCAAGTACTATATGCTAAAGCCACCTATAATCTGTTTTGCAGAATACCAAAAGAAGGTTCTACCAAAAACAGTCTATTATGTCTCCTTTAGAATGTGAAAACATAGATAATACGCTTAAAACTAGAACTACTAAAACAAATTGATAATATATAGGAGCAAAGGTTATTGCATACAAAAGCAACGACTTTCAATTAACGCAAGTGGGACTCGAACCAATAAGCATTATTTAATATTAATACGATAGTAAGAAGGCTTGGACTCCTGAGGCATTTTTTCAAACAGTTGGTGACATCCTTTTGAGAAACCGTACAACACCGTTTTCCTTAGTTGAAAGGGCTTGAGAAGCAGTGGCGGAGCCAGGATTTCATGTGAGTGGGGGCACCGTGGCATAATATTTTATAACGCTTCTAAACATAAGCGGGAAAAAAAAAAAACTAAATATTTGTTGGTGCTTTTATGTACAATTGACCTCGACAAGTTTTAATTCATCTGATAATTGTTTCATTACTAATCCTATAAAAACATTTTACTTTGTGTATATTGTCCGCGCTAGCTTAAAGACTCTACCTAAGTTCATTTTTTTGAAGAAATTGTAGAATTATGATAACTCGCTTAACTATTAGATTATTAATCTTTATGACAAAAAAATTAAATTAATTATAGTAACGATCCTTAAGATTTTTTTCAATTTTTTATTTCAAAATTAGTAAAACGGTGAAAATTTACTCATTTTCTTGTCCCATTTGGAAATAGAAGGAAAAAGAAAAGCATAATAAGAAATTGTAGAATTATGATAACTCGCTTAACTATTAGATTATTAATCTTTATGACAAAAAAATTAAATTAATTATAGTAACGATCCTTAAGATTTTTTTCTATTTTTTATTTCAAAATTAGTAAAACGGTGAAAATTTACTCATTTTCTTGTCCCATTTGGAAATAGAAGGAAAAAGAAAAGCATAATACTAAAAGGAAAGAAAAAAAACATGATAGAAACCACCACCAGGACTTGAACCCTGGCATTTAAGGAGGGAGGCCAGCACTTGGCCAACTGCACCAAGCACACCCATTGTTAGAAATCAGATAATTTTATTATATATAGTAAACATTAAAAAAAAAAAAAAAACACGGGGTAAAAATCCAGTGTGGGCACGTGCCCACACTGGTCCTATGGTGGCTCCGCCGCTGTTGAGAAGGGGCCTTAACCAGAAAATATACCGAATCCAACTGAAGGGCCCTGCCGTAGCCCCAATTAGCTCGCTGGTATCCCCTACCCCAGGCATTTCGACCACCATTACAGAATTAATAATCCGTATCCCTCTTAACAACATCAGTGAAGCAAAATTGATCGTCTTTCAATACAAATTAGCAAGGACATGACATTGGTGCAGCCATTGATTCCCATATAAATATAGGATCATAAATGAGAATGAGAAAAAAAATGAAGTCGTACCTAACCTGACCTAGAAATTTCTCCAAACGTGGGGTAGTGACCGGCGAAGATTGTAGATGTAACATGAACTAGATTTTGGTGCTAACTTTGATTTGCAGAGAGACAAAGAGAGAGCCAAAACCAGAACGATCCGTGACATCAATTGAGGGATTGCGTGCAGAGGCAACAAGATCTCGCGTTGCTGTTAATCAACGATGGCAGTTCACACACACACACAGAGAGAGAGAGAGACGGCAGTTCTCAGAGAGAGATAGACATCATGGGGCAAGAGAGGCCACCGATTGTGGTAAAGAGATAGGGTTTTTTTTTTTTGCAAAGTCTGGAGGAAAAAATTACCGGCAAAATTTTTATTTTTGAACTGCAATTACCCGGGAAACTGAAACACTATTTGGGTTATGTATTGGCCGCAGGTTTCACAATACCGTCGCAAGGAAATATTTTTTTCTTAGCTTTTGCCACGGGGAATGTACCCGTCGCAAATAATGCCTACTAAAAACTTCAAATTTTAACGCCAAAAATTCTGGGCACTTAAAATGGCATTTTGCAACGGCAAAACCCCCGACGCAAATGCTGTGGTCGTTTATAGTATTCTTTCTTGTAGTATATACATCCATCTCATGGGCCTTGCCAAGTACCTGAAAAATGATAGGTTGAGCTCACTAACCCAGTAGAAAAACTTTTCTACTAACGGTAGGTGTATAAACATGATACATGCATAATGATTAAGTATGATGATGGACAAGACCAATGTATAAGGTTAAAATGAACAGAAGCCTATAACTCGACCACGAAGTAACCAAAATGTATCCAAGTGTCCAAAATGTGTCAAAGTGTCCCAAAACAATTTTAAGTATCCCACCAAAGTCCAGGAAGTTACCAAAATCCTTGTTTCACATATCGAAAACCAATTTTCGCCAAATACACCAAATTAACTCAAATTCATCATAACCAACATTTCATAAGAAAACTTTTATTTAACTTATTAGGGAAAAATATCTCTCTGCCGGATTTCATGGGCTCCGTGCACCCCTGCCGGATTTCGTGGGTTCCGAACACCCCTGCCGGATTTCATGGGCTCCCTGTACCCCTGCCTGATTTTCGTGGGCTCCGTGCACCCATGGCTAGGAACACCAAACGGGTGATCCCTAGAGTTCACATTTTCCAATTTCATCATCCCAAAATAATTTGTCTTTCAAAAATTCTCATAAGTCCCATTTATTCCAAAACTTCACCGTTTTCGCCAAAAAGCGTCAACCGACGCGTGTCCGATACATAAAACCATGAAATTTGTTAATTCACGTGTCCAAGGGTCAATTTTATGATTTCAAAGTGAATTTGGTGTTCAAAATGGTGGTACGGGTCAAAAACACGAAGAAATGGACAATCAGGGGCCAAACGGGTATCAAAGGGTGGCCGGAAACCACCCAGAAAACAGGGGACAGCCCCTGGAAAACAGAGGCAGTAGCTAAATTGTCCAAAAAATGATAGATTTTCACCATAGAGGTGTGAAATTTCAACCCAAATGCAAATGTGATGTTTTAGGCCAAAAATTGGATATGTAGAGTAACACATGGACATCAAAGGAGGGTAAATCAACCAACAATTTCATCAATCAATTACTCAATCCATAGATCACAAAATCAAATTCAAACAAACTCACTTATAAGAGCAAATCATGACTTAGATGGAATTGAGGAGCAAGAACAAACTATATGTCATACATCACATAGATACAACTAGAGGGAGTAGAGTTAATTTGTCTTCCTACCTCAAGAATTTAGCTTGAAATGAGTGGGAAATGGAAAACCCTAGCCTCCAATGAGCTCCAACCCGAAATGTGAGCCTTTGGTGCGAAATGAACGCAATACAAGCTTCAATACGCTTAGAGAAGGTGATTTTAGGTGTAGATCTTGAAGGAGACTTGAAGGCCTTGTGTATATTGGAGGTCTTGAGCAAGAAAAATGGAGGAGAGGAGAGAGAGAGAGAGGAGTCGGGCTAGAGGGAGAGAGAGGGAGTTGATTTCTTTTTTTCAAAATGCAAGACTAAGAAGTCTTATATACTCACACCCCTTTACACTTACACCCCTAAACTTTCAAATGTACTTTAAAAACACACAAATGCATTCTACCACTATCACATTGACCCCTCTTAGTCAAAATTCAATTCCTCACATTTACCCAACATTATTCCGGGAAAATTATGTAAAAATACGGGTCCTTACACGAACGATATCAATTAGGTGCATCAAATCAGCCTAGCGTTCGTGCCTCGTAGGGTTTTCCTATTTTTCGGTTTGTAATCTGTATAGAAAATTACCACCAAGTACAAGTGATTGAGGTTTAATTCCCGTTAAGGAGAGTCATCCGTTTTAACTGTTGCTCTAGATAGCAAGATTATTTCACTGTTTTGTCCTTGACTTGTACACCATTTAAATGTGTGCACCATTCTCTCTCTCTCTCTCTCTGTCTCCCCCCCCCGGCGGTAAATCCCCGTTGAGAAAACAAGCGTTGAAGATGCCCCAAGTGTATTGGCCTTGCCCTTAGCGGAGGCAATCTCACGTGACACAAACGAAGATGTTTCAAGGGTTTTGGCGCTTACACCTCTCTCTCTCTCTCTCTCTCTCTCTCTCTCTCTCTCTCTCTCCCTCCCTTCACATTTTCCTCCCGAAAAAGGTATTCGAAAACAGATCCAAGACTTTGATCGTTCCTGATCCACCTGTACTTGTTCTCAGTAAGCCCTCGTTTGATCGCCTTTTTTATTTTATTTTATTCTCTGCGAATTTTGGGTGGAAAATATTTCAATCTCCATATTTAATGATTCCATGGTCCTTTTACCATTTCCGTTCCTTGAAGATATCGCTTCAAATTAGGATTTTCTCTCCCGGGGGCGAAACCCTGTTTGTGTTACCCCATGCGCCACGGAGAATGAATTGCTTGACCCATTCCCCGTTCGTGTGGGTTCCAACAATGACAGAGCATGGCCATTCTTAGAAACCCTAATATGAAGATTTTAAAAATAACTGTGCGGAAATAAGTGAACGAATCCGGTTCTGGCCACGGTGTGCTATTCACCCCATGGCCTCGTCTATAAAAGTTACGCTAGCATGACGATGAAGATCAACACGAAAACAAAAATCCTAGAACTATGCATGATTAAAGACAATCAATAAGATATGCTTCAACTCGACCAACCACAGAAAAACAAACAACCGATGAATTAATACTTGGAATCTTAAACAATACCGAATTCTGCAAGAAGACAGAACGAAAATCGTTAATCGAAAGCAACGTCAGGAACGGAAAACACCTACCTAGGGTTTTTTTGAACTCCAAATATGCCAAAGGAAATAGAGAGAATAATCTACATATCCCTAACTAATGGTAAAAAACGTATATAAAGTAGTCGCCCCGCAAACACATTAAAACGGCATCGTTCAGCTTCAAACCCAACCACTCGGTATCGATACAGCTGTGAGGTGTAGCGATACCGAGTCCCTTGACTTCTTCGTTGACTGTTGAGCCGTAGGTAGCAATACAACCCTCATATGTAGCGATACCAAACATTCTGGAAAACAAACTGCACCTCTCTCACCAATTTGTATCGATACTACTGTGGAAAGTAGCGATACCGAGTCCCTTCGGCTTGCTTCCTTCAAAATCCAAGCTCCAACCCTTGATTCCCGCGCCTAGCTCCACTTCAAGCCATGCACAATACGCGCCAAAATCATTCTTTTACCTGGGAAATTCATAAAGACACCAAAAACACCACCGTGCACGCATTAAACCGAAAATAAATATTAAACCGCATGTCTAACGCGCTAAATCCCCCTACTTAGGCGCTTATATTTACAATATTGCGCCCCTATCAAAAAGAAAAGCTTAATATGTGGACAATTCCACCTATTAATCCTGAAACAATTTACCGTTATGGCACTTTTCAATTGAAGAGCAGTCTTGCTATTAAAACTCTAGAAAAGACTAAGAGTATTGAAGACAATGATAAGGTAATAAATTTTATGGATCCTAGAGAAGTCTTAAATCATCATAGAGACTTCAAATATGTCCATATAGGACTGGTACAAGTTGCGTTCAAACCATTTACTTTGTTAGGTACTGATACATACCTTCAGGCTACGTTGAGAGATGGTAGGTGTAACAATTGGAAAGCCTCAATGATGGCTGCAATAGAAACTAGTCTGTGCCATGGACCAGTTTATTTTAATGCTTATCCAAATCACACCCTATCTTTGATAGATAGAAATATAGGTGAATCTTTGAATCTTAGAATTCAAACCAAAGGGTATGATTTCTTACCTGGTTCTGAGGTAATAGCCATAGTCTATAGAATTTATTATAGGCTGATGAATACAATAAATCCCAGAACCCGCCAATTAGGACCTCTAGATCGCACAATATTAGTGGATACTAATTTGTACACCTCTAATGTTGCAACCAATAGGTTGATTAATTGGGAAGAAATCACATTTCCAGAACACTGGACTATAGAAAATGCAGTCCCTCCAAAGCCAATTGTTAATAATTATATTGACCAAGTTATCCAAGAGGATAATGGTTCAGTTAGCATAACCTTCGAATCCCCAGTTAGAAATTATTCTAGAAGTTTAAGTTCTAGAAATAGTTTCTCAACATCACATAATCCATATAGGGTTAGTATACCTACAACAAGTAGGCATTCAGTCTCAGAAATCCTTGAGAAACCAAAATCTCCATCAATTGAATCTTTGAATATTGAAGGGATAAAAATTTCTGAAAATCAAATCCCTCATCCAATATATGAAAAAAGATTCGACAATGGCGAGTGAGATGAACTTTTCTATCCATGGTTGAACTTGAGATTGATAGAAAAGCAATCAATAAAGAATTTTATGATCCTAAATATGAACAATTTAGGAAATGGTATTTCCAAAAGTTTAATAAAACCCAATTATTAAAATATAAAGAAGAATTTATAATTGGTTGGAATACTCAAAGTGAATAATGCCTTTTATCCAATAGTTTTACGGAAGGCATTGGGATGAAATTGATTGTCAAATTGACATCATTGAAAGCCATTACAAGAATTGGCATACCAACAATGGTTTGGTAAGGGCTTTACATCCGCCAACAACCTCATTAAAAGTTTACTCAACAACTCATTCAACATCATCCAATAGTGACGATGACAAAAATATTTCCCAATTTGTTGAAGCAGTTGCTTTTGTCAAGCAAACTGATAATGAAGATATCAATAGAATTCATAGACAGAATAATCATACCAACCTACATCTTGGCACAATTGCCAATCAACTCACAAGAATTGAAGAGAAAGTTAATCACATCAATGAACAATCGATTGACAAATCAAATGATAAAGGCAAAGAGGAGATTCAAAAGACTAATATTCGTCCTCCTCTAGATATTGAAGGATTCAAATTAAGTAATCCTGAAAAGCATATTGATCTTCTGGCTGAATTAGACAAAAGAATTAACATGTCTATTAATGCTATCTCTGAAGAGATCGAATTAGAAGGCAATACTTCTGACATGGAAACTCCAATTTTCTAGAATTTATCTTTAAATCTAGTTAATTATCCCAAAGATAAAAAGTTTTCTTATTCAGGCGCTGATCGCTATTATTATCCTAGGCCGACACCTCAGGATATCCACTATGAGGAAGATTTTTTCCATACTAAAAAATCTTATTGTGGAAGAACCATTTCTGAATGGAATATTGATGGTATGACAGAGTATCAAATTTTTGAATTCATCCATCAAATGCTTATGCATTCAACAGTTTGTAAACAAAATGGTGATTCTGACCAAAAAATAGCTGGTTGGATAACTGTAGGATTTACAGGAACCTTGAGAGATTGGTGGGACAATAGTCTCAATGAATTACAGAGAACGGAAATCCTTAATGCTGTTAAAATGGAACAAGTAGAGGTCCCTAGTCAGGACCCTAATCAACCACCACAACTTCAATCAAGACCACGACAAGATGCTGTGTACACTTTAACCCCAACAATAATTTTACACTTTATTGGCCATTGGGATGATCAAAGGGAAAGAGGCAGAGAATTGCTTCAAAATCTTAAATGTCCAACATTAACTCATTTTCGTTGGTATAAAGATGTTTTCCTTGCAAAAGTCATGCAAAGACCCGATGCTAATAGTGAGCATTGGAAATCCAAATTTGTTGATGGTTTACCTTTTTATTTTGCTGAAAAGGTAAAAAAGAAATTGAAAGATCAAAATAATGGTCTTAGTATCAATTATGATAGTTATACATATGGAGAATTAATTTCCATAATAACCCAAGAGGGCTTATCTATGTGTAATGATCTCAAATTATACCGCCAGTTAAAGAAACAAAGATTAACTGGAAAGCAAGAATTAGGTGAATTTTGCGACCAATTCGCATATGATACAAATCTTTATCCAAAAGCTGCTAAGTGTCAAAATCGTAAACCTGCAAAAAAGCAGTATAAGCGAAAATATCGTCAAAAGAAATCTGAGAATAAATCTAATAAAAAGAATTAACCTGAAAAGGCCCCTTTCAAATCAAAGGGGAAAAAGAAATCAAAATTCACAGCAAAATGCTATAAATGTGAAAAAATGGTCATTATGCCAATAGGTGCACAACCAAAAAGAATGAACTTCAAATAGACGAAGGTCTTAAACAACAATTGTTTAAGCTGATGCTTAATTCAAGTGATTCAGAAGAAGAATATGAAAGTTCTTCTGGAGCTATAAATGAATTATCTGACGACGAATCATTCTCAGAATCTGAATCTGATTCTGATCCTAATCCAAAGAATTGCAAATGCAATGATCTTGAATGTTCAACTCCCAAAGACTACTGGAAGGCCATAGTCCAAATGAATGGTTTATGTATTAATGTGCTCACAGATAAGCAAAAATCATTGCTTGAAATCATTGATCAAATCCAAGATCAACAATTAAAATTGAAGGTTATTGAATCTTGCATAACTTTTATCAAGGAAGAAGAAGTTATTGAACAACCACAAATCCCCGAAGACAGTTATAGTCTTAAAAGAGTTATGGATGTGGAGTGCGTGAGAAAAATGATTCACAGCATTCTAAATCAGTAACAATTCCTGATTTGAAATCAGAAATCAATATTCTGAAATCTGAAATTAGAAATTAGAAATCTCAACAATCCAGTACAAATCAAGAGCTTATTTTAATAAAACATCGTCTAGATGCTTTTGATAAGAACAATGAGGATTATACTCCTGAAAACAATGAATATTTGAACAATCTTAGTAATGTTGTATTCCAAAAATGGCATATAAAGGTTAATCTTGTTATTCACAAAGAATATACTATTGAAAATATTACTGCACTTGTGGATAGTGGTGCAGATATGAATTGCATCCAAGAAGGTTTGGTTCCAACAGAATATTTTGAGAAGAGAAGACTAAGCAAAACCTTCATTAGCAAGTGGCTCACGAATGAGCATAAAATATAAGATTAATCATGTTTATATTTGCAATCAAGGCGTATGTCTTGAAACATCTTTTTTATGTGTTAGAAATTTACCACAACAAGTAATACTTGGATCACCATTTTTATCAATGATTATGCCTATGCATACCAATCATGAAGGGATAACTGCTAATGTGGATGGCCATGAAATATTCTTTGAATTTGTATCCCCACCAATCTATAAAGAGATAAATGATATCTTTCATCAAATCAAAAGGAAAGACAAGCAGATTAATTTTCTGCAACAAGAAATCAGAATAATGTCTCTTGAAGAAAAGCTTAATGATCCTATCATCCAAGATAAAATTTCTCAAATAAATCAAGAATTTATCACTGAGATCTGTAGTGATTTGCCAAATGCTTTCTGGAATAGAAAGAAGCATATTGTTTATTTACCTTATGAAAAAGATTTTGATGAAAGGAAAATTCCTACTAAGGCTCGACCTAGGCAAATGAAGCAAGAATATTTGCAAATGTGCCAGCGAGAGATTGCTAATCTTCTCAATAAGGGAATTATAAGGAAAAGCTACTCCCCATGGAGTTGTACAACTTTTTATTTGAATAAAAATGCTGAGAAGGAAAGAGATCAACCAAGATTGGTTATTAATTACAAACCTCTTAATGATGTTCTTATGTGATATCCAATCCCGAATAAGAAGGATTTATTAGATAGGCTGCACAAAGCCCCAATCTTCTCTAAATTTGATCTAAAACCAGGTTTCTGGCAAATCCAAATTGCTGATCCAGAAAGATATAAAATTGCATTTACAGTTCCATTTGGTCATTTTGAATGGAATGTTATGCCTTTTGGTTTAAAAAATGCACCATCAGAATTTCAGAATATCATGAATGATATATTCTATCCTTATGCTGAATTCTCAATATGTTATATTGATGATATCCTGATATATTCTCAATCTATTGATCAACATATTAAACACCTCAAAGTATTTAAAGAGGTGATCAAAGAAATGGTTTGGTGGTTTCTGCACCAAAAATGAAATTATTTCAGACCCAGGTCAGGTTCTTAGGTCATAATATTCATCAAGGGAAAATTATCCCTATCGATCGAAGCATCGAATTTGCTTCTAAATTTCCTGATGAAATAAGCGATAAATTTCAATTACAGAGATTTTTAGGAAGTCTCAATTATATTGGAGACTATTATAAAGAATTAGCCCAGGATTCAGCCCCTTTATATGAAAGGCTTAACAAGAATCCTCCACCATGGACTGAACGCCATACCAAAGCTGTTCAGAAAATCAAGCTGAAATCAAAACAATTACCATGCCTAGCTTTAGCAAATCCTGAATGGAAGATAATTGTAGAGACTGACGACTCAAATGAGGGTTATGGAGGAATCTTGAAACAGATTAATCCTAGTAATTCAAAGGAAGAGTTAATTCGCTTTACATCAGGACTCTTAAAAAATGCTCAGGTCAATTATAGCACAATAAAGAAAGAAATTCTTTCTATTGTCAAATGTGTTACTAAATTTCAAGATGATCTTTTGAATCAACACTTTTTATTATGTGTTGACTGCAGTGCAGCAAAGCAGGTGCTCAAAAAGGATGTCAAAAATCTGGCATCAAAACAAATATTTGTCCGATGGCAGTCTGAATTATTTGCATTGGATTTTGATATTGAATACATCAAAGGAGAAAATAACTTCTTACCTGATTTTCTTACTCGTGAATTTTTACATGGCACAAATTGATAAAAATCTGTTAATTTTTGCCTGTACACAGGAAATCTCTGAATTAAAGAGGAAAATTAAAGAATTTGAAGAGAACTGGAAATCATATTCTGAAAAGGAATATGAAGAAGCTCTATTCCAATATATGGATAGCAGAGCAAAATTATCATTAAAGCAAAATGCTTTGGAAAATTTAATCACGGCATGAACGCCAATGTTTTTTATCAATCCTAATATTTGAATGAATCAGGAGCATCAAAATTTATTATCCAATATTTTTAATGAATTTTGGATGATATGGAATCAATCATATTTGATGCCACATACCTTGGGAAATTTAAGGATGTGGATAAATCAATTTTCTGCAAGGCTAAATTATTTTAAGCCCTATAATCCTCCAAGAGAAATTTTTGATCTAGATGATCTATCTCTTAATAAAAGATTTGCTTTAAAAATGTTTTTCAAAAGAGCTTGCTGATTACAAGCTAAAATTTATACTATTTCCAGGGTATAATGGAATGGAGCGGTCTTCCAGGTCCTCAAATCCATCGAGAGGTTTTCTGGAATAATTTATGGAGGATATGGACTCAATGGCTCCTTAAGCCTCACAATAGGCTAAATTTATTTAGATGGTCCAGATATTTGGACAAACATCTTCATTTCATACGCTATACCATCGGTATCATATCTGTTTATGAAATGGATGATTATTATATGTTGCAGAATACTTCCAAACGAATGAAGAGGCAATTGCAAATCTTAGCTCAATGAGCAGAAATTTCAATTCAAGCCGAGGAGGCAAGGGCAATAATCCCCCTGGAAGAGGCAGGGGTAATGTCCCCAGAATTACTCAATCTGATATTGAAGCCTACTTGAAGGCTAAGGCAGCACAATTTCCTGCCCTTAATGAAGTTGTTTATGGTGAAAGGTCTTCATCAGCAGCTGAAGTCCTTCAGAAAGAGGTAGAATACCTAACCTCACCAATAATTGACCCAATCTTGGTCATTGAAAATAATGATAAGAAATGGCAGAATGAGCCATGGGAAATTAAAAGTCGTTATCTCGACACAATGGGTTATACAGTCCCTGAAGGGAAGTATAGATTTCAATATGAAACAATGCTTCAGCAAACTGAATTAGTTGAATTCTCCCATAAATATGAAAGTGGGAAGAAAGGTCCAATGACCTATGGCAAAGCAATAATCAAGAAAATTATCTCCCCTGAGAGATGGGGCACTCATCCTCAAAGATCGAGGACAATCTATCCTCTAGAAAATGCCCCAAATGGCAATCCAATTTATTTCAATT
The DNA here is from genome assembly GCA_963854785.1 of Vaccinium vitis-idaea. Classification (NCBI taxonomy): domain Eukaryota; kingdom Viridiplantae; phylum Streptophyta; class Magnoliopsida; order Ericales; family Ericaceae; genus Vaccinium; species Vaccinium vitis-idaea. Next base: position 24,831,381 of record OY978226.1, on the reverse strand, counting down.
ATTGGGATTATATCTGTAAAGACCCGGAAATTCATGAAATTTTTTTCTATCTTTTATTCGGTAATGTGAAGGAGTTGGATAATGTTTTAAAATGTGTTCCTTTCTAAGTATTGTAAAGGTGTGTATATCTTGGTGTACCAGGGGTTCGGTAAATGGTAGGGATACGTGTTACGAGGTTGTGTGGATGTTTAGAGATGTTGAAAAAGTGTTAGAAGTGATTTGGGTTTGAATTGGCGAAGGTGGTAAAAATTTAGAAATTTTCAATCTAGATACCGGTATGGCTTTTACTTGATACCGGTATCTAGTTACGTTTCCTGCAGACTTTGAACCATCAGAAACTCTAGATACCGGTATGGCTTTTTCTTGATACCGGTATCTAGCTACATTTTCTGCGAATTTTCAGCTCGTCACAGACTTCTATAAAAGGGGTCCTTGGCTCATTTCTTCACTCCTAGACCACGAACCAACCCCTAAAATCATCCCTCTACCTTCTCTCTTCACCCCTACCTTAAATCTTGTGATTTTAACCTCAATCCACCACAAATCTTCAAGATCTACACGTTGGAAACATCAATCTCCCTTGGATTTCGGGTTTTGCACTCAAAGAGGTAATAACACTTGATTTGGGTCTTATTCTTGCTCTACCCACGTTTTTCCCTCTCTCTCTTTGATTGTGAGTGAAAACTCACTCTTGCAACTCGTTTTTGACTTGATCTTGCCTCTAGAATGCGTAGTGGAGCTTGCGTAGAGGTTGTTCTTGGAGTTTGGGGTCAAAAAAATCAGTTGGGTACTCTAGGGTTTTGCTCAAAACCCATCTTGGTAGGGAAATTTCTACCTCTCCTAAATGTATATGAATGTGTATTGTGTGTATTGCTTCCCACTTTATCAGCTCCCCTTTGATTTTGAAAATCTCCTCTGAAAACCCATTTCCTATTCACATTGAGTTGGGGTTTGTGCTTGTTCTATGCTTCTAATGACTTTCTCCATCAATTGGTTGTTAGATGAGTTCAATTTTGGGTATTGAACTTAGTTAATTTGAAGTCCTCTTGAATTACCTTGAAATTTTGCAAGGTTGCTGGGTGTTGCTACGCTTGTGGTTGATGATTAAATGATCTAGTGAGAACACCGTACGCACAATGACACTTTACAATGTTTTTATGTCGAATAGTAAGTACGAGACACCATTGGAAAGAAAATGTGAAACGTGGGTTATGTTTGATATGAGATTGACGTTGAAACTTGGTAAATGATAATATGAACTTATAATCTGTGATACGGGGCCGAAAGGTAGCCCGGAATGATACTAGGGCCGTCCTATGGGCGTGTCGCTGGGAATGATACTCGGTCCGTCCTATGGGCGTGTCGCGAGGAATTATGCCTTGGCCATGGGGAAGATGATACGGGGCCTATATGGTAGCCCGGAATGATACTCGGTCCGTCCTATGGACGTGTTGCGAGGAATGTAATGAGTAAATAACTATAAAGAACTTGAAACACAACGAATGAAAGTATTGTACAAGTGAGACGTGTCGAGTACGATAGAGTGAAAGTGGACGAATCTTGGGTAATTGTGGTTTCATCAAAGTCCTTTGGTTTGTGTAGCTTCCTTAAATTTGTTGCGGGGCTTCCATTATTTTCTTCTGTGCCTCACTTGCATTTCATTGCATTTAGAATTGGTAGATGTTTTCCTACATATTAAAGAGTACATAATTAATTTCATACAAAAAATAAAGTTAATCAGCTATCGCTGCACAATTTTTTTTTGATCGGCAAAGAAGAATTTTATTAAAAACGGGGGAGCTATTGCTACACTATTGATCAGACAAAAAAAAATATTTTTGTTAATGAAATTGTGTCTTGATAATTAAGAAGCTTTCTAAATCCGATCGAGGCAAATTTTTACGAGAAAATGATTAAATAAATAAGGAAAATTAGTTTTGGTGGAGTAAGATTAATCTACTAACGGTTAATAAAACCGTCGCTATAGTCCTGTTTCTAGTAACGGTTGATGAAATTTAGGAAGCTAACTTATTTTAAAAAATAGAGTAAATGGGTGACGAAAAAAATTTCTTGGGCCAAAGTCTTCTCTTTTGTGAGGAATATTTTTGTCTTCTATTGGTTTGCTCTCCTGGGGAGGATGTGGAGGGAACATATTAGTGAGGAAAAAAATATTTTCGTCACCAAAAAGATGTGTAGGGAACATATTAGTGACGAAAAAAATATTTTCGTCACCAAAAATTCCATTGAAGGGAACATATTAGTGAGGAAAAAAATATTTTCGCCACCAAAAAGATGTGGAGGGAACATATTAGTGACGAAAAAAATATTTTCATCACCAAAAATTCCATTGAAGGGAACATATTAGTGAGGAAAAAAATATTTTCGTCACCAAAAAGATGTGGAGGGAACATATTAGTGACAAAAAAAATATTTTCGTCACCAAAAATTCCATTCTTCCACAAGTTTAGAGACGAAATAAAATTTCATCACCTTTATTTTTGTTTATCCTCCCAATTAGAGACGAATTATATTTTTCCTCTCAAAATAGTCATATAGGAGACAAATTCATTTCGTCACCAGAATTTCGTCACGGTTTATCATTTTTGTTGTAGTGAGACCTTAGATTTGGTCTTCAATTTGAACCTGGTCCTCTTCTTGTTTCTTCTTGTTCGACCTTGGGTTTCATCAAACAAAGTGAAAAGTGGAAAATGACAAACAAAAACGAGAGAGAGATCGAGATTGAGATTGAGATTGAGAGAAACATTACCCTATGTCGAATCTAGACTTGTTGAAATCAATTTGTGGTCTGGTTAGCTTCTTCTCCTTCTTCGTTCGAAATCATCTCTGTCTCTCTGTCTCTCTCTCTCTCTCTCTCTCTTCACGACGTGAGTTGAAATGAAGAAGAAGGGGAGAATATAACCCACATACCATTTACCCCTGACCCGCGACCCAAATGACCCGAAACCTCTTCTTTTAACCCGCGAGATGGCTTCTTTTTTTCCCAGCCGTTGGATGAAGGCCTACAATACAAGTCCGTTTTTTTTTTGTTAAGGGCAAAATGGTAAATGGAAAAGGGTGGAGATTTAAGCAAACATGGATTTTATCTAATGGGAAGAAGGGGTAATTTTATTAACCGGTGATTTTATGGGATTTCACATAATTTTTTTTGAAAAACTTGGCCTGAGTACTTGATGTCTTGTCAACTGGAGCATTTAAGGGTGTGTGCATGTAAAACCTGCAAGTCCAATAGCGCGTGTCATGCACCATAGACAACCCAATGGGTTGTTCTTAGCTTTTGCTTTTTCTAAAGGATTCTAAATAACGCATGTCCAATTAAAAGGATGATTTCATCAAAATAAGCCATTTCGGCTAATTCTATCACATGTTTTGTTTGACAGTTGTTGGTTGGGTATTGGTGAAATCAACATTGAAATCATAGGATGCATTAGATAAAATGGATGTGTCAGTTAAATTTTTCAAAAAAAATAATTTCCTTGGTGGAACGGAAAGTCCAACGGAACCTAGGGGCCTGCTGTCCGCAGGGGCAGGCAGGTTAATTGGCAGGGCCTGCCAACCCCCATCCACGATGTCCATTTACCACATCAACGGTTCATATCGCATCAAACAACGAACGGTGAAGATACACTTGGCGATGTGAAATCTGAACCATTGATACGTGAAACGAACGACCCTGATGTGGTCGTCAACCCCTGCCGACCGCATGGGACAGCAGAGTCCCCCTTTTCCAACGGAAATCACGGAAATGCCAAACATTTGACAATAGATGCACCAACCTAACATTCTTTTGAAAAGGACTTATCTACCTACCCAACATTCTTTTGAAAAGGGCTTATCTACTTATCTACCTACCCAACATTCTTTTGAAAAGGGCTTATCTACCTAATCGTCAGTTCGCTTCCCAATCCTTCTCATTGGAGAAAATCTACGACGTATCAGAGAAGCCCAGAAATATTCGCCAATGTTGTTTATATTCTTGCGAGAAGATTTTGAAAAAATACCAAGAAACTAATAAAAATAATATTGGTGCTTTATTGATTATTCTTATCATACATCCGTCCTAATTTGTTTCCTACTGTTCTATTTGAGTTGTCTCGAAATATTAGTTTTGTTTATAAAATAACCACCAAAATAGCGCAAAACTTTCAATTTTATCCCTTCAATTGTGAATTGAAGCAAATACTCAAGTTTAATTATGGAGTAATTGTGGAAATTGGAACTTTTAACTTTCATTTCTTAAAATGAGGGATTAGCCATAATAAACAAGCAAAATGGGATGGAAGGAGTTTAAACAAATGAAATCTCTATACAGAATACAAACATATAAATACTCTCTGTCTTAAAACATTTCACTAGTCTGCAAAGAGAACTTAAAAATAATATAATATTTTGAAGATATTCGAATTTTTTTTTTTATAACAATTTACTACTCCTAGATGGCCGGATGTTAGTGAGTTCTTTCGCTTTATTTTTAGGTACTAATTTTACGACCGGACAAATACTTTCATGGGACGGCACAATTAATTATCATCGTTATGTCACTTTCTGAGAGTACATATATAGGTGGTTGGAGGAGAGAACGGAGTCGAGGAAATCGCCATCTCCCTACGTATAGACAGATGAACGTAATCTAATGAGTGGACATTAGTGGTCTGGTACTTTGCATCTGTCACGGACTAATGTCAATTTTCATAATAGACAGATCCCAACAAGATTTTACCACGTCTACGATAAGCAGTCAACAAAAGCTCACAGGTTGCTTGAGGTCTCACTACTAAAAAAGTATAAAGATCACGCCTCAAAAATAAGAAAGATCTCAGTTTTTGTAAAACCGTGATTAAAAAATAAGAGTTAGATTTTTTATCACGGTTAAGTACATAAACCGACATAAAAGACAGTTTTGATCTCAGTTATCTATAAAATGTGATTGAAAATATAAATAAAAATTAAGCTTTAATCTCAGTCATCTAACTCTAATTTTTTTATCACGTTTTTACAAGAATTGAGATCTTTCTTATTTTTTCTGTCTTGTTAAAGAAGGCTCAAAATGTGATGGATATTGGAGAACGGTTGCGAGTAAATTAAATTTTATGGGGAGAAAAGTTTCAATTTGGTAAAAATTATTGAGTTGGAGGATCATAATTATGCTGAGAAAGAGAAGAGGGATTTAGATGTTTTGATGGAAGGAAATTTTGCTGAATTGGAAGATGGGACATCCCTTTTAAACCAAAAAAAAAATTGTTGTCAAAAACTCATAGAATATGAACCAAAAAAAATATTTTTGTAACCAAAAATTAAATTTTCTCAAACAAGCTTGGAAACTATAAGAGTACATAAAGCTTAGAAAATCATAGTCAATGTTCAAGAAACTAATATGGGCAAGTGAAAGACCTACAGAAACTATTATATATATTAAATAGTTCAACGACGTAATTAAATGCATAATTGGTGGGGTGGATAGATGTTGCTCCTCTTGTGCAAGAGGTCAAAGAATCAAATCTAGATGGAAGCAAAGTTTGCAAGGTAAGGCAATTTTTGGATGCCTATATTAGCGAGGAAATTTTTTTCATCACGGTTTCACTACAACAAAAATGATAAACCGTGACGAAATTCTGGTGACGAAATTAATTTTTGTCTCCTATATGACTATTTTGAGAGGAAAAATATTTTTCGTCACTAATATGTTCCCTCCACATCTTTTTGGTGACGAAAATATTTTTTCTGTCACTAATATGTTCCCTCCACATCTTTTTGGTGACGAAAATATTTTTTTCGTCACTAATATGTTCCCTCCACATCCTCCCCAGGAGAGCAAACCAATAGAAGACAAAAATATTCCTCACAAAAGAGAAGACTTTGGCCCAGGAAATTTTTTTCGTCACCCATTTACTCTATTTTTTTGGCGGGCCCGAAAGTGTATCTTGAGGGAAATGAAACTATAGGAGAGGAATTGTTTTGTCACCAAATCTACGGGCCCAACCCAACCATAGTTAAATTTCTAACTCTGAATAAGTTAGCTTCCTAAATTTCATCAACCGTTACTAAAAACAAGACTATAGCGACAGTTTTATTAACCGTTAGTAGATTAATTTTACTCCACCAAAACTAATTTTCCTTATTTATTTAATCATTTTCTCGTAAAAATTTGCCTCGATCGGGTTTAGAAAGCTTCTTAATTATCGAGACACAATTTCATTAACAAAAATATTTTTTTTTGTCTGATCAATTGTGTAGCGATAGCTCCCCCGTTTTTAATAAAATTCTTCTTTGCCGATTAAAAAAAAATTGTGCAGTGATAGCTGATTAACTTTATTTTTTGTATGAAATTAATTATGTACTCTTTAATATGTAAAAGATAGATGGTTTCGATTGAAAAAAATGACTCAAGTGTGGGGTCGAGTCTTGCAATCTAAAAAAATGACCCGACGAACTTCGATTTTGGTGACAATGACGATATGTGAAATGCCAACGGTTTAAATCGACGCTTGTAAATATGGAGTTTGTAATTACATTTAAAATATATATGTTAAATGTAATTTATAACAAACTATTAAACCAGATTAAAAAAAACTGATTTGTATAGACAAGATTAAAAAAAGAAAATTTATAAAAAGGCTTATGTTAAAAAATAATATTTATTAAAAATATGATATTAGTAGGTGTTTGTATAATGGGTGTTCAAATGGGGAGCATAAAACAATGGGAATTAAAAAAAACCTTATTTTTATAGTATAAACTGGATTTTAAAAAAATTATTAAAAGGCATTTGTTAAAGAAGAAAAAATTTTCTTTCAAAAAGAAAAAATATATATTTAAAAATATATTAGTTGGTGTTTGTATAATGGGTGTTCAAATGGGGAGTGTAAAACAATCGGAATAAAAAAAAATTTATTTGTATAGTATAAACTCGATTAAAAAATTTATTAAAAGGCTTTTGTTGAAAAAGAAAATTTTTTGTGTTAAAAAATAAAAAAAAATTATTAAAGTAGTGATATTAGTAGGTGTTTGTATAAGTATAAAATTTATAAAAGAAATGATATTAGTAGCGGTTTGTGTAAGAATAATCCGGTTTTTATAGTATAAATATTAAAAAGGTGCCTAAATGGCACAAGTGGTGGCCTAGCTCAGCTGGTTCGCGCGCGCGCGCGCACACGCGAGGTCTCCGGTTCGATTCCCAGGAGGAGCAAAATTCTCAATTTTCAGCTGCCACGTGTGCTGACACGCCAGCGACACGCGGGTGACACGTAGGCGTGAGACGCGAGCGCCACGTAGGCGCCACACGTGCGCCACGTGGTAACACGTCAGTAGTTTCCTTCATTAATTTCTGTCACGGTTAGTGACGAAAATTTTTGTCACCTAAGTAGTTTCCTTCATCAATTTCTAGTCACGGTTAGTGACGAAACTAGTGAGTGGGTGACAAATAATTTGAAAATTGGTGATGAAAAATTTCGTCACCAAAATTTAGTATAGGTGACGAAACAATAATTTCGTCACCAGGTGACTTTCGGAGACAACCTATAGGTGGCAAAACTATTTTTCGTCATCAAGACTATCAGAGACAAAAACCATGCATTTCATGACGATTTCATTCGTCTCCAAAGACCTAATTTCTTGTAGTGTTTTTTTCCATTTTTTAATCATGGTTTTACTAAAAACTGAGGTATTTTTTCTATAAACAATCACGGTTTTTAGACAAAACTGAGATATTATATTGTCAAAGATCACAGTTTTTTGGTTTTAATCACAGTTTTTCATGAGTTTTTATCATGGTCTAGAAGTGTGATTGAAAGATGGAGACTTTTAATCACACTAGGTTAGATCACGATTTTTCGACCGAGATTGAAAGTGAAAGATCACACCAAAAGACCATGATCTTTATGCCTTCTTGTAGTAGTGTCTTTAAGGTCTTTAACTTTACGACTCCAAGATCAGGTTAGGTGCGAACAACGGAACAAGTTAACCAAATATCAAATTATCCAAAAGGAAAAAAATTCTCGAAATTTAGAGTACTTTAAAATCAAGTAGATATTAAAAATAAAAATGCTAAGAAAAGCCAAAATATATTGACCAAACATATAAATCGTGCTAATAGCTCTCCTTTCGTACCCGTGGTGGCTCTAGAATTTTTTGATAGGGTGGTGACCAGAATTTAGTATTATCGAAATAGGAAATTGGAGAGCGGGGCGGGGGCGGGGGAATAGCTCCGCCATTAATTGGTGAGATCATACTCATCCGTATGGATAACCCGAAAATTGAGGATCATTTTATCAAATGGAGGGCTCTGGATTGTGAGTGGTTGTAGCCATTTGGCATTAGCTGATGATTAAAAAAAAGGAAAAAAAAGCTCTCATTGGCTCCCTATCGGTTTTGTAAGAGCGAACTGTAAGTCTAGACATTCTGAGTGTAAAATTTGACAACTTTTTGGTGTCAAGCTGCAAGTTTCTCTCGGGAATTTTCTATTAGTGTTCATTGTCCACTTGCAAAAGCGTCAAAACAGCCCGTAAAAGGAAAAATTATTAAAGGTGTTTCTCGTAATTTGCTTTTGTCTTAAATAGATTGAAACCATGAGAGCACTACAGAAACTCTTACCCCTTAAAATTAAGAAATTGATTTCTACACTCTAATTGATGCACACACTTTATATTTATGTCATTTAGCGGGTGACTTAAATACTCCGCGCATACATAAAAAAATTTTGCAAAATTTGGAGACTGTAGAAGAAAGGTTGTTTGCATCAATTAGGGGAGTGTAGAAATCAACAAACTAAAATTATCAAGTACGGTATATATTTTGAGGCTTTGAGGGAACGCCGGATTTAAAAAATAGGAGTATTAATTTCTTTCATCCCGCAAAGATGATTTAGTTTTCATTTTGAGATGTACAAAAAATAATTGTCTATTTTAAAAAGTTTCCAAAAAAGTATTTTAACATTACTATTTTGCCCCTCCTTTTTTCCTACCTTAAATAAGCTAGGACTTCAAGAAACATTACATACGAAATTCTAAAGTTAACAAAAGTACAATATAGTAGTAATTATCATGTTTATGACAAAATAAACAATTACTATGTTTTTCTAAATACTGAATCATAAAACCAGAAAATTATTTTTCTTTAAAGGATTGTGGGGAATCCAAACACGTAACAACAAAAGAATGAGTTGACTGACTATAGCAAGAATTTTGAGTCGTGGATGTGTACTTTCACGCCGCCCAAGTCTCTTAAAATTTGTTGGTGAGAATTTAATGTGAAGTTGAATCATATCACCAGAAAAAGGCTCCTCCATTAATTCTCACCTCTCTCTCTCTCTCTCTCTCTCTATTTTTCAGTATCATATTAGCTATATTTTTCAAAGAAAGATAATTAAATAAATTACCCGATGGGAAGCGTGAACAGGGATGAAGAAGAGCTCAACCAGCCCTTAGTACAATACAATTCTACTTCTGCGTCAAACGGCGTCGCAAATGACCGAGTCGAAGCAAAAGAAGAAGAAGAAGAAGAAGATTACAGGGAGAAATTAGACCTTAAATCAAAAGTGTGGATAGAAACAAAGAAGCTATGGCAAATTGTGGGTCCCTCCATCTTCAGCCGGGTCGCCACTTACTCGATGAACATCATCACCCAAGCCTTCGCCGGCCACCTCGGAGACCTCGAACTCGCTTCCATCTCCATCGCTAACAATGTCATCGTCGGCTTCAATTTCGGCCTCCTGGTATGTACCGTTTTTTTTCAGTACTCCCTCTTAATTCTAGACATCTAAAAAAGTACTGTAATTTAGTTTTAAATGTACGATATTTTTTCTCTGCAATATATATAAATCTTATATAATGGATTTTACTTAGTATTTCTGTTTAATAAAGTTTTCTAAATAATTAAGATATGACATAAAGCAAATTTAAAACTTTCACGCATGCTTAAAAAATTGATAAGAAATTTTGGAGGGATTGAATAATATATACGTTTTCAATCTCATTGGTCCGCTTTTCATTTGGAATTTTGGGCATCTGATAATGTTTATCTTATTTGAAAAGCCCAAAATGTTCCTAAAGGTCAACGTGTGGAAAACTGAAGGGTCAGGTTTTGGAGGAATTATTGGCTCCCACATAATACCGCGTGACATTGCCTATGTGATAGTCTCAACTATTTGCAAAAGCGACAAATCATCCGGTAGGACTAATTATTAGTATTAACTTTATCGGTGGTTCGGAAACAAAAAGTGGTCCGTATAATATAGTGTCGATCTTTTTTTTTATGTATGTGGCAATTTCATATGGTACTCTGGCAGTAGGGACAAGGAACAAGTGATTCACGTAACGTTGTAGTCTTTCCTTTATAGCTTTAAGTTTTTCGTAAATTAAAATGTACCAACAGATGCTATAAAAAATTAAATAACAGTTTTCATTCAAAATCCGAAAAATCAAATTAGAACAATTTCAAAATTAAGTAATGCATCCATCAAACTGTATTTTGTTTGCTTGCTTATGTTGTTTTGGCTTTGCATTTCGGATCCTTTTCTCATTCTGATCATATGAATCAGTTAGGGATGGCGAGTGCATTGGAGACCTTATGTGGACAAGCCTTTGGAGCCAAACGGTACCACATGTTAGGCATATACATGCAAAGGTCATGGATTGTACTATTCTTGTGCTGCTTCTTGCTACTGCCACTCTACGTATTCGCAACCCCACTGCTAAAGCTCCTAGGACAGCCGGACGACGTGGCGGAGCAAGCCGGGCTGGTGGCCACATGGTTAATCCCACTCCACTTCAACTTCGCGTTCGTGTTTCCGGTGCAGAGATTTTTGCAGAGCCAGCTGAGGACGATGGTGTTGGCGTGGGTCTCGTTGGTGGTTCTGGTGATTCACGTGGGAATTAGTTGGGTTTTCGTATACTGGTTGGATTTTGGAGTGGTGGGCGCCGCCGTGACTTTGGATGTGTCGTGGTGGCTTAACTTTTTTGGGCTGTTTGGGTACGTTTGTTGGGGTGGGTGTCCGGATACTTGGACTGGTTTCTCTATGGAGGCTTTTTCGGGACTTTGGGAGTTTGTCAAGCTCTCTGCTGCCTCTGGTGTCATGCTTTGGTAACCTCTTTTCTCCCTTTTCTCTACAAATATATTTTTTTTAAACCGACAAAACTTATATTTATAAGCGAAAAAACATTAGAAAAGATATTACCGGACCAAAATACAAAACAACAAAATAAAACATAATAGAAAAGCCACTCAATAACGATTTCGGACCCAACTTCCTATCGCTAAAATAGGTGACTGAAGGACCGCCCCCTCCGTGTCTTCACTACTCACGGCAAGATCACAGTAAATATTACATTATCTTGGACCACAAAACAGATAAAAATTCAATTGTCTTGGACCGGAGTAACTTGTTTTTTTCGAGTCATTCCAACATCATACACTTATCCAGAGTCCATGCATTTATTACGAATTCACAAGAATATTTGGGGCTTCGCTAATTAGAGTGTCTTATGCATAAAGTCAACTTTGACTGTTTGGTAGCCGGGCTGAATACTGTAATGTTTATACTTTTTGTTTTGTCAACTTTTTGCCGTTTCCTATTTAAAGAAAATTATCTCTCGATTCCATCTCATTATGCATTTTTTTAACAAGTCACGAAGAACAAGACAATGCCGGAATTTTTCCTAGCGGACTTTTTGATTTTTTAAGCTTTTTGAGTTATTATACTCATAAAGTATCTCTTAAAACGCTAAAAAATAGAAAACAAAAAATTCACTTGGTGAAATGGGACCTTGATAGAAAAAGAACTGAAAAAGAGGAATATAAATGCACTCAGAATGAAAATAACATAAAGTTGGACTTCTAGATGTTGTGTGTAATGCATTAAACTCAGCTAACTTCGTGCTCTCCTGCCGACAATGTACAAGTCGCAATCGGGGGAGGGTAATTAGGCCAGCTTGATTAGTGGAAGTGAGGTTCATTCTTGACTCAATATTCAACCAGAATAGAGTGAGTTAGAGATGTAAGAATAGTTAAGGATTAAAAAATGAAGAGAACAAAGTAATCAAGAAGGTGAAGAAGAAAGCACGAATGGACGAAAAAGACTAAGGCAGTGGTGCTTAGACTAATTCATGGGGTGCCCAAGTGATCTAGAGAGAGTGAGATGATTATACCAATAGAAGAATGTTCTACTTTTCAAATTTGTGATTGCCGACTTTCTCTCACTCTAGGAATGACATACTCTGCCAAATCAATTATCTCTAGGAATTGTGAAATTAAAGCTTATATTTACAGGTACCTTAGACTAGTGCTCAGGCGCCAGGTTATCCTTATAATATGAGGACACGTGTTCCTTTCGTACACTTTGACCGCATAGGTGATGTCAACCATAGCGAGGATGACATACTCGCGGTTGCTTGGCCGCGCTACTCCACCTTCTCGCGGTTAACCTCTTTTTTTTTTTTTTTTAGCCACGAGGCCACTAGATCCTCTTTCATTCTCGTTTGGGCAAGGTCATAACCTATTCGGTCATGCCAATACATCAACTAAGCCTTGGAGGGCCCCTCAAGTCCTTCCTTAGACCAGATCAGTCGTTTGTCTAGGCTAGCATAATGAGTTAGCTTCTGCGCTCTCGCCCATATATCTCTGGGTCGCACTAATCGTAATGCCTATAGGTTTTTCTCCATGTTTGGATGACCCATGACTCAATGTAGATCCCTGTTGGGTTTCAGCAGGGCTCGCAATGGGCCCTGCTATAGAAGTGCCGCGCTAGGTGACACTTGCACGGCTTGACCCGCCTGACTCTGCCACGTGTCGCACTGTCTAGTATGACACTTGTCAGCATGTGATTGGGAGGTTAACCTTAACTTTGGTCAACATTCCTTCTTATCACTAACCTTCCCTACAACTAGCATTTTGCTTCTTTTTTTTTTTTATTGAAATTTTTTTGGATAAGATTTTTTGGTTTATTTTTTGTTTTTATTGAAAAAAAAATTTTAAGTTGGGATAATATTTTTTCACTTTTTTCATTCTTCTTGTCTAGATAAAATAATCCCCAATAATTTTACCCAAAACTAACAAATTAAAACAAAATAAGCCAAAGTGGCTAATTTACGCCAAACCAAATTAGTGTTTTGGATTTATTTTCCCGAATTGAGTGGAAGAAAGGCAACCACGTCAGTCGAATACATATAGAACCCTTGATTGCAGAATAATAGGAGTGAGATTAAAGAGATTCTGACAAGGGGCCTATGATGTTTCCCTATTGCGGCACCTTGACTGCAGAACAAAAGGGGTGAGATTAAAGAGATGGGACACCGGGCCTATATATGTTTCCCTATTATGGCATCATTTCTAGGGTCGGCCATTTCCTCCAACCAGTTTTAATCCGATCCGATTTCCGATCTGAATAGATTGGCAATATGGAGATTGGATAGGATGTGAGATTTTTTTTTGAAAATGTTTGGGGATCGAGTAGGGGGTGGAGATAGGCATGTCCCCGCCTCGAATTCGCTCCGAATCCGTTCCCCGATCTATCCCCACCCCGCTCTGCCCCGTCCCCGAATATAGGGGTTTATTCATGAGTTATGAAACTTTTGGGTCCTACTAAATTTTCTCCAAACACATGGGGTCACACTAAATTTTCTCCAAACATTTTATTATAATTGAACTTTGTAAGACAATAAATGTGATTAAGGGGGAGTTCTTGAATGGATTATTTGATTTTATCATCTTTGATTTTATCATTATCTTTACGAATAGAAAAAAAGAGGGTTGATTTTATCACACTAGATTTTATCACGCTAGTGGTCCACAACATTTTATCACACTAGATTTTATCTATTGGGAAAACAAGGTGATTTTATTACCCCTCCATAAAACACCAACTAAAATCAACTTTCCCATTTTATCTCATAAAATCCATTCAAGAACTCCCCCTAAATAAGAAATGCATCACTATAATTTGAATATATCCAAACTATGTTGACATTTACTCAACTATCAATCATATGCACTCCTTAAAATAAATACAAAAAAATGCAAAATAAAAATAATATTTTTCCAATCGAGCCGTTGATTTTGTTGTTCCTATTGATGAAATCAATTGTGTAAACTTTCTTCTCGATCGAGTTTGGAAAGCTTGTCGAACGGGACCCAATTTGTGTTTTTTTAATGATACTTTTCATCCGATTAAATGCCAACTGATACGCGATCCACTTAATTTTTTCTACGACTGATGGATACCATAATATGCTATCTTACTTGTGGTTCCTTTAGTTTTCAAATTAGAAATATAGTTGATACTTGATACAACTTGAATTGAAGCTGACAAACACTTACGCTTACATATGGATACCGTGCCGTACTGTGCCAACGATAAACGTACCGTGCTCGTGCCGGCCCAGCCCATTCGACACCTTTACTTGTAACTTGATTTTAACATTTAATTTGTAACTGAAATTCTAGATTTTTAGTAATTCTATTTTTTTTTTAAAAACTGATTGGATCCCCGAATCCCCGTGGGGATCCCCGCTCCCCATTTGGAGTGGGGATGGAGGATGAAAATAAAGCCCCGTTGGGGATCGGGTAGGGGATGGATATAGATATGGAGAATGGGTTTGGGGATTGGGGGTGGATATAGTACTCTCAGACCCCGATCCGTCCCCATGCTCATCCCTAATCATTTCTCCAAGGTTATTTTCTTTTTTGTTTTAAACCTATAAAAAAAATTCATGTTACTTTTGCCATTTGGCTTTTTAAAGTTTTTTTTAGTTGATGTATATGATGATAATTATTTGTATTGAAATCCGTAAAAATTAGGAGTGTAAAAGGAAAAAAGGTACAAAATTAAAAGACAATTAGTGGAATGACAACTACTTTACCATATGATGTTTGAGCATGCGGCCCGACTACTCGAACAGATCAAGCATGCTCAGATCGTGTACAAATGACCTATGGGGCCCATTTCGGGATTCCACAAGTTAAAATGATCAAACCACTCATTAAAGTTAAAATAATTTGTGGAATGGCCAGTCAAAATCAGCTCAATCGGATGACTCTAAGTTCTATATATATTCAACTTTTAACTTCTCATTCAGAATTTGCATACTAAATTCAGAATGAAAAAGTTACAAAATTAGATCTAGAACTTATAGTCATCAGATTGAGTTAATTTTTCAAGGGGCCACTCAAAAAATTATTTTAATTTAATAAACGATTCGCATTATTTGTGAGTGGACCCCACACGTCGTATGTGCATGACCCGTGCTTGAATGGTCTGTGTGCGTAGAGTTCAGTTGTGCATGGGTGCTTGAGATTAGGTCCAGATTGGATTTGGTTATACTTATCCGTCTCTATAGTTCCCCACTCCCCCCATATGGATAGAGGTGTAAACTGGTGGGGCCAGTATGCGCACAAAAAAGCCATAATAACACGTTTAGAAGTAGGCGTTGTACAACATAGTATGAGTTACAGTGGCACGTCGCTAACACTAAGATTGTGTTTGGTTTGGATTTTGAGTTTTGGTTTTTGTAATGATTAGAGGGAGAAATATGGATGATAATTAAAAAATAGGTATTAATGATTGGAGAGAGATAGAGAGAAAAATAAAAATAATATTTAAAAATAGGGGTAATAATTGAATAATAATTGAGAAAATCGGTTCTTGAAAACCAAAACGAACAAGGCCTTAGCCGGATTTGGCCGTCAATTTTGGCACGTAAAACACGAGTATGGCACAAGCATGATAGTGCGGATGTCGTTAAAGTGATTTTTATGCTTTTTATAATTAATGATACTCCCACCGTCCCAATTTAAATGTTCTCTATGAGAGACCAGGTTAGTTTGACTTTAAAAAATAAAATACTTTCGAAATTACTTTTTAAATTTTTTTTGCACCGTTCAAAAGATCTCAACGAGTACTTTTGAATGGTGTAAAAAATTTTGAAAAAAAAAATCAAAATGACACGACTTTACGTAGGAAACATTTAAAATGGGACGGAGGGAGTAGTTTTGAATCACGGTTCACAAACATATGATTTAAGATGGCCAATTCAAAAATTACGAAATTGAAGTGCAATTTCGAGGGGATGTTGAGGGCAGGTGGTGCTGGGTGGTGGGAAGAGGCGGTGGGGAGGGAGGAGAGAGAAGGAAGTGGCACGCCATGTTAACAGTTAACGGTTAACATGGTAGAACCCAATGCCACGTGGCACGCCATGTTAACGGTTTGGTTGGGATGTGGTTGGTTGGCTGGCTGTAACCCTAGCATTATTGCTCTTTTTATCTTTACACACCGCTTTACACTATTGCGCCCTTCCATTGTGAAAAAGCGATCATATGACAAGAAAGGGAGTACCAATGGTAAACAAAAGGAATGAAAAAAGCACTACGTACCCATCCCATAAATGTTACAGTACTATATTTTTTTATAACATCTCTTATTTTTGTCTATTATCTCATGAACCTCTCTACAAGGGAACAAGGGTGTCTGTTGTGCACCCGTCATGAGCCCATAGGCCCACACCGGATTTCGTTATTTGGTTTGAACAGTTCATTTTGTTCGTCTCGTTGAGTGCTTAGTCCTCGTAAAAATTTAGGTCAATCTGACATTGGTAACCATGTTTTAAAATGCCTTTTTCTTGTAAAAAAAAAAACAATTAAAAAACAACTGTAGGTGATTGTATTTAGTAAACTGTAATTTAAATGCTACAGTTGTTTTTTAACTTTTTTTTTCCCAAGAAAAATGCATTCTGAAACTATAGTTACCAATGTCAATAAACTTTAATTTTTACTAGTTTTTTACATAGACTACATATTTGCGCGACTAGACGAATAAAATAAACTGTTCATGTCAAATAGCGAGACCCTGAATGGGCCCCATAACTGGTGCACACATTTCTGCACAGCCCACACCCATGACCTCCCTACAAGTCTTCTCTATCTCCCGCCTCCATGTTTAACTATGTGCACAGTTTTGATACCCTAACTATAGATGATTTATTATTTGGTTCTTTACGTGATTCATGCTGCAGTTTGGAGAATTGGTACTATAGAATATTGATATTGATGACGGGGAATCTACAAGATGCTACTATAGCTGTGGATGCATTGTCTGTATGGTATGTGATTTTTTTTATTTTTCCTGTTTCATTTCAATTCTCTGTTGAAAAGGTCCTAGAGAAATCTAAGGTGGCGGTTTCGATGAAATTAACTCTTTTGTTAGCGAATAATCGATTATTTTGGTTTAATTGAATATTTATGTTTTTCTTCTCAAGAGACAAAAAAAAAAAGGATTTTTTTTTTCACGTTATGCTGATCGGTTGATTTATGGAAATAAGGATTTTCTGAATGTATTCGGCTTTGTTTTGACAGTATGGGCATTAACGGCTGGGAAATGATGATTCCTTTAGCTTTCTTCGCCGGAACAGGGTATGGTCTTTACACCTACTTATTTTCTTATAATCTGATTGCCTTAAGGGAAAAAGTTGCAATGCCAACGACCAATAATCTGATTGCCTGAGGGAATAACTAGCAATGTCTACGCCTACACAAAACCCACGAACCGTGCATCTGCACTGGCCAAAAGCATTTTTGACGGTCCTGATTTTATTTACTCTTTGACTGGTCAAAGACTAATCAAGATATGAACCATTGGTTTGTTGAAATGGACGGTGCAGATGTGTGCGTGTCGTGTCTTTTAGGAAAATAGAAAGCTACCCCACGTTAGTTTAGTTATTTGGTAATTTTTATTTATGTTAGAAGGAGAATTAGAGGAAGAAATTGCATCCCATATAATGGCGACTCACAAACATTGTTTATGGTATACCTTCTTTTGGTCGTGTAGGTTTCCATTGTTTATGGTAACCTACACGACCAAAAGAAGGTATAACATAACATAATTTACTAAAGCTAGGTGCAGGGAAATATTACATACAAAAAAGTTTTTTTTCTAAAGATATATTATGATGAAATTTACAGAGTAAGGGTTGCAAATGAGCTAGGTGCAGGGAATGGAAAAGCAGCCAGATTTGCAGCAATAGTATCTGTGGTGCAATCCACCATCATCGGCTTATTCTTCTGTGCCCTGATAATGCTATTACACCACCAGATTGCAATGATCTTCACATCTAGCGACGATGTCCTTGAAGCAGTTGACAATCTTTCGTTACTCTTGGCTATCACCATTCTTCTTAACAGTGTCCAACCAATCCTTTCAGGTAGAAAGCTTATGCTTAAAATATAAAACTATTTCGTTTTAACAGTTTTTACTTCTTCTGTAAGTTTGCGTATTTTATTGTTGCAGGGGTGGCTGTCGGATCTGGATGGCAGTCGAAGGTTGCGTATCTAAATTTGGGATGCTACTACCTTGTTGGGGTTCCCCTTGGAGTAGTTTTGGGTTGGGTATTTGACTTGGGAGTTCAGGTATGCTTGTTCTTCCAGTTCCTCCTCTTTTTGCTTCAATATCTTTACTAATTTCCTACAAGGAAAAAAAAAATGATCGAAGGCGAAATGACAATGAAATTATATTCATTGCACTTATAATACATTTATCATTTTTATTTTATACTGCCTTCGGATAAATTTAGGGTATCTGGGGAGGGATGATCTTCGGTGGAACGGCCGTGCAAACCGTAATACTAGCTATAATAACAATGATGTGCAATTGGGAAAAGGAGGTAAATTGTATACTTATTGAAATTCAAATCGTTATATAACTATTTTGTATGTGTACAGATCTTCAACTCTTTTTTCCTCCTAATGGTGAAATGCATGCAGGCTGAGAAAGCTACTATGCATGTCCAGAAGTGGTCAACTCCCCCCAATCCAGATGGTGAATCATAGCTTTACCACGAGATCATATAATTTACCACTTGATCCAGGTTCGATACTGGAAAGATGGGACATTTTTTTGTTTGTTTCTCCTGTTATTTTCTATTTTATGCTAATTGAAGCTCTTTAAGAAATGATAGTGGAAGACCTAGTTACAGACGAATTGACATTAGTTTCTACGGAAATAGGGCAGCAGTTGGGTCAATTGTGTGGAGAATTTAGAAAAGCAAGAAAGATGATGTTTTCAACAATAAAGTATGGAGATCGGATGCGGCATGTAGCGAGGCAATTTTGGAGGCCACTGAATTCTTGAGGGCTGTCAAAGTCCCACACGGGAATAGAGGAGTAACACAAGGAGCACACGTAGCGGAGCAGACAAGGTGGGAGAAACCTTTGAGTGGATGGGTTAAAATTAATTTTGATGGAGGGTTAGACAAAAGAACTAAGACAAGTGGTTTGGTAATTGTAATCGGAAATCCTCGCTATAGCAAATCAAGGAATTCCGAAAAATGCCGGGAAAGGTACCAAAAACGCAAGAAAATGTAATTCCCAGCGTTTTAACAAGTGTCCCCGATACCGCTGTCGGGAAGGGTTTCCGGCGTTTGCTAAAACCCCAGAATTGATTTTCCGGTAAACTAAAATCTGGCGCCGATGACCCCATTGCCGGCGTTTAACAAAATGCCGGGAATATTACTGGCATTTTTAAAAACCACGGGAATGGTTATAATTAATGACAAAAATTATGCAATTTGACCCCATTTCCGAGGTTTAACAAACCCCGAGAATATTACTGGCGTTTTCAAAAACCCCGGGAATGGTTGTAATTTACGCTGAAAAATACTTCAAATTGACCCTATTTCCAGCGTTTGTTTGGAATAGCTTTTTTCCATCAGAATTTTTTCCCCTCAATTTCTCTCCTATTTAGCCAGCAATTCCCTCAATTTCTCTCCTACTTAGCCAACAATTTACATCCAATATAGTATCCATGGTATTAAAACATCTCAAATACATTCACCATAAGTTCACAAATAGCCAAATATACGTTCCGACATATTCAATACCACCATAGAGTCGAACATAAATCACATAACATAATATCTTCAAACATCTAGCCACTACATCAACTCATAAACATTTCTCAAAAGCCATTACACATTGTGCATTTCTTCCGAAATGAAGCCAACAAACCATAAGATACGACATAAAACACTACATCAAGTACCAACTAGTTTCTACGGAGATCTTCAACGTGGATAAACCTGAAATCAAACTTCAGAACCAAATTTAGAGTACATCATTTGTATTAAAGAAGTTCAAAGGTCTAGAATTTTATGCATACCTTGGATTCTCAACAATTACTTTGAATTACGGAGATCAATTTGATCCTTTCTGCTCCTTCTTTTCTGTTTTGAGATTGACTGAAATGAAGAGGAAACTTAAAATCAAGGACAATTAATAACATAGGTTGCTCAAAAAATTTTAAATAAAAACCGGTAAATACGAACTTAAGCTACTAAACTTTATTTCCAGAATCTAAAAGATCAATATCTCAGCTCAATTGGAGAAAATCCAGCTTATAAAGTGTAATTTTAGCATCTATTAACCGAGTTTCAACACTTATAAAGACAATTACAGCACTTTTAGGCATTTATTTAAACATTTATATCCCAATTCCTTGCGACGGTACAACATTCAACATTCATAAACATAATATTCGAGCTCATACCAAGAAATCCTGTACAAAGTGTATTTCACCATAATATTCGAGCTCTCAGATTGCTCCAGTGTTTCGAATTAGTCTAGTTTCACAAGAATCATATCTTGGAGATGATATTCATCTCAACAAATAAACAACTGATTCTTTCTATTCTTTTCCTAAACCCAAACATTATCTTGTCACTGTTGAGACCAAGACAAGGGTCACATCATCCTCTCAGCAATGATCACAATTAAAACCTGAGCCCCATTAAAACTTGGAAGATGCTGCGGGTACAGAGGCGCTCTCGGGGATCTACTTTTGAGTCTCACACGAGTGATCTGAACCGTTCGTTATTCTTAGAACATTTTCCGAGGGGCCCCACAAAATTTCAGCTCAATCGGACGGTTAGAAGTGCTTGAACCAAAGTCCCACCGTTTCAATTAAAAAAAAAATTTTGGTTGAAACAGTGGGACTTTGGTTGAAGCACTTATAACCGTCTGATTGAGTTAAAATTTTGTGGGGCCCCTCAGAAAAATTTTCTAAGAATAATAAACGGTTCGGATCAATCGTCTAGGACCCAAGAGTCGGTCCCTGAAAGCGCTCTGTGCATTTTCTGTGCAAATCTCTCTGTACCCATAGGTTTTTCCTTAAAACTTTCACAAGTACCCTAGCACCAGTGCACTGCCAAGAATTGATATTAAACGAGTAATTAGCTATCAAATTCACTATCTTAACTATGGACACCCCAATTTTTATTATTCGTGAATTCTAAGCAGGAGTCTGGATGTGTCCCCAATAATGAAAATTATTAATGACGTCCTGAAACTTATTTTTATTTAATTAATGCTTCGATTAATCGGATTTTTGCATATTTAAACCTTCAAGCCCACTTCGGCATCTCCAAACCCAACAACTATTCGTAAGCCTACCTATAAACCAAGGCCCAAGAGAAGCCCAAAATAAGCTCAAACAAAGTCCAAGAGCCCAGAATAAAAAATGGTGATCAGCTACTTTATCTTTACAGAACATGTTGGCCATCAACTTTATCTTCAGTAAAAATGGCGGCCAAAGGCTTTATCTTCAGGGAAAATGGTGGCCAACAACTTTGACTGAGATAAACATGGTGGCCACCATCGTTTTTCCAGAACACCAACAAGTCCTACAGATCAGGAATGGATTGAGTATGGTGCTTTCAATGGCTTTCCCCAACCAATTCTTGTTCAAAATTGAAGTGAGAAAGTTTCTCATAATTTTATAAATAGGACAAAATTCAAGGAGAAAAAGACAAACAAAAAAAAATTCAACGTCAAGTCTCTCAAAAATCCATCAGAAAAGGCTTAGATTATAAACCCCACTCCAGCATTCCAAGTCCTGTCCTCGGAATTCATCTTTTTCCAGTGCCAAACTTCTTCTCCTAAATTAGGCATGAAGTTCCCATAAGCCGAAGTCCATATTGACATAAGTCAAAGGTTTGATTCCTATAAACCAAGAAAATCCAAAAAATATTTATCGTTTCCCACCTTTCAAATTACCCGAATTCCTTTCTTTAATCTAATTTTTCGAAGCATTAGTTAATTAAAGTGCTTTTCGCGGCTTACCGAGTTATACTCGCCGATTTCGTAGTTTTGAGGGGAGCATCCGGACGTTGATCCAAGAAGTTCAGTCTCTGCCTCTTTTATCGTTTTTGGTAATATTTCTTTCTCTAAATCTAGCTTCATGTATTGTTAATTTTTTTTATTTTTCCTTGTTCCCTTTCCCATATTTGTCTAAATTACTTTGAAACTTCTTTTAAAATCCCATAAATAATAAGTAGAGACTAATCATTTTGATTAAGCGGGATGGGTGCATTTTTCAAATAAAACCTTCCTATCACGTAACTTAGCTCCCGAACCAAGATCACTCTGGTTACAAAACAAACACACAATTTTATTTATTTATTTTTAAAAAACGAAACAAAACACACTCAGACTCTCTTCCCTCCCATCTTACCGACAGGAAAACCCCCCTCCTCTCTCTCTTCGCCGATCTGCTCTCTCTCTCTCTGTCTCTCTCTCTCTCTCTCTCCCACTAGTTTCTAGGGTTTGAAATTGGGGATTTAGAAATCCCCTCTCCTCTGTGATTTTCATGTGGGCGGCTGAGGTGGTGATTGGCGACGACGAGTGGTGGTTGGCGATGACAATAAGAGGCCAGGGTAACTGTAGTACACGGGTGTTGGTGGCTACCAATTCTTCTGCTGACATCAAAGGCATGGGCATGACCTCAATTGATTTCACTTAAGTCCCGAACCAAGATCACTCTGGTTACGATTGAAAGGTAGTCTCGAATTTTGTACGTTGAATTCGATTGCTTGGTTAACCTTAAAATCAAGTGGCGACTCTAATGCATGCGTACGTGTTCGAGTAATTCCAAAGTTTCTTGCGGAGATCACGGGTCCCAACACTAACAGAGGACTTTTCGTGAAAAAAAAAGTTGCTCAAATTAAAGAACTCCAGTGAATTCAATGAGCTTGTTTTAATTAATGTACTGATGATGTGAATTATGGTGCACAAGCAAGTTTCACTTGTGAAAACAATGAGGTCCCACAGCAGCTTTAACCAATGTGGAAGGTGCTCCCTAGCAATGATTTCCGCTCTCTGCATATTGCTAGCAATAGTGATAGATACACACCCTCAGTGGACCCCACCACACATGTGAGAGATGGTGTGGTGGGGAGTGGTTGAGAGGGTGTGTACCTATCACTATTGGTATTGCTAGGCTCTGTAGCCTTATGCTATCTGACATTTTGAAGACACTTGCTACTTGAACTGTTCAAATATAAGTACAGTCATCAATTAAGTTGTAAGACTTGTGAATGTCCCACCTGTTATTTATAACCAGCGTTGCTGCCTCTGAGGTGGCAGGAGATACCACTCATATGCAATAGCCTTTAACTTAATTTCTTCTCATACTCTCCTCTTGTAGTGTGGAGGAACTTGCCAGTCGTTACAGTGCAATAGTAGAAGGCAACCATCCCTCGCCATCACCCTTATCTGAGTGGCCAGGGGACCTGTTTCGGGAATTATATCATTCAACATAATATTATTTTTTTCCCCATCCTTATTCCATGAACCATGCATCAATGTGGTACCCTTCCATCAGGTCGAAGTAATAACTAAAGGTAATCAAGTAAACAACAAAAAGGAAAAAAATAAATATAAAGAAGTACATGAATAAGCCCAATTGGAGAAGTATGGACACATGATAGAGGACCACCTTATTCCAAGATCCAAGAATAACCTTATTCCAAGATCCAAGAATAACAACCAAAATAAAGAAGTACATGAATAATTGCATTACCAGCGCCTGATGATGGACCATCTGAAAGAGAGACAACTACGAATATGCAGTTATGAGTGACAAGTGCAGTTAAACATACACAATTAAGACTTAAGAGTGACAACTATCATAAACCCAAACAACCCAAATTCCAAGTTTTCATGAAATTCGAAAAGAAGCTATCCCGGCTATTTCAAGTGGAAATTGTTCATATAATTGCGGGCTCTTTAGTCTCTTTTACTGCGTTTGTATGTTTTGGTTTAAACAGAAGGATAAAACTATGTCCCAAGTTACCTGGACGTGGATGCTAGAGTCCAAATGGTCCATGAATATGTGCCACTAAATAGTCTACACAAAGCAGGTACAGAAAATCTCCTTAAATCATCGCAGCAGCACTTCAGCACTAGTAGGAGTATCGTCCGCACTAACAGCAGCAAAAACACGGGTATTTTTAGTAGTATAACATCACAAATACCATGAACACAACACAAATCTGTCGTGAGAATTTTATTTTGCCTGCACATTCATTTCATTTCCGAACTGTCTTAAAAAAGGTTGATTTACCTCTTCCTGAGAATTAGGTCATGGATGTGGTCGTGAATGGGATGACAGAAAACTGATCTTGAATGACAAAAAACAAACCCAATCCCAAGAGGTGCTTATAGAGGGCACTTGCAACGATAGAAACTAGTCTTGAACCAATCGCATCTGAGAACCTACCCAGTTTGAAACCCATCAAGAAACCCTAAATCCAATAAATATTGGCTTGAGCGAGAGAGCTACAAACTAAATGGGCGAATTTCGCACCCTTAATGGTCGGATTTTGTGAGAGAGCTAGAAATTATACCCTTAATGCTCGGAATTCGCACCTTCAACTACTGATGTTATGACCAAGGCCCTATAGAATCAAGTTGAGAGAGAGAGAGAGAGAGAGAGAGAGAGAGAGAGAGAGAGAGAGAGAGAGAGAGAGAGAGAGAGAGAGAGAGAGAGAGAGAGAGAGAGAGAGGCCATACCTGAGTGGAGGAGCAGCAGAGAGTAAGAGATCCAATTGCAAAAGTGCAGAGAACGAAAGAAAGAGTGGCTCTAGGCTTGATTTTGGGGGAGGGGGAAATAAGGGGGGCAGTGAAATGTTTGAGGGAAAATGAACGCACCTCTTTTTTCCTCCAGCACCGTACAAAATTAAAGGCTTTCCTGGGGTTTATTAAAAAATGCAGGGAAGAAAATGCGGGGAAAGTCCATGTTGTAGTGTCTAACGGGTCTTTTAGGGGGGCGAGAGCTATTCATATTGGCAATTTGATTAACCCAGTGGTGCTCGAGGGAATGGCAGCTATGGAAAGCCTAGTGTTTGCTTAGGAATTGAGTTTGCAAAGGGTTCACTTGGAAGGCAATTCACAACAAATGATTCAGTTGATTCAGAGTAAGGGGAAAATCACTACCGATGCAGGCGCGCTAATTGAAGATATCCATCGATTGTGGCAGGAGTTAGAAGGTATCAAAGTAAGCTTTGTAAGGCAAATTGGCAATTCAGCGGCACGCCTGGTGGCCAAGAATGCAGTGAGAGGGAGAGGGACCCGTACGTGGGAATTCTATCCCCACCCTTGGCTCTTATCTTGTCTTCATGAGGAGGAGAGCCTCAATTAATGTATTCGGTTGTTTTACACTCATTTATGAAATCATTCCTTTTTTTATTTTGAAAATGTCAGCATATCATTCACAACGCCATACGGCATCGATTACAACGAAAGACAGGAAAGAGACCAAAACCACTAACAAGTGACATGAGTACGGCAAGAGACACTAGGCCACCGACTCTCAGACACACCTGCCGAAGCAGACCCGACACCAGGGACGTGGATTATGAATCCTATTCACAAGCAAGCGGTAAAGAATCCCAACGGATTCCCAGCTCAATCCATAAAGCAATACGGAGCAGTAGTAATCGAGAAAAAAATATGTCATTGATAGCCCTTTTAAATCACAGGCACCTTAATATATCATTGTTCGAAAACATAGACGGTGAGTGTTTTTTTCCGCCTTGTTTGTTTAGGGTGGAAAATTTTACGACAAATATTTACTTTATGGTAAGGGTGGAAGATCATTATATAAAAAGTAGGCATGCCTACCAAAATGTCAAAACACTCCAACAACGTAAAATGACCAAAATATACAAATATATACAAAACGACCTATATATTCCTTCATCTAAAATGACCAAAATATCCGATTACATACAAAACGATCAATATATCCCTTAACCTAAAATGACCAAAATACGGAAAACGTGTAAATTGATCAAATTATGATTTTACTTATGAAACGACCAAAATACCACCATAGTCCCTACGTTTTAAAATGATCAAAATAGCCCTAGATATAAAAAGTGACCAACATAAGAGAAATTTTATACACATCCCCTTTACTTCTCAGTAAGCACACTAAAAAAACACTACTAATGTGCATGGAGCCCATCTTGACCCTAACATAAATATCCGAACTGGTTATTTTTGCAAAAAAATCAAAGTTCATTGGATTTCGGTAAGTGCTTGAAAAAGATGGATGGTCTAAAAAATCAACCTTATTTCTTTTAATAGAAACAAGGAACTTGTTGACATTTGATAAACTTGATTTTTTTTCCAGTTTGAATGATTAAGGTGGGGACAAGGTGGGCCCCACTTGTCTTACTAGTAGTTTTTAGCTGTGGAACTGAGAAAAGAGGGGTGCAAATAGAATTTCTCCCAAGATCCACTCATGTTGTAAAATTATCACATCCCGTGACCAAAATACCCCTATATGCAAAACGATCAAAATACCATTTCTCATACAACTAACAAAGATCTCCATATAGACAAAATAACCCTATATGCAATTGACAAGACACCCTTACAACCCTAAAATTTTAAAACTTCCTTACATATAGAAATTAATGACCAATACCCCTAGATCAAATATGAACAGAATGCCCTTTATACATAAATTACCAAGTACCCCTACATCATACGGCGATCATACCATTTGAAATGATCACTTCACTTTAAAGGATTAAAGTACCATTTCAGATACCCTCCGCTAGAAAAGCAGTACCAGCCTGAGGAGGCACTAGTCCAGGCAGGGGAGTTTGTCGAGCCATAGATGACCACCAGTAGAAGCTCTGATTAATTTTTTAAGATATGTTAATTGAATTCCAAGATGTGTTAATCAAATTTGGCACTCTACTTGTTTTGTAATCGTCATTTGACTAAATTTAATTTCGATATCATGTATGTAATACTTCCACTGTTTAATTAACCAAAATTCATCTCAAGATAGTATTAAATAAATTTGAAATAGATTTAATTAATGTGCCCGAAAATCAGGGCATTACAGTAATTCCATTAATTACGGTAGACTATTTTACATAATATTAGTATTTAACATAATATGATTTATCAATATTGGAATTTCAGATTTCAGTATCAAAATTATTCTTTTTTATTCTTTTTCTAATACGTAGATTTGTTACTTAAGGATTTGTATCTGCATTACCGGAGCGAATGTTGAAGAATTCTTGACTAGGAGACAGAATGACATGGAAGATTAATTAGTAGAGAGAGGCATTAATGCTATGTTTTCAAATTGTATTTTTTTCTTGGAAATAAAACACTCATATATTGAAACTGTTAGCTGAATTTTTTTCAACAAAACTGCAAGTTAAATGGTCACCGATCAAATAGGTACCAATGTCAAATCAACATGAACTTTTACGTGGACTAAATACTTGACGAGACAAACAAAATGAAACATTCAAATCAAACTCCGGGATCCGGTGGGCCCAAAAGATTAATTAAAGTATCGGGAACTGCGAGAGACGTTCAAGAGGAGATGAGAGAGATTGGGCCGGGAAAGAGAGGGAAGAAGTGAGAAGTTAACAGAGTGCAAAAGCCGACATTAGATGTAGTTGAGAGCAATTAATTTCGGTGCGCCGCGATGTTACAGGGCTACACATCACCGACTGTACTGCCTACAGCTTGGATGAATGTCCCAAAACGAATCCAGCTCCAACCCTTTTGTCATTTTTTTTTTTTGGAATTGAAATTCATTTCATTAATTCGGCCCGAAAGCCAAGCCAAATACAAGATTTCAATACAAAAATGGAAAGAACCGAAACTACTATGACTCGGGCAACGAGCACACCACAATAACCATGACAGGCATGGGGCTCTAAGACTCATACTGCAGAGCAGACGTAGGCCCATACGAGGGTCGATGCATAGGGTCGCACCAAACCACAATAGTAACAAGCCTATGGCTCAATCCAACCCAAGAAAGCTCAAATGAAATCTTGACTTCACGAAAATCAAATCGCGAAAAGAAACAAAACCGAAACAAAAGCACAAAAACTCAGCCGGAATGAACTAAATAAACTGAGTCGCCCCACTGAGTTGCCCCGCTGAGTTGCTCCGAAAGGCGACTCAGAATCTCGGTTCTTGGCTGGAGAAGCAGCTGGCTTTTCATACTCGGTGTAACCCTTTTGTCATTTGAAATACCAGAATCCTAAGTGGATCCTACCCATTTGTCATTTGAAATACCAGAATCCTAAGTGGCTCCTACGTAGATTTGACATAACCTTCACTCTTGTCATTTTTGAAGACAATATCAAATATTTTTTGTTAGAAAAAGTGACTACTTAAGAACAAAACTTTCCAAAACAAAAACGACAAATCCAAATTTGAAGTTTGAAGCTATGAAGCTACAATTGGAGAGGGAGAATTTGTACATGTCAAATTTGGAGATGTCAATCTGCTACACAAGCCATCAAAAAAAATTGACACCTCCAATTTTGAAGCCAAGGTTGGAGATGGGTTTTATTGAAAGATAAAGAACAAAAGATAGTAACATAATAGAGCAACTAGAATTACTTATTAATGATCTCCAGAGGATAGCAGTAATACTTATGAATCCTTTTATTTTATTTTTTTCCAATAGTATTTCAGTGCAAGGCAAAGAATATTATGCCCCAATAGCTGAAAGTTGACTAATATTTAATTAATAATAAGTATATATTTGTCAATAAATTAAATAGAGTCTCCTATAATTTTTTATACTACTGAGGAATTATGATCAAGTCAAACGTGATAGATGAATATTCGATGAATGAAAGTTTATCTGGTTAATTTAAAAAAAAGGGTATTGTAAGCGCACACACATACACAAAAAATACGCATTTCAGTACGCTTTTTACACTTTTCAATTGATTTACACCTTATTTATACACTTTTTTTTACATATTTGAACTTAGTTTTTCCATCTTAATAGAAGCCCACTAGACATATGTTAGCAGTTTCCATAAAAAAAAAAAAAGATAATTGATATTCACACCCCCAAATTGTTATCCACCCCCCATTTTTGTCTTTTATTCACACCCTATTGTGGGTTCATATAGCCGACCCCAATTGATTGAGAGATAAGACTTGGTTTGATTTGTTTTGGTTTCGTTTATCTATTGTGGATTGTAGGGGAGGTTAGCGCGAGACCCCCCGTTGGTCAGAGTCAACGTTGACCCATCGTTGAGATCATGACAAGTGTCACCCAGGTGGCGCGATGTCCACGCGACACATGGCACCCTCCACGGAGGGATCCTCGCGGGGGGGCCACTGACGCAGACACAAGTCTTCGCGTGAAGGGGCCCACTGACGCGGGACCCTCTTGCGCAAGGCGCCTCCACGGCGCGCACCCCAAGCCCAGTAAGGGCGGTGCTTAGGCAGCCACGAGCCATCTGAACAGGAGAAAAGCCCATGGCCCAAACGACTAGCGCGGCCCAGAATATGGGCAAGAACGCGAAAAGCTAGTCTAATTTAGCCCACGTAATTATACCTGGTGCGGTCTGAAGGCAGGACCCTGGGGCTCCCTGAGGCTTGGCTGCGGTATAGGCGCGACCGAATAGGTCACTACCTTGCCCTAACGGTAATGACGTCACCCGTACGGTCAGGTTGTACGGAAATGACACGTGTTATTCTATTATAGGATGACAGCCTGACACCTGATGATTGGTCCAAGGTGCCTATAAATATGGGACATTCCCTTTCAATGCCCAAAAAAAAGGGTGGTGAAATCTTGGCAGAGCATATGCCATTCTAGAGAGAGAAAAGGGAAATCATTGATTAAGAGAAGAACATTCTCTCTGCAAAGCAGTTCCCCATCTCCTAGGTTACCAAGGGTATCACGGATTAGACAAAGAGCAATCAACTGCCTTAGTTCTTTCTGTGCACATCTGCTCTGTTATTCACCCTTCCTCTAGACCACCTTATTCTCTTTCCTACCGTGTCTTTACTGTTGATTATCCATACCTCTCTAGCTCATCATATTTGACTAAGCAAAGAACCATCATCTACATGGATAAAATAAAACTCTTACACCACTAGTACTAAAATTTAGTTATTCTTTAGTGGTTGTAGATATTTCTCAAGTCCAATATTCAAATCTTTTACACCATAAATATTATTCTAAGTGTTTTTTTAATCTGTCTAGCTTATTTTAATTTTACTTCTAACTTTTCAAATTGAATTCACAAATAAATAAATTTTGACAATAAATAAATCAAAATAATTTATTTCAACAAACTTTTTAAAAAGATTTAAAATAAATAGTCTTATTGTTAAAATAGTATTTTTACAAGAGTAAAGTTGATAACATGATTAGTTAGTGAAAACACATAGTATGACGGGTACTCTGATATGCCTGATTCATTTTTTCAAATTGCATAAATTTTTTTAAAATTTTATTGTAGTTAAATTACGAAACTAGTATGTTTACTCTATTTACCTTATATTAGCCACCTATATTGAATTTTATTTACAAAAACTTAGGGCGAATTTTTTAGATTCGCTTATAAGCCGCAAAAATCTAAGGGCTGGCCTCGTATTTGGCTAGATTTTTTAGAGAGACAGGGCCACGGGTATTTTTCTTGGTACTCGGGTTCTTGGGTTCCAACCTAGATTTGTTGGTTTAAGAATGTGAAGCCCACATGGGTCCTGACATATATACTTGGGGAGAACTGAATATCGAAAGAAAGTGAAGCGTATCTTTCTCGGACATAGTAAAATCAAGAATGATTTGATTAAAAAATGAAGGGCGAAGTTTTATTTGAATCTCATCGTGTTAATCATAAAGCACTATAACATAGATTTCATTTTATGTAATTCAAACTAAAAGCACAATGTAAAGATGATTTTTTTTTTTTATAACTGGTGTATCTTTTTATTTTTTATGAATTCATACTAAGTGGACAACCAAATATAAGAGCCTTCCCTGATGAGCACAGTCATGGGGGTTACAGGCTTACTTCTCTTGATTTGAAGACTAATGATGTAAAATCCGGCCATTCAAGATACAGTCAAGTGGGTCGAAACGTACTCGAAATATTAGTTGAATCCTAAACAGTGATTTAGGCTGCGTGGATTAAAAAAATGGTTCGAATATACGCTCGGGTGTGACTGCTAGAGATTTGTACAAACGTAATGGGACAACTTAGTAATATATGATACATGACATGTTTTGTTAGAGTTGAGATTTTTCCTCAAAAAACGGACCACGTCACAGTGATCCAGGTGCTATGTTGATGTTTTAGATTTTAATGTGCTATTTTTGATAAACCGTAGATTATCAGAAAGTGGCCTATCCACGTGTATTTTATTACGGTTGATCTTAGACCGTGGAATGTAATTTGAAAATGTGATTTCTGTGATTTGCTGAAATATGCTTTCCTATGTTATGTTCGACGGTGTCCCAGGTTCTAGGGGACGGTAAAAGAAGCTAGAAAAGGAGGTGAGGGGTCGCTCCTTATTTCATAAATGATATTGATATATCGATATCGTTGGTCGCTCTCTTTGACCAGGGGCCGCTCCCCATTACTATGACTGGCAAAACCGTCGAACGATAATACAAATATTTTGGTGCTTCTCTATGGGAAAACAAAAGTGGGTCCTTCTACTTGGACTACTATGAAAATTCGGGAAACAACTGTTATGGATATTGGTGTTTAAAGATGTATCATATCTTGTCTCTCTCGGAATTAAAGACTTATATGATTTGAAAAATGTTTCCATGGTTAAACTTGTAAACTTGGTATTTCACACCACACGAGCATTCGCTTATGAAAATATTTTTCCATTTTCCAGGGAATAGCGTGCGTGGCTATGGACATGCTAGGTGGACAACCATAAGTTTGCTAATGGTTAGTAATTACTATATCTGTACAATTAGAAGCAAGCTCTGGGGTTATGTTAATTACTATACGTATACGCTTCTGCATACTTTCATTTATATTGTTTAAAATGACAATGGTTGGAAATCTCTAAACAATTTTATGAGCAGGCCTTTGGCAACTTAATACCCGCTTGGCCGGTCACGACTTCTAGGGCTGGATTTCCGTCGTAACAAATGATGTAGTGATGTCAGTATTGCTCCATTTCAAAACAGCAGTCGTAGATTTGAGGATCTCCGACTGGAGTATATCCCGTGCTTCTCGCCAGAAATATCATAGTGATGTCCGTAAGAATAGTGGAGGGAGAGAGTGAGCGAATGTCTACAAATATCATTGTGCTTATCTACCAAATCCATTCAATGGTGTTAACCCTAGTTTCTCTCGCTTATTGGTGGGTGAAAATCCAAAGCAATTTTGCGGCAATCCAGGTAAACATGATACGGTGATGATAGATTATTAGCTAACGGTCAATCATGTGCGCGTGCCAAGCCCTAACCAAAAGAATTGACGGTTAGGTTGGGTGCCAACATAGTTGGGATGCTTGCTACTCGTAGTGATGCCGTCTCTCCCGTTCCTTTTGATCTTTGAAATATTTGAAAGATTAATAAAATCTTCTGGTTGCTGTTCAAAAAAAAAAAAAAAAAGATTACTAGCTAGATCGCCAACTGTTGAAACAGCAGTCCATAAGGTAGTTACGTACCCACTGTTGGATTTTCTCTTTGGTTTTCATTTGGAATAACATGTTACTGTTAAACAAAAAAAAAAAAAATGAAAAGTTCAACATTCCAAGGACATCAATTTTAAAATTCCCACAATCTCATGCCACTGGCAACCCTACTCTCGTACATATCTCCCCTTTTTTCTAGTCGATCACCTTATAAGCATGCGCGAATGCTGATATAAGGACACAATGGAAACTAAAAACAAGTTTGGGTGTTTCTTTCTCAGGGAATGAGAAGGAAGCCATAAGAAGCATGATTGAGACAGAAGCTGAGGAATACTCCCACATGATTAGGAGAGGGCCAGAGGCTGCGGCAATTAACCAAAGTTAGCAGGAAAGTAGTGTTCATTTTTGGAATATCAGTCATTGTGGTTGCTAGCAGCAAAGTGGGAGAGGTCGTGGTGGTTAGCCAAAGTTAGCAGCATGAGTGTTGATGTTTTTCGTTTCTTTTTCCTTTTAACATTCAACTTTTTGATTGATGTTTTCTAGTCTAGCTGTTGGGTTGAGTTTGATTGCATTGTTTATGTATCTTCAATCCCTTCGATATACTTATATATTTGTATTGTTGTCCTTCGCGGAGCAAAAAAAATGAACCCTCTCAATAAGTAAGTTTGTTTCTCTATTTGATTCATGTAATTATAGTTCTTTTAATATGGAACTGCTATGACATATCTGGCAGGTGATATGCAAGACCGGCACTTGGTCCAAAAAACAATGGCCCTTGGTGCTATGCTCCTGGGCCTAGGTGCCTCAAAAAAATTCATGCAAAAAAAGGGCCTCCCAATGTATCTTAGTGTTAGACTAGGTAGGGGTCTTACAAATCCAAATTGACTAGTCCAATTTGTATATAGGGTCTTGCAATATGGTTATTTATTAAGCTCAATATTCCCTCAAACCCAAAGCCCATGCGCGCGCGGGTGGTATAAGAAAAATAGGGACCAAATTATATACTGTCAAATGTGTATTAACTATTGTTTGCATATGCTTCCTCCATCCCAAAATTTTGGTACATCCTTCCATGTTTTATGTCCCAAAATTGTAATTCATTTTGACTAGTCCATGATCAAAAGTTGAGTCATTTTCTTAATTGTCCTTCATTTTATATTCAAATTCGAACACAAAATTGAAGGGAAAAAATACATTTGACTCTAAAAAGTAATCATTGCATTTCATAAATGAGGGTAGTTTTGGAAATTCATGTCTTTTGAAGAGTAAAAATTTTGTCCCCTTAAAAATTGCAATAATGCTATGGACATACCACCAATCACACACGCCTGTGTGGCATTACATGATTAGTAATGGAAGAACAAACACTTTGAAACTATTTTGCAACCACTAATCATATAGTGCCATAGAAGTGAATGTGGTTGGTGGTGTGTTGGACTGGTGTGTCTCTAACATTATTAATAAATATGAGATTTAAAGCAAGACCATAATTTTGGGATGGTGGGAGTATTAAAATAATTAAGCATGTATTGATCTTGATGAATTATTAAATATAAGTTCCACTTAATTTTTGCAGTGTTATAGTATTATATTCCATCAGTCGTATGGAGTGTAACTTGTAATATTTTATTTGGAAAAGATATACACGCATAAATAAAACTATGTGCTTTGTTTGATTTGAGTTCTGGGTTTTGAATTTTAGTAATGATTGGAGGAAGAAATATGGATAATTATTAAAAATAGGGTTTAATGATTAGATAGAGATAGAGAGAAAAATGAGAATAATATTTGAAAGTAGGAATAATGATTGGATAATAATTTAGAAAATCGGGTTTTGAAATCCAAAACGAACAAGGCAATGATGTGCCTTTTTTTGGTCACTTTGAAAATATCGTACATGTAACTGTCTCATATTACTTGATATGTGAAGGGCCTCATCCTACGAATTTACCTACCGCCCCGAAAAATATGGAGCCGGCCCTGATGATATGCGTTCATTTTAGTAAAAAGTGAGGTCTGTCTATTTTTTCAGAAACCTTTTGGTGGCCAGTGAAGTTAACCAAATACAGTTATTAAAACTCGATCAATAACAGTGAAGTTTTAATATTGCCTTTTTTCGTCAAAGCTGACTTTTAGTAGAAGTAATATTCTGAAGCCATCCGTGCATCTGCATTCATTCTCCTCATTTCTCTCTGTTCAATTTCATCATTCACAATCTTCTCCATGGGCAGCGTTAACGGGCTAAAAGAAGAACTGAACCAACCCTTAGTAAACAGTTTTTCGGCTTCAAACGGGTTAGCGAATTACCGAGCTGAAGCAAAAGAAGATGCTCATAAGGAGAAATTAGACCTTAAAACAAAGGTGTGGGTCGAAACAAAGAAGCTATGGCTTATAGTGGGGCCCTCCATATTTGGCTGTCTCGCTGCCTACAGCATGAACATCATCACCCTAGCTTTCGCCGGCCACCTTGGAGGCCTGGAACTTGCTTCTCTCTCTATTGCCAACAATGTCATCGTCGGCTTCAATTTCGGCCTCCTGGTAAATATAGCTACTAAATCTTCTGCTTGATATCGTTTTTCTTTGTTATTTTGAATTATTGTTTTGCAATAAGTACATGCTCACTTGAAGTTCCACTATTTCGATTTAGTTGTCTATAGAGCATATTCATTTTGTTTGAGAAATAATGCATGTCTAGCTTTGAACGATTAAGATGCGGAAACTCTGAAGGGTGAAATACGAAAGACAACAAAGAAAAGGCTTGAGTTGATCTGGTTTGGACACCAAGAACAATGTTCCTTTATATATCATCTTCCATCATTGGGCACCAAACATCTTCATATATATTTGAGATAGGAATCCACATAAAGAGCAGCGTCAGAATTCCTTGATCCAAATGAGCAAAATTCACCAAGAAACAATAGCGTCAGATTTGTAACACCACCACATAAATTCAGAAGACAACATCAACACAAGACAGCACCATCTCAGAACACGGAAGAGCAAATCTAGAGCTATGGAACTGATGTCTTTAGACCAAACAGCTAAAACAAGTCAAAACCCCAACATCAATTCATAAGTATCACCAGATACATCCTCATCCTCAGCAGCAACATCACCAGGTATTTGAGCATATCTTTTGAAAACTCCATAAGACTGCCACCCCAAAAACAGAACACCCCATCTCAAATAGTTACTTTGAAAGCTATGAGAAAGCTTTCTGACTTTCTTAACCCAAGTCTTGAACCTAAAAAGTGATCAAACCTTTTTGGCGTCCCCCTTCCATACTTGACCAAATTGAAAAAAAGCATACTTCACCGGATTGAAAAAAGAAAGGATCTCAGATTTCTTATATTAGTTTATTCAAGCAAATCTCACTCATTTACAAGATTAAGGATGGGAGGAGTATACAATATCATAGTAAGGTAATTGAAGCTGACATATTTAGGAGCATTGACAATGAACTTATTATGCAAAAATTTCAAAGCATCAAAAATCGTCGAGGACAAATTGTAAAAATTCATATACTTGCTTTTTGTTTGAACGACTGTAATTGAAAGTACTCTTTTGGTTAAGATTTGAGAAGTGTAGATTCATTTGTTTATGTAATAGATTAAGTTAATTACAGGCACAGAAAATTATTGTATGACACCACTAATCAAATTTTTTGAAGTCGCCAGTGACTCAGAGACACTCACTCACCCACTAAAACACAACCCCACACACCCACCCACCCTCTAAAACACAACCACACACCCAAAACCTGCAAGACACCCTTAAAACAAACACACACCTACCTAAAACCACCCGTACCACCCCAGAACTACCAAAACCAGAAAGAAACCACCCGAAAGCCCAGAAACCAAGCCAACCCCAAACCCTGAATAGTCTCTAAGATCAAAGCACACAAAAATGTTACCACATATATTGAGTTGATTTGTCAACATCCTCAACTGAATTAGTACAAAGGCACTTTTGCTACCCTCAATCCGCCCTACCTTGCAGACATCTTTTAACATCATCCATTGAATAGTCTCTAAGATCAAAGCATATTTTAGTCCATATGGCAATCTTAGTTTTGATAGTCTAGCTCTACCAACTCGGCTTCATCCAGAACTTTGG
Source organism: Vaccinium vitis-idaea (assembly GCA_963854785.1). NCBI lineage: Eukaryota > Viridiplantae > Streptophyta > Magnoliopsida > Ericales > Ericaceae > Vaccinium > Vaccinium vitis-idaea. Next base: position 24,794,529 of record OY978226.1, on the reverse strand, counting down.
CTCTGAAGATTAATTAGCTAGTTCCTTTCCAACATATTGACCAAATAGTTGCATAAAAGCTTATCGCCCGACACCCCTTCTCCACACTTTTGAAATTGTTTTTAAACCGCCAGCACCTTAGTTGTTAGTTCATAGAGGTTGGACAGACACACCCAGGATACCTCCTACCAGTTCAGAATGTCTGACCGAACATTCTCTGAATTTTTAACTTCTGGTTCAATTGGGCTAATAAACCTTCCTCCCACACAAACAAGAGTTTCTTGTAAAGTTCAGAAGACAAGACAAACTTGAATTATCAAAGACCTCACCCACTTTAGCAGGCTTCTGAGTTGAATTAAGATATAATTTAACGAATGAATGCCTCCATATATGTTTCATCCCCCAACCAAAGATCATTCCAAAAGGAACTAGATATATAAACCTGTGGCCACCTTGATCAAATAATTAACGAATGAATCACTTCGTATATGTTTCATCCCAATTATTTGTATTTTTTGTTGTCATTTCTTCCCTTTTTGATGGTGCTTATCTCAATCAGTTAGGGATGGCTAGTGCATTAGAGACACTATGTGGACAATCCTTCGGAGCCAAAAGGTACCACATGTTAGGAATATACATGCAAAGGTCATGGATTGTACTATTCATGTGCTGCTTCTTGCTACTGCCACTCTACGTATTCACAACCCCATTGTTGAAGCTTCTAGGACAACCAGATGATGTAGCGGAGCAAGCCGGGTTGGTGGCCTTATGGTTAATTCCACTCCACTTCAGCTTCGCATTCGTATTTCCGTTGCAGAGGTTCTTGCAGAGCCAGCTAAGAACGTCAGTGTTGGCATGGGTTTCGTTGGTGGTTTTGTTGATACATGTGGTAATTAGTTGGGTATTCATACACGGGTTTGAGTTTGGAGTGGTGGGTGCCGCCTTGACCTTGGATGTGTCGTGGTGGCTTACCTTTTTCGGGCTGTTTGGGTACACTTGTTGGGGTGGGTGTCGAGATACTTGGACTGGTTTCTCTATTGAAGCTTTTTCGGGACTATGGGACTTCGTAAAGCTCTCAGCTGCCTCTGGTGTAATGCTTTGGTAAGCTTGTTTCTCTCTCTCCCACTTTCTCTCTCACGAGAAGAATATTCAGTGCCAAGGGCATGCCTCTCCACCAAAACAAAATGATGTGAAGACTCACATACTTAGTATTGGATCTTTGTGTAATGGAGAAATATGGGGCACCGACATTGAATAATCTCTCCTCTCTAACCCACTATTCCATTTCATAGTCATAAACTCAAAATACATATTTTTTCTTTAATGTTCTTGTGAAAAATTGCTGACTTCTTGGCCTGCTAAATACAAGTAGCAGGGCATAAAGTCAACCGAATAAATTTCTTTGGCAATTCCTCTTCCATATCTTAGCTTTAATTTATCGTATGAGATTTCTGTTCTTTTTTGTGTGTGATTCATGTAGTTTGGAGAATTGGTACTACAGAATATTGATATTGATGACTGGAAATCTAAAAGATGCTACAGTAGCTGTGGATGCACTGTCTATTTGGTACGTGCTTCTTCTATATACTTTTAATTTTCGATTCCAATAGTGTATTCAAAAGCCAAACAGATAATTCATACGATTTCCTCTTTTTTATATTGATGATGGGGTACTATTAAAATTTTTCTGAGTGTGTTTATGTTTGAGTTTCCAGTATGGGCATTAACGGGTGGGAGATGATGATTCCTCTTGCTTTTTTCGCCGGCACAGGGTATGGTCCTTCCACCCCATTTCTTCCTTGATTTTCTATTAATTTCAGCCATTCTCTTGACAGCCCGGTAGACAAATTTTTCCTTTTTATTCTCCGTGATCATCAATCAATTAGAGAGCGTGTTTATGAAAAATTATAGGGGTAGATTTCAAATTTTTTGTTCTTTTCCCTCTTTTTTCCTTTGCTTCACCCTCAAGTAAATCTAAAGTAGCTCCCCCAAGCAGCCTAAGATGACCCTAAGGCTTATTATATATTTTGTCCCTTGAAGCTGGCTTTTCAAAACATAGAAAGTCAAAGAAGGTGGCTGTAGGTTAGCTGAATCTGTCTGAAGATAAGTGAGGATCTGTCGGGACGCATGAAAGAATCTGCCTGGACAAATGCATGAGTCTGCCTGGACATATCCTCTACTTGTATGGCTTATGTTTTCTACTTTGTCTAGAAGGATTTGAAACTCGATTTTGGCATCCTCACTCCCATCTTGACTCCAAGACTTTGTCCATTGCTCTTTAGCTTCTGTCCACAAGTTCTAACTCACTTAGTTTAGCTTCAAATCCAACACAACCGGCTTCCAATACCTAAAATGCAAATAACATGTATAAGTAATCAAGTAGCATCAAAATAGACTAAACAAAGATAGGTCAGGGAGCTCAAACATTTGCATTTAAGCTCTTGTCAAGTTCCACGACATCGATGACCATGGCTAAATAATGATGGAAACATACCAAAAATTCTTCTAGTACTACTACAACGAAAAGCAGAATTTACTGCTAAATGATACAAAAAGTAGCTAGTAAAATACTAGGCATACAAAAAATAAAAAATAAAAACAATGTAAAAGTTTGAACCCAACCAAAATGCAATGAATTGACCCCATCATAGAGACCCAATATACATTGAATGACTCATATCCACTTAAATGGCTAAGCCTTGTAAGTTGTAAGTCACTTAATTGTATATTAATGTCCAATTCTTTTTCTGTTTATCCAATGTGGGACTTATTCTTTCACATGTTCCCACCAATGTCATCATCATGTATGAATCGCGCACTGAGCCTAGCTCCACCTTAACCTGATCCACTCGACTCTCCCTTAATTCTTGATCTATTTCTCCAACACCATGCCTAAACCCGGACTTATTTACCGGTTCCCACTCCATCGAGAGCCACCATACTCCATGAGTGCCAGCCAGCCAGGTGCCGCATGCACTAGGAATTTTTCCTGCTCCATTGAGAGAATCCACTCCATCGAGAGCCACCTTAATTACTGTTGGCCACCTGCCGCACGCACCAAGAATTTTCTTGATCCATCGAGAGTTGCAATGAATTTTTCCTGGCTCTTCCAAGAGTCTTTATTCAAGCCCACAACCACCGATGCTTCCAGGAGAGTCCATCCATAGATCGTCAACCATCGGCTTTGATACCATTTGTTAGAAGTCTGAAGCACTTGTTAGGAGTATGATCCGCTTTGAGGTTCATCCCATGTGCGCATATGCCCAATCCTCTAGGAAGTATCCACGGAGTCCACTACATCACATGGACCCAATATACATTGAATGACCCATATCTACTTAAAATGCTAAGTCTTGTAAGTGGTGAGCCACCCAATTGTATATTAAGGTCTAACTCTTTTATTGTTTATTCAACGTGAGACTCAATCTTTCACACATATTCCCAATAGGTATCGAGCCGACACCCTAATTTTTCTCCTGAGATACAGAACCCCTTGTTCAATACCGAAATTCAGTGTTTCTACTGGGGTGAGGTTCAGAAAAAGAATAGACATGTAAAAAGGGCTAAAATACAATCAAAATGGATTCACTACCATTTTCAGAAAGTACTATCTATATTTTTATTTTTGATAGATAAATATATCTCTGGCCAATTAAATTGGGTAATCTGAGGAGACTCGGGCGGTGATGTGCACCCCTCGGCCGTTGGATCGAGTTTTGGACGGTACGAATGCAGTTCGGCAATTTTTCTTTATTTTTGGTTTTTTTTTTTACTGGTAAAAAATCAAAACACATACGAACCGTTCAAAACTCGATCCAACGGCCGAGGGGTGCACAATACCCCCTGAAACTAAACTAAAACCAACTGAACACCATTACTAGGGAAAAATCGGTACTGTTTGACCCAGTTTGGACAATTTCGCAGAAAAAGTCGTCGGCGCAGATAACCATATCTGGAATCGCAAGAGGTGGTTATCTGGACACACAAGATGTGGTTATCTAGATTTGCAAGAGGTGGTTATCTGTACTCATAAGATGTGGTTATCTAGGAATATTTTTGTTTAAAAAACTTACTTGGGATCAAGTCCTCAACCACCCAAGCACTACAAGGTAGCAGCACAAACCCTTTGCTTTTAACATAAAATTTTTATTAGAAATTTTACTGAAAATTGAATAAACAAAAAAAAACACTTTTTCAAAATGGAGGTGGTTATCCGGACTCAAAAGAGGTGGTTATCTAAACTCATAAGATGTGATTATCTGGACTTTATTTAAGATAACAGCATTTCAAATGGATAATTAACCAACTCAAGTGATGACAAAGGCCATAACAAACCAATGCAAGAGTCAGATCTAACAAGGATAAAAAAAACTAAAAAATAAATAAAAATCAAGAGTAGCACCATTTCTAAGCAAAGTAGGAATGGTTTCATCTTGTTTTACATGCCTGAAGAAGATATCAAGTGATGACAAAAATGTAGTAAAAGGAGTCGTAAATTCTAAGCAAAGTAGTCACTAATGACAGAAGAAGGCACACCTACAACCCAAATTTTAGAAGAAGGCACGAGTTCACCTTGGCATTTTGTCGAACATGTTATGCGCAGTAGGTACATTATATTGTTTTACATACTATTCAATTCAACCTTTTGAGTCCATCATCATAGCCTCCATTTCCGACGATGGACCCACCGGAGCCCGTCGGACTAACTTTCGGTTCAGCAGAAAACACAATACTCCGATGGGATACGTCGTCGTCAAAAGACTATCGAGACCACCGAACGATCTTCGACGATGGCGAGATCAATCATTACCTTAAAGTCGTCGACGAGATTCAACGCTCGATCGAATCGGTAACGTTGACCGACCCCGACCACGCACGGAGCTGGTGATCGCCCAAGTTGGTCCAGGTCACCAGACATTCGTCTCTCCTTCATTGATCAAGGACTCACGGAGTTGGCACTGGAAAATCGCCGGCTTCGATCTCCAGAGGGGGTGCGGGAAATCAACGGCGTCGTCGATCTCCAGAGGAGGTGCGGGAGAGCTCTGTAATAACGTTTTAAGGGTTTGGGGTATTTTTGTCTTTTGGTTCCGCCTGTGGATTGTATGTCTTATGGAATTATAGTGTGGACCTTAGACTTTATGTAATAGTTATATTGGACCCTATAGCAACTCTCCCTAGAAAAAATCACTGGAGTTTGGACTATAAAGGCTATAAGGTTTTGGGTTTGAGTAAACAAATATTTTTCACTCATGTATTGATTAATTACAATGGAATAAATAGGCTACAAGAGATATGGATAACAACTGATACAAAACAAAGATACATGTGAAAACAAACCATTCTTATCTTTATCCACAACCGCTTGGAATGATTTGCTAAGGAGGATTTTTATCCTTATCATTTACACACCCCGCAAGATGGTCCTCCCATTGGAGACACCAATCTTGGACTTTAAAAGTGTGAGGCGGTGTCGAGACAGGAGTTTGGTGAGGGCATCAGCGAGCTGGTCCGTGGTGGTCACATGCGACACTTGAAGGAGTCGTTTGGAAACCAGATCGCGCTCAAAATGGAAGTCGAATGCGATATGCTTCATGCCAGAGTGCAAGATAGGATTTGCGCAGACATAAGTGGCACCAATATTGTCACAATATATCATTGGAGCTTTGGTGAGTGATACCCCGAGCTCACCAAGTAAAGATTGTAGCCAAAGTAACTCAGACGCGGTGGCTGTCACTGCCCGATATTCAGCTTCTTTGGATGATCGGGCTACAGAACGTTGTTTGCGAGAGCTCCAAGAGATAGCATTGCCACCAAGGTAAACAATATAAGCTTTTGTGGAGGTGCGATCTGTAAGACCCAAAAATCGCCTATTGATTTACTATTACAGTGATTAAATTAATTTAGCCGATTAATTTAATTAAACCCTAATCTATGTGATTATTCAAGATAATAAACGCAAGAAATAAATAGCAAGCATAACACACAGATATACGTGGAAAACCCCCAAGGGGGAGAAAAAACCATGGGAGAGAAGAGAGCACTATACGCAAAACGCGGAAACAAAGTTTCTTACAACCACGCTATGAACTCCTTCATTATTGGCTAAGAACTTCTTTGCTGACTCCTCATGAACCGCTCTAATAGATGCTCCTTCGGATTCGACTCCTCAAATCCTTGATCTACCCAGGACTCCTCCTTTAGACCAATCTCCAATCGCCTTTGAACTCCATCAAAGAACTCCAAGTGTTGTAGAAGATGAACCAAAATACCTTGAGAGATATTCTCTAAGCTTACAGATCTTTAGACCTCATCAAATCTCTCAAGGAAATAACCCACAAGTGTTTTTATGCTCTCACGAACTTTTTCTCTCTCTATTCACGTTGTGGCTGCAAGGTCTTTTTTTTTTTTTTTTTCCTGACCCTAATGAGGTTGTATTTATAGACAAATGAAATAAAACGCCACTATTGCTCGACCAACTCGCTCGAGCAGAACCAATCCAAAAGCAGTCGCCCAACTAACGTGCTCAAGCGAACCTGTTGCTTCTTGGGCGAATTCACCATCTTCAATTATTTTGTTTCCATAAGCGAAATGCACATCTTCAATCATTTTGTTTCCTTAAACAAAATGCTCATCTCCAATTATGTTGTTTGCTTATTCTTAATCTTCTTAACTTTTTGACAAAGATAAAATCTTCTTAATCTTCCCATAATGCTTATGTAACTTCTTCACAATCTTTTGAATCTTCTCAATCTTCCTTAGAGACAAAATCTTCCCATAATGCTTTCTGATCTTTGACATCACACCAATCAATCAACTAACTACCATATATGTAGGATTTCAATTACATGGAAACGTCATGGAATTAGTCAATCACAAATAAGGAGTAACAATTAGGTCATCCACATAAACAAGGAAATAGGCAAGAATTCCATCTTGGCGATAGATAAATAAAGATGTGTCTGACTTGGAATTGGTGAAACCATGAGCCAGAAAAAAACAACTTAGTTCAGTATACCATGCCCGCGGAGTTTGTTTTAGTCTGTAAAGAGATTTGCAGAGTTCACATACATGAGAAGGAAAATTACTATCGATAAACCCCGGAGGTTGAGACATATAGACATCTTCCGAAAGGGAGCCATGGAGGAAGGCATTGTTGACATCAATTTACCAATGCGGCCAACCTTGAGTGATTGCAAGACAGAGAACAACCCGAATTGTCGTAGGTTTCACGACGGGGCTGAATGTAGCAGTATAATCAATGTCGGGTGGTTGATTAAATCCCTTGGCAACCAAGCGAGCTTTGTAGCGGTCAATAGTACCATCAGATTTTCGTTTGATGCAAAAGACCCACTTACACCCCACAAGATTTTTAGAGGGCAATGGAGCGACCAGCTCCCATGTTCCATTACTAATCAAGGCATTGAATTCGTCAAACATGGCTTGACGCTAGTGTGGTTGACGCATAGCTTGAGAGGCACATGTGGGTTCTATTAGTTCAGGAAGGGTGTGTTTGGTGGTAGAATTTATTTGTTTGGGCTTGAAAATTTGATTTTGTGATCGAATGGTCATGGGATGGGTGCGGGTCGGTGGCACAGACTGATTCAAATCATTTATTGGGTTGAGACCTTGGGAGGAGTTTGAGCATGACCGTGTAAGTGGTGCATGGGAATTGGGTTGGGGAGAACTTAAGGCCAATTGGGTACTATTCATGGGGGATGGATTGTGTGATGTATGTGGTGGTGAAAAGGATTCAGGTGAATCGGGAGGTGGGTCTCTTGGATTTGGATGAGGATTCGGGGTGTTGACATGTAGGTTAATGGAACTGCGACAAGGAGGAGGCAGCATGGGCAATGTGCAGATGGATAGAGAGGGTGCACCTTCATTGAGCCGTGGTGAGCGGTGAGATGAGCCACGCATGACAGGCACATGAAAAACAGCCAGAGATGTTGTGATAGTGGGTGACCAAGATTGTAATGTGGTGGAGGTGACGCGGGATTGCGCGGATGGACATGCCGCTAGGGGAAATTTGGATTCGTCAAAAGTGACATGGCAAGAGATGAAAATGCGTTGAGAGGATGGATCAAAGCACTTGTAGGCACTCTGAGTGAGAGAGTAACCAAGAAAAATGCATGGACGAGATCAAGGTTCTAGTTTGTGTCGTGTGTATGGACGTAACCAGGGGAAACACAAGCAACAAAAAATGCGTGTAATTTGGGAAGTCACCAAAGAGGGCTACAAAAGGGGAAATTGTGTTTGGGAGAATGGGTGTGGGAAGTCGATTAATAAGATAAACGGTAGTTTGAAACGCGTGAGACCAAAAGGACAATGGAAGAGATGCCTAGTGCATAAGAGTTAGTCTGGTTTCAACAATTTGTCTATTACGTCGCTCTGCCGAGCCATTGTCACGCCCTCATTTTTATAAAAACAAAAATAAAGGAATTCCTTACAATTAATAAGTCAAATGATAAAACATTTCCATAAATCCTCCCCAAGAGGTTCCCATTCAAAATGTACATCATTAATCCATTGGCAAATCAAGTATTTGGGCACCCTCACCCCAAAAGTGAAATCAAATATTATCCCATAAGTTATTACATAAGTCCAAATTGTCAAAAGATTGAATAACCAAAAGTTACATTGTCATTTATCAAAATACAAAACTTGAGATGGAAAAATATCTTCATGCATGCATAAGCTTCACATAATGCATCACTCCATAAGCAACCGATCTCATGCTCCATGTCGTGTACCTGGGAAAGATAGGGTGAGCTCACTAGCTCGTAGGGAAACCATACTACAACCGCTAGTCATACAAATATGATGAGTGCACATGATATGAATTAACATGAGAAGAGATGATCAAGGAACATAACGGAGGCTGAGACAAGTAAGACGTGTCCAAGAAGTAACCACGTGTCCAAGTGACATCAAAAGTTTCCAAAAAGGTTTCAAGGTATCCCAAAATACCCATTAGTTCATTAAGTTTGCCAAAATCACCCACAGGTATCACACGTGCCCAAAATCGTGTCCAAGTATCCAAGGTTGCCAAAATATCTTACGTACCTCAAAATATTTCATTTCCAAGTTTCCTTTTTTGTTTCACCAAGATCACCCAAGTTACTCACACAAGTTTAAAACCAACTCCACAAGTAGAGTTTCGACAAAACACAATAAATAATCCAAAATCTCATTTCTCATTTCTTTCATTGAAGAAAAACATCATTTTCATTGGTACTAGGGATTTAATCCCTCTGCCGGGTTCCGTAGGCCCCACGTGCCTTTGCTAGGTATTTGTAGGCCCCGCCTGCCTCTGCCGGGTTCTATAGGCCCCGCGTGCCTTTGCTGGGTATTTATAGGCCCCGCGTGCCTCTGCCGGGTTCCATAGGCCCTGCGTGTCTCTGCCGGGTTCCATAGGCCCCGCGTGCCTTTATAAAAAATTTTACCAAATGATGACATTGGTATAAACACCTCATTATCACAAACATTTCATTAAAACTTTCATAACAAGTCCATTTCTCAAATTTCATTTCACCAAAGTACCCTTTCTTTTGAAATGCCACAATTTTCGCCAAAAGGGGCGACCAATCCACTATGCCTTGTGTCCGATACATATAACGAATTGTCCAATAAAGACACGTGTCAAAGTCGTAGTTTAACGATTTCAAAATAGTTTTTGGGGTTACCACATTACTATATATCAAGTATACGAAGTTCCGGACGATTGGAGGTCAAACGGACGTCAAAGGGTGGCCGAAAACCACCCAGAAAACAGGGGCAGCAACATAGAAACAGCGACAGCAGCTGCCTTGTCCAGAAAATGTCAGATTTTCATGAAATTGAAGCCAAGAACAAGATATGTACAACAAATCACAAATATATAACTAGAGGAGGTAGTAATTGTTTCCCTACCTCATGGGTTAAGCTCCAAATGTGTAGAAAATGCAAAACCCTAGGTTATGAAGCCCCCAAACCGAAATGCTTGATCTCCACGAAGAACCACGGTGAACCCGACTCCAATTGACGCGTAGAACGTGAAAATGGCCTTGGTTCTTGAAGTGGTTGAGTGAGGAGGGAGAGTTTTGAGCTTGGAGGAGTTGTTAATGGAGGAGAAGAGAGAGAAAGAGAGCCGATCAGGTGGAGAGGGAGGTGAGAGTGAAATGTTTTTTTTAATTTTGCAAATCTTCCCCCACACACTACTAATATAATTTCCTTATTACTGTACACACCCAAATGTGACTTGTGTATATAATATGTGACCACAATAGTTATTTTCATAAACCAAACTTAAGTAAAGACTTTCTTTACTTTAATTTATTTATGAAAATAAGGAAGTAACCCCCATTTGGAAACAATGGCATTTACAAAATTTTGAAATTCTAATCACATCAAAATCTCATCCCCCCACTTTTAGTACAAAACCGAAAATGGGCACATTTTTCCCCGAAGAAAATGGGCGAAAGATGACTTTGCCTTACTCAAAAATAACTTCCGATTATACCATTTTTATTAGAAAAATCCAAGGAACAATTACCGGGACTTTTTATCGACCAAATCGAAACTTCTCAAAAAAGTGATTTTTCAAAAAGTAATTAAATTTTCTGGGTCTTTACAGCCATTATGCTGCGGAGTATATGGCGGAGAGTTAAGGTGGGAAATGCCAAGAGAGGCAAAAAAGGTTTGAAGTTTTTGAAACTCGCCTCCACCATCAGAATAGGTAGAGACAATCTTGGTTTTCAAATAATTTTCGACAATGGCCTTGAACTTGGGAAAGATAGCAAATACCTCTGATTTCCGCTTGAGTGGATAAAACCAAATGTACTTTGTGAAATGGTCCAAAAAATAACATAATAGTTAAAACCAACAATGGACTCTTAAGAGATGAAACATGAAAAGGGAGCCTATGGCTTTTAGTACATTCACATGAATTACATGAGGTGAAACTAGTAGAACAAGACGACAGAGGTAGAGAAAATTGCTTCACGAGATACTTAAGAGTTTTATTGGAAGGATGTCCGAGTCGTTTGTGCCAGTCATGCAAAGTAGCTTTGACACCAACCATTGCTAAAGGCTTTATTGGGGGAAGATGCAGAGACTTTGGCCACTCATACACATCGTCTTTATTCGAGCCGCGAATGAGAGTCTCCTTGGTGCGTAGATCCTTCATAGAAAAATGAGAAGGAAAGAATTCAATGGAAGTTTGATTTGTTTTGCAGTATTGAGAAACTGAAATTAAATTTTTTTTCATAGAAGGACACACAAAACATTAGATAAAGAGAAAGTGTGAGAAGGGGTAGGAAGCTTCAGGGAACCCGTGTGACTAATTCTCAAACCTGAACCATCACCGATGACAATATCATCCAGGCCATCATCCTCGGAGTGCATAGATAGATTGCCGAGATCAGTGGTCACATGGTGAGAGACAACAGAGTCAATGAGCCAACCATTGGGTGTGGAACAGGTAGTGCAATTTGCATTAGGAGTGGTCGAGCACGTGGACACCGTTTTGTGGTGTGACCCTGTTGATCGCAAAGTTGACAGAATCCTTTGTAATCGCCTTTGTAGCCTTGGCCTTGACACTGGCTAGGACGACGATGCTGGTTGGACTAAGATCCTGGATTGGTGCGAGGTTGGAATTTTTGCGGGCGAGTTTGGGAACCTGCCTAATTGTTTGTGTAGCTGCAAGTAGGTTGGAAATTGTTAGAGCGATGCGTGGAGTTGGCGGTGAGCACTGGAGAATTAACAAGTTTGTCATGAAGCTCTTCAAAGGAAATCGGAGATTTGCGAGTACGAACGGGGCCAGTGATTTCCTTGAACTCACTACCGATGCCATTGAGAATGGAAAGGATAATATCATCCTCGACGACGGGCACATGAATGAGAGAAAGCTCATCAGAGATAGCTTTGATAGTTTGCAAATACTCAGCCACGGGCTTGGAGTCTAGAGGTTTGCCAAGACGCTCCTTGAGACTCATCACGCGTGAACGTGACCGACTGGCATAAAGTCTGGTGACTTTAGTCCAGGCTTCATGGGAAGTTGTAGCAGATGCAAGGAGAGGAATGACTTGTTCATAAACAAATGCAAGAATTGCATGTAGCAGGAGTTGATCTTGCGTATCCAAAAGGTATGGGAGGGATTAGGAGCTTCAAGTACTGTCTTCGGTGGGCATGAATGGGAGCCGTCAACGTAGCCCATGAGATCATACCCAAAGAGGAGGGAATTAAATTGGGCGCGACATGAGAGAATTAACTGGTGTGAGTTTGAGAGGGAGCTAAGCAGCGGCATTGATAGAAATCAAAACTTGATTGGAACTCGTGGATTGAGGAATGGAGGTGACAAGGGGGGGCTCTGAAAGGTTGGTTTCAGCCATGTGGGAAAAGCCAACCAAAAAGAAGAAGAAAGAAATAGGATCAGTTTACTCGTTGGAGTGTTTGGGCTTTGATACCATATAAAGGCTATAAGGCTTTGAGTTAACAAATATTTTTCACTCATGTATTGATCAATTACAATGGAATAAATAGGGAACAAGAGATATGGATAACAACTGATACAATACAAAGATACATATGAAAACAAACTATTCTTATCTTTATCTACAACCGCTTGGAATGATTTGCTAAGGAGGATTTTTATCCTTATCATTTACAGGGACATTACAGCAAGTAAGTTCTTATGCTTCCAAGCTTGAACGTAGGTTCGCTCTTAACACTAACAAATTAAAACTCTTTTGACCATCGAATCTTTGAGCATTCTTCATTTGCATAGTCCCGAATGTTAGTGCAGGTGTGCTCGTAAATTAGTTTGGACATCTGATTATCTAGATAAAGAAAATGAGGATTAGATATAGTTTGCATGTATGAAAATGACATACATGCAAACTATATGTATTAGACGATAAAAAAGATGTCTACTTTGTCTTTGAATTTGAGATCGATTACATTGTTAGTTATATGAAGAGGAAGAAAAGAATAATGATTTACCAAAAAAAAAAAGAAAAGAATAATGAAAAAAGTGAAATAAATACTCCAATACCCACGTCTTTTATTAGTTGCATACCATAAAAATTAAACGCATTGTAAACTACATTAAAACCATATCTGTTTTTGTTCTTGCCCAATAATGATTGGAATAGAACATGGATTTGTTAGAGAATCTCATCTATTAATATGGTTTTATATTCAAATCGATATCATTTACATATGACTCATAGAAGCTAGATGTGTTTTTATGAAAGATTACATTACATACAAAAACATGGGTTTTTTTTTTGTACTTAACATGGTTTCAGATTAATAATCTTAAACCATAATGCAAATTCACAGGGTAAGAGTTGCCAACGAGCTAGGTGCAGGGAATGGAAAAGCAGCAAAATTTGCAACAACAGTATCTGTCGTGCAATCTGCAATCATAGGGTTATTCTTTTCCGCTGTGATATTGATATTCCGAGGCCAGATTGCATTGATCTTCACATCTTCCATTGATGTCCTTCAAGCTGTTGACAATCTATCCTTCCTCTTGACTATCACCATTCTTCTCAACAGTGTCCAACCAATTCTCTCTGGTGAATTCTAGTGCTCGATTGTATAATTCTTTTGATTATTTTCAAGTAGTTTTATTTGTGTTTTTCAATATTGTTCCAAGTAAATTATAAAAAAATAGAAGTTAATTAACCTGTAAAATTGTTTTCTTTGTGGGTATTTTTTGAAAATACAAGTGTATGCCAGCTTCTTTGTTCACAAAAGGGGTATTCCCTTTACAACCATAACAGATACATGTAAATGATTTTTCTTTTCTTTCTTTTTTTGTTATTTTTGCAGGGGTGGCTGTTGGATCCGGATGGCAGTCGAAGATTGCATACATAAATTTGGGATGTTACTACCTTATTGGTTTTCCCCTCGGAATAGTTTTGGGTTGGGTATTTAACTTGGGAGTTGAGGTGCGTTTGATCTTCATCTTTTTCATTGTTCCATTGATATTAAGAAAGCATTTCATTAGACACTGTACGGGGATAAAATCCACGTAGCTCTGGATCACGTGCTTCCTTGATTCAACAATGCGTATGAAATGGGTTTCACAGCGTACCTTTTGTCATGGTTCTTGTCTTGTATTTATAGGTGTAGATGTTCTTCATATTAGGCATCTCGAGCCCCTGTTTCCTATTCTCTTTAGGAATCCTTTTCCTAATAGGACTTTCCTATTAGGGACGAGTCTCCATGTCCTGCTAGATCTCGTCTAGCAGGGGTCTTCCTTTCCATATAGGATTCTTTCCTATAGGAGGTATATTCCTAATCACGTTAGGACTTCCCATATCAATCCCTTGTTTCACGGGATTTGCTCCTTGTCTCATAAGGAGCTGCTGTAGAATATTCTGGAATGTCTCACCGCCCTACTCGTGGCGGTGCCATGCTTCCACGTAGCTTGGAATAACTCGTACATAGTTCAGCTCATCACGCCGAGCTGAATTATGTATTCCAGAATGCTATTTAAGTTGTACACGTAGCCTTCCTAGCTCGGCCATATTAGGGGCAATCTTCATTCCTTACGCCGAGCTAGTGCATCCTGATTTATTAATTTACTCTTATTATTCTGGCCTTATTCATGGCCAAACCAGATCGGCACAGGGACCTAAGAACCCCTATGTGGTGCCGAGCTACTCACCCTCCCGTGGTGATTTGTCAAGGGCACGTGCTATGCCTAATAGTAGGGTAATCAGATTTTACCCACTCCAGACACAACAAACCATATTGGCCCAAAAAATACAAACATAAATGTTGTCATTAATTACTATTCAATTGAGGCAAAAATAGTTTTGGATGGGAATTTAAAACTATTCACCCAAAAAAACAGTCATCAAACAAGTTTTGCGTGTTTTCAACCGACAATATTAGATCTTAAACACAGACACTACCAAAGGAACACGGTAGCTTTTTGTAGTTTTCAATTTGTAGAACGAAGAAAAAGAATTCATACGTAGTAAAAATAATGCCGACTCTAAAAAATAAATGTTCAAAGGAAAGCCTTAGTTACGAAATTTCATGAGGTTTTGCTCTCATTGGATTTGCATATGTATATTAGGGTATCTGGGGAGGGATGATCTTTGGTGGGACAGCAGTGCAAACAGTAATACTTGCAACTATAGTTACGCGGTGCAATTGGGAAAAAGAGGTATTTTTATTTTTTTGAACTTTCAGTTAGCTATTCTGTATGCATTCCCCTTATTACCAATCTGGAACACTCTTCTTCTAATTGGTTGATTGCAGGCTGAGAAAGCTACTATGCATGTCCAAAAGTGGTCAATTACGAAACCAGATAGCGAATCATAACTTTACAAAGCATGAAATGCCTGGTTATTCAACTGACAGAATTTGTTACTTGCTCGAGTTTCTATTTGCAAATTGGGACATTTTGGTGTTTCATTATGTTTAGGTGTTTGTTTTCCGCATGCCCTTTAATTTCCCTATTAATTCCCATGTGTGTAATCTCCTATTAATAACCTAGTCTGTTCTAATGGCTAATAAATGGAATGAACAAATGAAATTAAAGCCTTATGTCAAGTAAAATAGAGGCCAAGTGTTTGGTTTGGAGAAGAGTACTGGTGCATCACCCCTTCCCTCTTCATTCTCTCGGCTTCTGAAAATATTTCTATTCAGTTTCTTGGTTCCTAAAACCAATTGTGGAGACTCAAAACGATCTGCAAGTGTGCCGCAATGGGCACTTACGCAGTACAAGCAATATTCATGAGTTCATCGCCTATTGGCCATCATGTGGTTGAATCTGCACCTCAACAGGCGGATATTCACTGTTGGGTGCAAGCAAGGTCCAGGTCTCTACACACGTCCCAATCATCGCATTATTTCTTCTAAATTTTATGATTTTTTTATTAAACTTATGAATAAAGCTCTCCTCAAAATTGTCTGATTAGTACATAAGAAAGATATTTTGTTAATTTATAGATACATGTAACTAAAAAAAAAAAGATAGAAGCACTAACACTTGTATCAATAATTGTACAAACTCTCTCACATGGGATATGTGTGAAATTATGCAAAGGTATAACAAGTCCTAGAGGGGGGTGAATAAGACTATCAACTAAAAATTAAGTAATGCCTCGTGATAGTTAATCACCCAAATTCCATGGCAATTCAAGCAAACCAACAAGTTAAAAGTGAGGAATTTAAATCAAGAAGAAAAGCACGCGATATACGTGAAATCTACTTAGGGTCTATAACCTAAGCATAAAACCACGGCCTTACTCTACTCCTATTCTACAATTCAAAAGGTTTACAAGAGTTCAAAGCTAGATAAGAAATTTACCCACAAGCACCTCCTAGCTTTTCCTAGCTCCAACTCCTGATGTAGCACCCCGTGCTCCTTCTTGAATCCATGGACACC
This sequence comes from Vaccinium vitis-idaea, assembly GCA_963854785.1. NCBI lineage: Eukaryota > Viridiplantae > Streptophyta > Magnoliopsida > Ericales > Ericaceae > Vaccinium > Vaccinium vitis-idaea. The sequence continues at coordinate 24,778,160 of OY978226.1, read as the reverse complement.
ACGAGAATCACCATCTCGATCTCCGCTTCTACAGCTCCGGTTCACCCGGCCAAGTAGACTTGAAGGCATGCAAACATGACTAATAATAAAGATTTGATTTTTGAAAAACTTTTTGGGAAACTAACTCAATCTAGAGCCGATCCATTGAAGGGAAACCACTAGAAAGAATAAAGATGATTGGGGGACGCCCAAATCATCTCAAGAAGAGAGATAGCACACAAGGAAAAAAGAGTGAAAGAGGGGGAACACATTCTATCTCTAAAATGGCTGATTTTCTCTCAAGTGGATGTGTGAAAATGAAAGAAAAATGGCTTTTATAGTGTCCATTTTCATGCTCCCCAAGATAGCCACTCAAAACATGACTTTTGGCCACTTAAAGAGTCTGCCAAACACGTGTAGACGAGCGCAGACGCTCCGACAAGATTTAAACACGTGGCACAATCTCAACTGTTAAAGTCACAGACCTGCAGACGCGTGTAGACGAGTGAAGACGCAATAAGTTGAAAGCTAAAGCCTAATGCCACAATCATGGGATTGAAAAAGCCAATCAAAGCACTAATAAGCTAACATTATGCACATTAAAACATCAAAAAACATTAAAACATGTTCTTTTTTATGGCCTAAATGTCCTCAATGCATGAGACAAAAAGTACAGAGAGGGAGGAAAAAAAATGTACCGACGGGGTGGAATGTCAACCACCCGATACCTCGACCAAGTTTGAGGATTTTTCATCACTTTGCTCCCTTCGTCATTGGCAATGCTTCCAAGGCTCCCTCCTTCGGCCCCAAGTGGGACAACAGGTAGTCGCACAGGGCCATCCTCAACGACTTTGTAGGCCTTACAACCGCGACATTTCGTCGCACCCATGCTTAGGACTCCTAAATGTCGCAATCGCCACCAAGTTAGACCTAAACTACCAAGGCTAGTGCGGTAGCGTGGTCACCCTGCAAAAGACTGAATTGCCAACTACCTACTAAGAGAAAATAATTAGTACCAACTCGCTCCGTGATAGCCGAGTCCCCAACAAACAAATCTTCACGCGATTAACGGGTACTACTTTTCTCCCCGCCCCCAACTCAAAGTGTCGTAGAACAAGTCACACAACATTCCAAGCTAGAGAAGGGTGGCTATACCAGACCATCAAAAGCCGTTCAAAAATGGCTAACACTGGAACTTACATGAAACAAGCGGACGGGTCGTCCGGAGGATGATATTTGAACAAATAAAGAGTATCAAAGAGAACCCTTTCCATCGCAAATAAGAATTTTTCCCTCTCTTGAGGATTCCATTGGTTCGGAAGCTCACCTGTGGCACAATAATTATCAATATTGGTTAACCATGGGCAACTCGACACCTTAAACACTTGCTCACCCCAAGGAATATCAAGAATTGGGAGATTCGAAGGGAAATTCTCGGTTTCCATGGGCGGCAACTTCTCAAGAGTAGTAGACATATACCCGGGCCCATACTTGTCTTGTCTCTAAAGCAAAGAGTATAAGTAATCAACCTCCGCATCCATCTCTTTGGCAGTGAGAGATTTTTCTAACATTTCCTTGCACAAAGGAGAGAACACTTGGTCCTCTCCCAACGTGTCTATCACACTCACCTCTTGAACATCCTCCTTGTCCCCCATTTGACTCCCCACATTAAAGATATTAAGGTTCATTTTCATATTTTCCGAAGGTCATGTTCAACAACCCATTTCTACAATGAATGACCACGTTAGACATCGCTAAGAAGGAACGCCCGAGAATTATAGGGGTTTGATGTTGGGTAGGGGGCACGAAACAAATATCTAAAACCACAAAGTCCACAGGATAGACAAAGTTGTCTATTTGGACTAACACATCCTCCACCATCCCTCTTGGTATCCGGACACTACGATCGGCTAGTTGGAGAGTGATTGGGGTTGGTTTCATCTCTCCTAGCCCCAATTTTTTTTTGCTACACGGAGTACGGAAGCAAATTCACACTAGCCCCCAAGTCTAAAAGCGCTCGCTCAACTTTGTTGCCCTCGATAGTAATGGAAATGGTAGGACACCCGGGGTCTTTGTACTTAGGAGCAACATTCGTTTGGATAATGGAGCTCACTTGCTCGGTCAAAAAGACCTTTTTCTGAATGTTCAGCTTACGCTTGACGGTGCACAAGTCCTTAAGAAATTTAGCATAGGCTGGGATGATATTGAGAGCATCTAAGAGAGGGATGTTGATTTTAACTTGCTTAAGAACCTCGTACACCTCGGTGTTAAAAGACGGCTTGGCTGGCACTTTCAACCTTTGGGGGTAAGTTGCCGGAATCGACAAACGGGTGGATCATGCTCCACGACCTTGGGCGGCAAAGTCACGCCACTTGGGGAGGGTTCCACAAACGAGAGGAGTGGGCTTGGGAGGAATGGACTCGTCAAGCTCCTTACCACTCCTCAAAGTGGTTATCGATTTAACGTGCTCCACGTTGGAATTGGGTCCCAACGAGCTACCAACAAAGTTTTGACCTTTGGGGTTTGCTTGAGGTTGAGAGGGAAACTTCCCTCTCTCTTTTTTAAAGCACCCCCATGGCAGTGGTCAACTTCGAAATTTGATTTTGCATGTTGCTCATCATTTGGGCATTTTGCTCATTGATCGCAGTCCGGCCTACGATGAAACTTTGTAAAATATCCTCCACACTCCTCCTATGAGGAGGTTGGTAAACATTGGGACCTTGAGGAGGTCCTTGCGCAGAGTACGACTGTTGATTATTCAGGGCATACCGAGATGGTGCTTGCCTTTGTTGGCTTTGGTAATGTTGGGGCTGACTTTGGCATTTGCCTCTGCTTGTTCCACTACCCCACCATGAAGGATTTCCTTCAGACCCGGAAGAGTCGGGCAATCATCAGTTGAATGCCCTTGGGTAGTCCGAAGGGTTCTTGTTTAAAAATTCACCATTACACATGGTGTCAGTAAATTGCCGAGTGTTTTGAGAAATGTAAAGTACGGGGAAAAATCCACGTTGTGTCTTGATCACATGTTCCTTCGAGTAAACCCTAAATCTGCAAGATAGAGAAAGGATTAGAGCACCTTTGCCTCTCGTTGGCAAAGGCCCTCCAATGCCTAAGTTAGTATCTCGTACTTAAAACCCTCAAATCTCAATGCGCATGAAAGTAATTCACAGCGTACCTTTCTCCATGGGTATAATCTTGTATTTATAGGTGTAGATGGTTTGTTCAATTTAGGCATCTCGTGCCCCTGTTTCCTATTCTCTTTAGGAAACCTTCTCGCAATAGGACTTTCCTATTAGGGACGTACTTCCACATTCTGCTCTATCTCGTTTAGCAGAGGTCTTCCTTTCCATATAGGACTCTTTCCCATATGAAGCCAGTTCCTTATCACGTTTAGGAATGCTTATCATAATCCCATATTCTATGGGATTGCTCCCTATCCCATAAGGAACCGCCATAGAGTATTCTGGAATGTCTCACCGCCCTACACGTAGCGGTGCCGTGCTTCCACGTAGCTCGGAATAACCCGTACATAGCTCAGCTCATCACGTCGAGCTGAAGTATGTATTCCAGGACGCTGTCTAAGCTATATTCGTAGCCTACCCAGCTCGGATATGTCAGGGGTATCCCTGGGTGACTTATGCCGAACTAGTGCATCCTGACTTACTAGTTTATTCTTACTATCTTGACCTAATTCATGGTCAGTACAGCTCGGCACAGGGCTTAAGGACTCCCTATGTGATGCCGAGCTATTCACCCTCCCGTGGTGACTACTTGCAGCACGTGTTGTGCTTAATACTAGGGTAATCAAGTTTTACCCACTCCACCTTCAAAGAAAAACGTGACCTTCTCCTTCACCGAAAAACCAAGATGGGGGACTGCATTCAAAAGATTTTTAAACCTCTCCCATACAGCGAAAAATGGTTCAGTTGGTTTCTTAGCAAAATGGAGACACGCTTTTTCATCTCCACAGTTTTATGCTAGGGATAATATTTCTTGAAAAACTCATCATGCATTTCTTCCCACGTGGTGATGGAACGCAGTTTCAAAGTCGCAAGCCAAGATCGGGCTTTGTCCTTAAGAGAAAAATGAAACAATTTCATGCGTACGGACTCAAGCTCAGCCAGAACAGTGATAAGCGTATTCACGAGATCCTCAAATTCCCTGACGTGATCGTAAGGGCATTGGGACTTCATCCCATAGAAAACAGGCAACATAGGTATCGTGTTCGGCCTAATCGTGTAAACAACATTCTCGGCGGTGGGCGTGGGATGAGCGATGGGTGATGGTGGAACTTGGTGTGTGGGGTTAAGGTACTGTTGCATGGACAAAACAGGTGGTGGTTGCTGCTCTCGTTCTGCCATATCGTCAAAAGGATTCTCAAAATCGACAACTCTACGGTTAGGATCTCGAACGTAGAATTGCATATACTAAATTAGCAGACAGTAGGGGTTATACCACCGCCTCACCACAAACAGTCCCAAGGGGCTATGCCCCCGCCTCGTTATATATATATGACAGGAAAATAAAAACCAATATATTTCTTCGAGCTTCGTTAAACCTCAAGTTAAAAAAATCAACTTTTTGGTTAGAGGTATCCGCTCTTAGAACTATACTAGTTGAACAAAATTACACTATGCTATACTATATTAACGAAATGGGATACTTACAGTGGCGTGGCGCAAGGCAAACTCACGCGGAGCGGACCATAGGGTCCCCAACAACGGCGCCAAAATTCTTGCGACCTAGCTTTGTATTGCAAATGTTGTTTCCCCAAGCGTAGGGTTAGGCCGGCGGTAGCATTAAAACCTGTAAGACCAGGTCGAATCCACAGAGATCGAATGCACCGCGCATGATGGTTTATTCGCGAATTAAGGTTTTAGCCTTAAAGCGGCAAACTGAATTTGTGATTTGTTTGGTGGAATTCTCTCAATTTCGAGAACGACTCGAAAGATTGAAAAGACTAAATAAAGTAAGACAAAGTCTAGGGGTATTTAACAACCATGGCTAGGGTCAATTAGTTCCTGTGGACGGTCGACCTCCCACGCCGGCTTGATTTGAAAATAGAGTCGCCACCCGGGTTTTCTGGAAAATGGTTTAGGACCCGAGAAACCGTTTTGAAAAATGATTGAGAAAATGATTTATAAAACAATTTGAAAACCAGAGATTCGTTTTGGATTCGGGAGCCAGGTTACGAACGGGGAAGGGTTTTAATGCACCCCGTTTGCCCGATTAAAAATCGGTCTTTACTAAACACTTGTGGGATTTTTAGAAAACGTTTTAATGCCGAATTTTAACAGATAAACATTTTAAATCAAGCAAAGCAGACGATAATAATGAAAAAACAAGCAATTAGTATGCAAATTACAGTAAATATACGAAAATCTAGAGTTTAAACTGTTCATGCAAGATACTGATTAAATTTTTGGATTTTACGAGAAAAGTGTGCTTTGCGGTACAGAAAGTGTGCCGTGCGGCACTGTTCATCAATCCAACAGTCAAATTTTCAAAAGAGTGCCGTACAGCACTCCAAGTGTACCGTACGGTACAGGAGGAGTGCCGTGCGACACTGTTTTCTTCACAACAGTTTGAAATTCTGATTTCTCGAAACAATTAAATAGAAACACATACAAGGCATGAAATACGGTTAAAAGCATGTTATTTTAAATAAGAAAATAATGTGCTTAGATAAGGAATGTTCCTCCTTACTAAATTACCCCGTACGAGGCGATATTTTCACCGTACGACGCAACCGGGAGGTATGAAATCAAACTGATTTTGATGTTACATGGGCATACCAAGTACGGAGATGATATAGGAGATCATTCCATACTTGATATCCCTCCCCTCAGGGTACCAAAGTTATGAAACTTGGCGAAACGGAAATATACCTCGGTTTGCAAATCTCGGATTAATACTCTTTCTTGAACTTCTGAATGTTGCTTGAGCTTCCTTTGAACTTCAAATTCACTCTGATATAGCGACAAAGAGGGTTGATGGCTTGAACTCGAGCAAGCTGGGAATGGCGACCTCACGGTTTTAGAACCAAAAACAGAGGGTTGGATTTTTATTGGATTTGTTTTGGGGAGGAGAGTAAGATTAATTTATGGAGACTATAGGTGAGTATGGAGATGGTTTGTAACCAAGGAAGTGTTTTAGTGGTAGAGCTTCATGATTTTTCTCATAATTTTTCCGGTCCTTATTTCCGTTGGAATCGATCGGCATTTATAGGGGATGAGTGAACTTGATCTCCAAGTTTACTTGTTCTTTACACAAGATGATGATGGCTCTAGAGTAGCCTTCCATCCTCGCACGAAACTATGATGAGCAGAGTAACTGTTCGTCAACATTTTGAGCTGTTGGAGCTTCTGCAAAGGCTGTGTGACAAGTGACAGTGCCGTATGACACACAAACTGTGTCGTGCGGCACACTTCCACCGCCAAAACTCAAAAGAATGTTGTACGTGACTGGGGCTATGCCGTGCGTGAGAAATGAGTACCGTACGGTACTGTTGACTGAGTTGACTTGGAGAATTTCAATCCGAGAGGCCTTCCGGGCATTTCCTTTCATCATCGGGGATAAAAATGTCTACGAAGGCCTCATTTTGGGGTGTCTATAGTTCCTCTCTTGATTACCGGCTCAGGACATCATCAAATGCTCCCGAGCGGAAGATTTAGAGCTTAAAATCTTTTACTAGAAAATGTGTTTAACAAAGATTAGGGGTTTTCGGTTCATTTTGCAAACGATTGTATGGACATCGCCCAAAGCATCCCACGTGCCAAGTGGTGAAACCCTTGGCTACGTGGTATCAAAGGGGTTAACAAACCCAAACTTTGGTACATAAAAATGGAACCCCAAATCTTTGATAAACAAGCAATGTATGCTATTTGTCGAGATGAACGGATTAAACCCGAGTCATGGAGTGTTAATCACCCCATGACTAAGTCTATTAAAACTACTCACCCATTACATTAGTAAACAAGCCTAGATATGTGAAGAAAACTAAAAACATGATTTATAACTCTAAAAACTGATTTTTAATATTAATCCTAGGTTTGCCTACAACATTAACACTTGAGAAAATCACAAACAACAACTACTGACTTGATTTTTCAAAAGGAAATGACTAGAAAAGCATGAAAATGAAATAACCGATAAAAATGGAAACAAACTAGATTTATATAAAGATCTTAGTACGTACTACAACGTTAAAGGAGAGAATTTACCTTGAATCTAAGTGGAAAAGCATGAAATCTTAGAGAGAAATGAGGGCTAAACCTAAAAGAAATGAAAGGAGGTAGAGAGAAGGTGAAAGTGCAAGATAACCCTAAAATTTGATGTTTGGGGGATTTTACAACCCCCTAAAACGTGTACAAAAGGTCCAAAATGTCCCTGGAAATAAGTTGAGATCGGGTTACAAATCAGCAAAAAAACAGGCTGGATACCGGTATGGGAAAAAACCCATACTGGTATGTAGACTTTCTGACTGCCTTCTTGCTTGCTGGATACCGGTATGGGAAAAAACCCATACTGGTATGTAGACTTTCTGACTGCCTTTTTGCTTTCTGGATACCGGTATGGGAAAAAACCCATACTAGTACGTAGACCTTCTGCTAGTCTTTTTGCTTTCTGGATACCGGTATGGGAAAAAACCCATACTGGTATGTAGAATTGCTGATTCCCTTTTTTTTTCTTTTCCCTTCGTTTGATCATTTCTTCACTTGACCTTTTGGGCTTCCCGAGCCTTGTTCCATGATTCATTCTTGACTCCCGGGACTCGGTGGTAGAGTGCCCCGTGGCCTCGGGTGCTCGGCCATCCCTCGACATTCTATGGCATTGAAACACGCCTTATTCACGAGTTTCTCCTGAAACTATCAAAATACACCCACACACAACATCAATCATATAAAAGTTGTATTATTCATGCATCTGTGGCAAAAACGAGAGGGATAAGTCCCTTTATTTACACTATTGGTGACTTATCAGACATAACCCGGAAAATGCCAACAAAACTAACAATGTGAGACCACATATGAGTGGTTTGTCCCACATACCCCATGTGAGAGAGTTTGTGAAATTGTTCGTACAAGTATTAGTGCCTGTAGCAAACCTGCTTGATCTCTTCAAGGTCCAATACTTACGGGTATCTTCTTTTTAGGTATAAGTTTGAAATTTCGTAACAATTACAAAGCAACAACGTAGTTTTATCCAAATTTAAAGTGGGTCTCTCACTTGTCAACAGGGAAATTGAAACCCTCTGCGCGCAATGTAAAAATGAAAGACATATGGGTACAAAAAAATTATAATTTTTTTTATTTGGGTCTCATAAGAATGATCAGAGCTATTCATGTTTTTCAAAATAATATTTACTTGTACCCCGTGAAAAATCAATTCACTCGGATGTCGGTAAATTTTCCATCCATTTATCCAGTTTTTGGTTCAGAATAAAAAAACTAGATAAACTGATGTAACATTTATGAGTATTCGATTGAAACAACTTTTTATTGGAATACAAGTAAATATTACTGAAGAACATAAATAGCTCTGATCATTCTTGTGGGACCCGAAATTATCGCAAACCAACTTATTTGTACATCTTATGTACAAAAGTTTATGTACACCTAGTACAACAAATCTCCCCCATTAGGCTTATTTACCATTTTGGTCCCCAATGTATTAGCGTTTGGCCAATTTGGTCCTCCATTTTTTAAATTAACCAATTTCATCCTTAAAGTTTAAAATTTGCGTCCCGTTAGTCCCTCCCACAGACGCCGTCCACTCCCTCCGTCAAAATGGACGTATGCACAGACGTCGTCCACTATGGAAGGAAAAATCCCGCCAAAATCCATCTCCCTCTCCCTCTCTCTCTTTCTCTCTCTCTTTCTTCCCCCAACCAGGTTATAAAACCCACTTCCATTTTCACCAAAATAGAGCACAAACTACATAGCAAAAACACAGCACAAAAAACACGGAAAGCATCAAGATGGACCAGATCTGCTACTGTAGAAAGGTTGGGAAAATCACAACTTCATGGACTGATTCAAACCCAGGCAAGAGGTTCATTGGATGTGAACAATAAGGGGTAAACACACACTGAACACCCCTCCATTTTTTTATTTCTATCTGTTTGACTAAACCCCATTACATCTCTGAATATTTACCATTTCAGCGTGAAGGTGCTTGTGGCTATTTCATGTGGATTGATCCCCCATTGTGTGCAAGATCAAAAGTTGTGATACCCGGATGGCTGCGATCAATAGGGAGGCATGAAGCTGAGAAGAAAATGCTAAAGAAGAAGAACAGTAGGCTGGTGGTTGCATTTGCTGCGTCGACACTACAAGAAATCAGGGTTTTTGCGAGGAAATAAATTCCTCGCTAAATGCCATAATTTCCTCGCAAAAGGTTTTTTGCGAGGTATTTTCATTCGTCGTTCGTTCCTCTCAAATGGGTAGTCTCCAATTGTTTTTTGCGTCCAAAATTCTATTTCCTCGCTAAAAAGTTTTTTTTGCAAGGAAATTTAACTTGTCGCTAATGAGTGAACCCTTTCGCGAGGAAATTCATTTGCGAGGAATTTCATGTGTTTGGCGGTTTGGAATTTTCCTCGCAAGATGGCGAACCCTTTTGCAAGGAAATTCATTTTGCGAGGAATTTCATGTGTTTGGCGATTCAGAATTTTCCTCACAAAATGGTGAACCCTTTTGTGAGGAAATTCATTTGCGAGGAAATTCATATGTTTGGCGATTCAATATTTTCCTCGCAAAATGGTGGACTAGATAGCAACAACTCAAATTTCCTAGCTATGTTTACTAACAAATTATTTCCTCGCAAAATGATGCACTCGAAAGCAACAACCCAAATTTCCTTGCCAAATGTGCATGTTTAGAGACAAAGAATTTCCTCGCAAATTGGTACACTTAGTAGCAACCAAACAAATTCCCTTGCAAAAAATCACTTTTTGGCGAGGAAACAAATTTTTGTCGCAAAACAAAAATTACTTTTTGCTAGGAAAAATATCCTCGCAAATTTAAAAAAAAAAACAGTTTTCTTTTGGCGAGGAACTTCACAAAATAACTCTTTTAGCGACAAAAAAGCTACGAACTGTTTTCATTTTGATTCCTGTCATACAATAACCCGCTATATATATAATTCAAATAGCACAATTCATCAAACTCAAAGACAATGACGGAAACATTAAGCCATTTCACAAATGTCAAAATATGATACTTATATACCGAGAACATATTACCATGTATCAAGTATCTATACAAAAACCACTATGGACTAAATTATGTACTATTAAGTACCAAAAGAAAAGGCTGATCCAATATCATCTTCCTCCATGTAGAAGTCCCAAAAACCAAAGGCATCCCCTTCTTCTTGCATATTGAAGTCCCAAAAAAAGGAAGGCAAAAAGCAACTGTCCTCAAAACATCATTGGTCTCCCATGTAGCACTCCATTGCATCTTCATCCCCCAAAAGATCACCATAATTTGTTGAGCAATCTGCAAAACGTTTACAAATTTTAATCTGTTTTTTGCAAGGCAAAAAAAGGTTTCATTAAAACTATATAAATCCGATACAAGCATATGAGGGAGAGCAAAAGAAACGATATCACAGCAAGAGGGAAACATTCCAACTAGGTTGGCACATAACCTACTCGACAATCAAATGCCTCAAAATCTCCCAAAATGAGACAAGATTGGCTAGTGATCAACCCTTCTCATCAGACCATATATCTGGACACTGAAAGTCCAATACAATAAGGGAAAGAACAAGCCAAACAAGGTTGTGACAAAAGTAGGAGCATAAGACATCCCATCCACATTCAAGGTCTTTAAGATATGCTATCATCAATTGCAGATCATCCCAAACTGACGGCATTATTTCAATTTGAAGGATATGTTCTCAGCAAAATAGATCGACAGCCACATTCAATGAAGAAACAAGTGGGGAGAGCCCAGAACTATACGTAAATGATCCCAGAGGATTGCCACAATTCAGCCACAAAACATCCAGAACTATAAGGTAATTAAATGATCCCAAAGATTGCAATAACTCAGAAGCCTTCTCAAAGAATTCAGAAGATGGAGCAATAGCCAAATGTCCAAGACTTGCCAACAGCATAGTAAACTCAAAAGTAGAAGGGCAGCAAAGAAAAATCAGAGGCAACATAGAAGATCAGAGGCAGCATATCATGAGACAAACAACATCAAGAGGATGGACTGAACTATAGCAGTATAAGGTTGAGAGCAGCATAACTACTCCAGAGAATCTCTATAATAAGGAAGCTCATGGTGTTTGAATCTTATGTATGTGTCACTCCCTGATTGGTTGAGGAAAAATCATAAATCCAATGGCTGAGATGAAATCCTATCTAACGGATGTTTTATTAGTTTGGTTCAAAAATTGAAAGCATTCACCCACGCCCTATTCCTTCTCTCGTTTACTTTCCCTTTCTCTCTCGATCTCCTCTTCCTTTAGCCGACTCCATCTCTTCTACTTCTCTCTCTCTCTCTCTCTCTCTCTCTCTCTCTCTCAAGGACCTAAGCATTCAAGGACCTAAGTTTATCAAACGAGCATTCAAGCTTCGGTTTCAACGTACATATTTCGGATACAACACTTAAGTAACATACGCATTTTCCATCGAGTACCACCATGAAAGCAATAATCTCAAGATGGCCATGTTTATTAAATTTCTAGAACCCTATTGAAAACTAACAAGCAAGAAACTGTACTGGACATAGAGTCTCCCAACCCATCAAATTGTGGTTGAAACATCCATCGAATACTTGATATGCAGGAAAAAAAAAAAAATAAGCACAAAACGGTCCCAGCCGCCTAAGAAAGCGAGGAATAGATACTCACTGGCACCATTGGAAGGCATGTTGCGACCATTAAGCTGTAACAGTAGATTTATTTGGGATTGCATGTTAGCCATGGTTTCTGATAGCTGCTCGGTGTTTTTATGAGTCTGTGCTGCTTCTGCTAGAGCCTCATCACACTTCCTCTCCGCTGTTGTAGCAGCTTCTCTAGCCTCTTCAGCATCTCTTATAAGTTGTGCTCGAGATGCTTGACTAGATTTTGTTAAGCTAGGCTTGGGACCATGTCCTAAACCACGTATGTATCCTGGTTTGGTTCCTAAGACGGCACATGAGAGCTCCTCATCGGTCAAAGGAACAGATCCATTTTCCATCGACTGATCCTTAGTTTCTTTTAACTTGTCCTGCAATTTGAGAGTAAATCATGCCTTTGACATGTTGAAACTACTTTTTCTAGAAGATAAAACGAAATACGTTATGAGATATTTTTCACTTACATATACGGTTTGTGAACCATCAGTCCAATAGTTTCTCTTTTCGCTGTAATGGGTCTCCTTCCAAAGCTCAGGGAGGTCAGGATTCACAATCTTCTTTTTCTTTTTTCTGGTGAATTAGTTTCATGAAAAAATATAGATTTTTTTTGTACTCAACAAATATTGAAATGTATAATTAATAAAGGACATACAATATCATTTTTTACTTTGTAGAAAGGCTTTAATCCAGCGACATGGTGAATCCTTGGCTTAGATCGACTAGCCTTATACTTGTTACACTTTCCCTGCATTTTCAATAACAAATTAGGAGTGCCACAATATCTATATGATTTAGAAAATCATGCCACATGTAAGAATTTACCGTAAGAGTTCAAATCTTGAATATACTACTGGTTCTTAACTATAGCGAATAAGTAATACATACCACATAGATGGTGTCTTGCCATAAGTTACACAAATATGTCCAATCTGCCTCCTCTATGTGTTCAGGGCAATTTACAATCCCTTTGTCAAACTTCGTCTTGAGGCAGGAGCGGTTATCACAATATCGCCTACCCATAGCTCGCAATATAGCTCTGTTCACATAAGGAGCTTCAGGAAGATCAAATTTTTCCTGTTTTCCACAAATTCATCCAGTCAAATTCATATATAAAGACAACAATTTTGATGTCAAGTAAAATCTGATTCAAATTATCTTTCTTATGTGAGTAATTTTTCATCAAATCATCCAAATTTCATCAAAATGCTACCGATACTTACTTGAATGTGCGCAATAAACATTTCCTTTCATCTTGGGACACCGCCTCCCAACTTTTTTCCTGTAAAGGAGCAAATTGCCGAACAATAATACCTAACTCTGTGGAGTACATAGTCAAGTCATCATTGTTCTCACTCGTTGGTCGTCCCAACGTCCTAGTAAATCCCAACTTCACCTTCTCTCCACGACCTCGAAACTTAGCTAGTGCTAAACCTTTAGTTCTCCCACGTCCTTTAGTTACAGGGGCATCTTCTGAAAAATGGAAATATAGAGTCCTAAGAAACTGCATTGTCAAAAATTTAAAGAGAAAATTGAATTCTCTGCAATTAAAACTAGAAATGCGTAAGAATTTGTAACTAGGTAGGTGAGAGAGAGAGAGAGAGAGAGGTAACCAAAGTCATCTATGCACAATGCCTAGACAGAGCATTGAGATATAGTCAATGAAACAGGATCATGCAAGCAATTGAAACAATAACTTTGAACCCAAGGCGATTCCCCTTCTTCCTGGACTTTGGGCAAGCAAGTAGCTGCATTTGTGCAATGCCTCCACAAAGCCCTTTGTTTCCAACAAGTGAAACTATGCTCAAGTTTCTGAATTGAATTGAAAGAACATTGAAGATAAGGTAAAAAATACCAGCCAACACTATGATTATTACATCTTGAAACAACTTGAGGAACATAGCACAAAATAAGGGGGGAAATGAACATGAATGAGAAATGATAACAACTTTCATAATAGAGAGTGGCAAAACCATAACTTCCAATACTGTTTAAGCATTACATTTACACCACCAACATCACCGACCCCATTCTAGAGAGGCTTATTTTAGATAAAAACATGAGATAACATAGCATTGGTCCTCATCTTCCCATTTTTCCAACACCGAAAGGGGAAACGACAGCATAACAATACTTCAATCATATTGCAATCCAGACAACGCCACAATACTCTTCTCTACCCCATTGTCATTTAGTTGAATCTCCCCCAACCCCCCCCCCCCCCCCCCCCCCCCCACAAACAATCCACTGGAAGTACATACATCAGCAAACGAGAAATCAGAAGGAAAAACAATTTCTACCAAAAAAAAATTACAACAAATCGATTGGGCTTAGGATATTTGGAGGAAGATATGGGAAAAGAGAGTTAGAAATTTACAACCGTACCTGAATATGAGACTCAAGCGATTAGAGAGAGCCGATTTTCGGTGCTTGATACTCCGGTTGAAATGTAAATCAGTGAGGCGAGCATGGTTTGGGTACTGAACAGAGAAGAGAGAGTTAAGCTTTGTTCACATGGAAATTCTCAAATCAAACTACAGAACAAGCGAAATTGAAAAGACCCGGTGCTCGAAACATACCAAAGAAGCAGAGATGAAAGCCCTAATTCTGCAAATCTACGTACCAAATTAGCTGTATTTGTTCGGAGAGAGATTCACCAATTTCTGGAATACCCATTTGTGAGCAAAGGAGCGATGGGTACTCAGAGGGAGAGGTCTAACGTGTATAAGGAAGGGTGAGAAACGGTGAGAGAGAGTAGTACAGTGGAAGGTGTATAAGGAAGGGTGAGAGAAACGGTGAATGGCGCCGTTTTCAAGCTCTTTTACCCATTTTTCCCCTTTCATCCCGCCCAAAGTTTTTCCCCAGTCCCGCCAAAGTTTTTCTCCATTCCCGCCCGATTTATTGGAAATTTCAGAAATTACCACATAAATTATTCCTCACCAAAAAATTTCCCTTTTATTAAAATTAATTTCGTTACCGATACTAATATCTTGGATAGTAATACGTAATGGACCGCAATAACCCACGTACTAATGATCAATCCCGTTAATTTGATTTAGTCTGTCAATGTAACCAATCACGTAATTTTCTATCTCAATCGAGTTCAGAAAGCCCCTTCATCATCAGGACGTAAATTTATTAATAAAATATTTTTTTGCTAGATCAAATGTCTAACGCTACTCGATTTACTTCATTCTGGTACAAAATTATCTAATCCATATTATGTAAAATATAGACGGTTTCGATAGCAAAAAAATACCTTGGGTGGGGCTCGGTCATGTATTATAAGACTTTAATACTTCCGGACGCATTAATGTGTTCTGATCATGTGGGTGTCGATATCTGATGATCTCCAATTTTAGTAAAACTGATGGCATAAGTAACACATGAAATCCTAACGGTGCAGATTGACTATTGAAAAAAATATACTCGGTAGTGACCTTTAGAAAATTTGTACGTTCAACTAACTTGATAATCATGCTAAGTCTTGTGTTGTATTTGAATGTACAGTAGCCACACAAATGCAACATAATCACGACAATCGAAATTGTTGAGTTCATTGTGCTTGTTGATTGAATTGTTCCTGCAAATTTTTGGCTCTATCGGGGTTAGAAAGCCCTTTGATCGGGTTGCAATTTATAATAAACTAAGCTTGTGCAGTCCTAAATGTACATTAGCTACACAATTGCAATACAATATTGACGATCGAGATTGTTGATTTTGTTGTGCTCATTGATTTAATAAGTCATGTAGAATTTTGGCTCAATCGGGTTTATAAAGTGTCCTCGTCCATAAGGAAAATTTGCCACATCTTAGGCTTTAGCAACCAAATTAAATTTCGATTGCCTTGTAAAAACCAACTTCAATGCAGTAAATAAAATTCCTCGCAAAATGTTTATTCCCCAACATCTTGTTCCCGCCCCTTGGAAATCTGGCGCCTTTTTTTCAAGGGGACAATTAGCGAGGAATTTCGGATTTTCCTCGCACATACTCATGGCACAAAAATCACTGTTGTCTTTTAGCGATGAATTTTAATTTCCTCGCAAATAACCCAATTTCTTTTTGTTGCAGCAAATCAAAATTCCTTGCAAAGTGGTTTCAACATTAAAATGCCTTTTAGCGACAATTTTATATTGCCTCGCAAATACAAACTTTTTTGCAGCAACGAAAATTCCTCACAAATTGTTTAGACCTTTAGCATCCAATTAATTTAACACAAAAAATCATTATTGCCTTTAGTAACAAAATTTTCTATTTCCTCGCAAATTGGCTGCAACAATTTGCGAGGAATTTTTGCAATTCCTCGCAAATCTGGCGGGAGAAATTATTGGCGCCAAAGTTTTAGCGGTGAGTTTTATCAAGGAAATATTCTTTCCTCACAAAAAAAGGTGTCTTTAGCGAGGAAATTAATTTTTTAGTGAGAAAATTTAATTTCCTCGCAAATAACCAAATTTTTTTTTTGCAACAACCAAAATTCCTCGCAAATTGGTTTCAACATTAAAATGCCTTTTAGCGACAAAATTTTATATTGCCTCGCAAATACCAACTTGTTTGCAGCAACGAAAATTCCTCGCAAATTGTTTACACCTTTAGCATCCAATTAATTTATTACAAAATATCATTATTGCCTTATACTAACAAATTTTCCTATTTCCTCGCAAATTGGCTGCAACAATTTGCGAGGAATTTTTGCAATTCCTCGCAAATACTTGTCTGGCGGGAGAAATTGTTGGCGCCAAAGTTTTAGTGACAAGTTATATCAAGGAAATATTCTTTCCTCGCAAAAAAGGTGTCTTTAGCGAGGAAATTAATTTTTTAGCGAGGCGCTAAAACTTTGGCCCATTACCAAGGGAACATTAATTTCCTCGCAAATAGTGTGCCTTTAGCGAGGAAAGTTTCAGCGAGGAAACCAATTTCCTCGCTAAATGCCTGATTTCTTGTAGTGGTCCTGGTGTTTCTTTTTCTGTTTGGTGCTCTGTCTTTTGGTGTACTAATGAAGGGTTAGTAACTGGGGTTGTCAAGTTAGGTTAGGTGGCTTTTCTTTTGTTGTATGTGCCATGTTAATGTAAGGTGTGAAGGTGGATTTTGTTGAACCAAAGTGTTTTGATGTCTGATGGATGGATGGATGTAAGGGAAAAACAATGTAGCTTATTGTTATTAAGAGGGTGTTCCACTAACAAAAAACTGTTTTTTCCAAACACCGAGACCGGTCATTCTCTCACAACACATCACATAAAAAACCGTGATGAAAAACCAGTTTTTTCAAAAAACTGAGTTAGTAGAACACCCCCTAAGTATATGCATGAACAAAAAGCAGAAAACACAACACAGAACCATAGCATTCCAATAACAACCTAAGTTAGGCCTTCCCACAGTTCAAAACAACAACCTAAGTTAGGCCTTGCCATAGTTCAAAACAACAAACTTAGGCCTTCCATAGTTCAAAACAACAACCAAAGTTAGGCCTTCCCATAGTTCAAAACAATAAACTTACTTAGGCCTTCCATAGTTCAAAACAACAACCTAAGTTAGGCCTTCCATAGTTCAAAACAACAAACTAACAATTCTGGACAAACTAAAACATGAGTAATCCTTCAAATGCCTTCAAATGTCCATCAAAAGTAAACCCATAGTACTTAAATTCCTTAATACCTACTGGCCTCCATGCAACTTGTTTGTGTTGGCGTGTACCTAATTCCAGCTTTTTGATTTGGTACAGTTGTCACAGTTGAAGCTTGTGATTCCTGTGTTGCTTGGTCGTAGTTAGAAGGGACAAACACCTGCAAGGTTTGAGCTTTAATCAGTAATCACCATGGATTTCAAAATGCTAACAGTAATTACAATGTGCTAATAAAAAAGTGTAATACCTGACTGCCTATTCCCCCACCCCTGATTTTGACACTACTTCCTCTGGCCCTTGGCTGCATTCCTACTCCTCCACCCCTCACCCTCACACCTCTTCCACTAGCTTGTGGTTGCATTCTACCCCTGACCATTGCACCACTTCCTCTGACCCTTTCTGAATGCGCAATTGCGCAATTACCTGAGCAATACATATTGCGGAGGTGGACTAAATCAGCAAAAGCTAGCAGGGTTATGGATGACGGGAGCCTTTCTGAATTATGTGACACTCCTATGTTATTGAAGAGAAATAAGCTTTTCCGACTAGCTAGCAGAGTTATTGATGCATGTTTGTAAAGTGAAAATGAGACTGAAGGTTTGGAAGAATATTTGCTATCAACTGAAAAGCGGCTTGCATCCAAGATGAATGACTTGAGTAATCGCCAAGAGAGTGGTATCCGAAAACCTATTTCTCGTGGAAAGGAACCTATGGTCAAAGAACCACAACCAGTTAGGTCAAAGGGTTGTGATAAACAGTTGAAGGGAGGAAAAGAGAAAGTGATGAAGAGGCTTAGGCGTTGCAATGGCTGTGGGAAATTGGTGACACATGACAAAAGGAATTGTCCAATACTTCTTGGAATGTAGGTTTTTGCATCTAAATATGTTAGTTTATAATTTATATGGTCAAATTTTGTAAATTTAATTGTGATATTTTTTGTAGGTCTTCCGTAGATGCTAGGTTGAATGATGATGATGACGATGACGAGGAGGACGAAGATATGGAATATGACTCGGAATGTAAGTGAAGTGATTGTTGTAAAATGGGATGCATTTTTTTTGCGTTTTTTTGTTCATGTAATTCATAATGTAACGTAAATGTTATTTTCTTGTTTCTAGCTATACTGCTATGTTGGGGACTCTTGCTTGGAGAAGTTGAAGGGTGAACTTGGACGAAGATATGTGGTGACTGCAATTGGAGACTTGTAGAAGCAAATGTTGCTTTTTAGATTAGTATTTTTTTATGTGTCTGCTTTGAATTTGGATACTTGTGGTTGTATTATTTTTTTGAAGCTCGACTCTATGTTTTGGGTATGTTGTACGTTGTACATTGATCATATGATTGAGGCATGTAAAAGTCTGACTTTCACTAAAATTTGTATATTGAAAGTGCATGGGGAGGCAGTTCTACAGAGAATTTTGAATTAGTTATGTCTAATAGGTCTTAGTTGCTATAATATCAAAGTCTGGTATCCATGGAGATGTGTTAAATGTATGGTCTATGGAATAAAATTTGTCTAGGGAATCTGCTGATACTGGTACTGGGGAACATATGGCAGCAATACCTCTAATTATCAATGTACACCACTATACACGACCTCTTAAATGGAAGGTTCACACTAGCAGATAATTGGTATGTCAAGAATGCATTTGCAATTCAGATTCCTCCAGAACAGCATTTGAGCAAGAGTATGGTTTGGTTGTTCAACAAGCAACAAACGACGGAAATAAGCTACTAAACTGTGTATGGTTTGGTTATGAAACAAGCAACAAACTTGTGAAAGTTGTGCCCAAGTTGTTCCTATTTTTCATGGTGTTAATACACAGTATGCATCACAATTCTTTCACTGTGGTGTAAAAAAAAAGAAGCAAACATTACAGTCACTTGCGAAAGGGAAATAAGCTAATCTGATTCATAATGATCCACATGAATTACCAAGCAAACATTACAGTCACTTGCAAAAGGGAAATAAGAGACTTGTCCAGGACGATAATACACTACTATTACTAATATAGATTACAGTCACTTAACAAGTATAACTAACAAAGCTAGAGCAATGAACAACATGAGTACATTCACTCTATATTTCAAACTCTCCACTACGACTTGCATGGCTTGAACACGTTCATCGATCTTCTTCAAATTAACCTCATTCAGACCCTCATCACTTTCTAGATGATACCCAATTGGATTGCACCACTTCCAATAGTTGCATCTTTTGGACACCCATAGTAGAGCCTTCCCGGATTAAGGTCTGATTCTGAGATCCTCACAGCAGCTCTCATGCCACACCAACAAGTCTTGTTTCGAAATCTAAGGTACTCATTTGGAATGCTACCTCCGTTGCTTGAAGTAGACATGATTGTTTTTTACGTCTACCAAGATTATAAACTGCCACAAAAAAGATATGAATTAATCAGAAGATAATACAATCAAAGTTTACATCTATGGTGCATCAAAGAAGCATGATCAATAGTTAAGAAGTTTCTTAGCACCAGGTGCATTAGTGAAGAAAACTAATCCTATTGATGCCATAGAAGCCTCCAGATCATATTTCTGTGTACAACAGTAGCTGTTTTCAAATCATAGACAAAAAGAAGCCCTAGTTTGGTGATGACATAAATCAAAGTATACTTATGGGAAATCTACCAAAAACCAAAAAGTAGTGTAGAAGATTGCATTCTTTTGAAGCTCAACTTTCGGGAAGTACTCAGGATCACTTGCAGATATTCAACATTGAGTTGAAAGCAAGAATGAAATCACCTCAGATGCCTGAGCAGGTGATAGCTTTATTTTGCCCTCAAAATGCCTCATTGCATTTCAGAAGTTGAATATTTTCTCTAGCTTCATTCTTGCTCTACATGTAGGTTGTTTTAACTATTTTTTTGATAAAGTATCCTCACAGAATCAAGCTTACTCATTAGTGAATCTTTGATTTGGTATTGTGTTTACTAACATGCACCTCTCCAAGAGATACATGACATATAAGTTGGGCAAGTGGGACGATGCAAGTTTGCACTTCACTTTTTCCAGTTTTAATAAATGTTCCATAATTGAACAGAACTTCAACAAAAAGAGAAAAGGGGTAATACATAGGGCAAGGCCATCAAGGCTAATAATATCAGTGAGCACAAGTGAGTAATTCCTTCTTTTTTTTAACATAGTAATCTAAATGGCAGCCATAATGAAGAAAGTGCTTGCAATCGTAAGTGCATGTAACATGATCCTAAAACTTGAGCAATTAAAGAAAGTCATAAATCACACTAGAGTTACCTATACTCTCTTATTCTTTTTTAAGAGAAAATTACCTGTACTCAAGCCCTGTTTTAGCAACACAATACCAAATCAAACCCTAGTTTTCTCGCAAACCCTAGTTTATCCAAATCAGAGTAAGAGAGAGATCGAACCTTGGTTCTTCCATCTTCTTGTTGGTCAAATCGATCGCTCTTTGGGTCTGTCGGGAAGCTTGTTTATCTGAAATGGAAATCGAAATGTGATTTGCTCATTTTCTCAAAAACCCTAGTTTTTCCGAACCAGGGAGAGGAAGAGAGAGAGAGAGAGAGAGAGAGAGAGCGACCTGAGCGTGGTCTGGGTGTTCGATCGAGATCGCCTTCTTCTCCTCTTCTCCAGTAGCGTCGTGTTCTCTGATTTTGATTTGGGGAAATGAGGACTCGATTGAAGGAGAAGGTGACCCATAATAGAGTTTTGACCCGCGAGATGAGGTCTGACCCGGGTCTGGGATCCACGAGTTGCTCTTTAAAATCTGAGCTGTTGGATCTCATCCAACGGCTGAAACATGAGGTGCGCATGGATGTCTCCCATAAGGGTCCCTTATGAGAAGCTTATTGTGTGTGTGTGTGTGTGTATATATATATATGTATGGGGGATACATAAAAAAACACTCCATCTCAACTTTTCAAATCAAGGGCTAAGATTAGAAGTTCACTATAGTATACTCTCCCCCTCCATCTCACTCACACATGATCTCTCTCTCTCTCTCTCTCTCATCCCAACAGACCTCCCCACTCCGGCTGACCTAAATTCCGGCCCTCCCCCATCTCTCGCAATTCCCCTCCCCAGCGTTCCCCAACTCCGGCAAACCCATCACTCCCTCAATAAATCTGGAATTTCGCCGAAAGAATGATTTGGGATTCGGGATTTTCGTTCACTTGTCACTAATAACAACGAGAAAACAATCAGAAGATAATGCACAGGCAAGTTGGAGATTTGTTAAGATTTTACCTGACAAAGATTACATCTAAAGCCCAAAACACCTTTTTCAATTTTTGCAGTCCTCGCATATTTACAAATACAGATTTGATTGTTGTCAACATAATATACTTCTTTTAATTTTATACTAATCGATGAAGCAAGCAACCTCAACAATCGGTCAAAGCAGGAAACTAGTCGCTAGAATATTTTTCCATTCTAAAAGCGATCTAACAGGTGGAAGACGCAAAGACGTGAGATCATTGATGAAGAAAATAGACATTTTTTTTAATGCCCCAATTTTCGGAAACATTAGTAAAATCATTTATAAGAAAAATGATTAAGTTAATTAAACCAATTAGAATGGTAATCTCTAAATTAAACATCAAGGCCTCATTTGATTCGCGGATTAACTGTCCGGGATAGGACTAACTGTACCACTTCCAGAGTTATCCCATGTTTGGTTCCCAAATTACTCTCGCGATTATTAATCGTGGGATTATTTTTATCCCTATATGGGGGGGTACTATATAATCCCAGGGGGGAGGTGGGACTAGGTAGGATTAACAAAGATTGGATTGTTTTAGAAAATATTCGGATGACATTGGAATTGCTCTCAAAAAGTATTTTCGAAATTTTTTTTAAAAAAAAAAAAATGTTTTAATTTCTTTTTCAATATCTTTACATAAAAAAAATTTTAAAAAAAAATCTGAAAAATAATATTTTTACAAAAGACCTTTATTTTTTACAAACAATGCAAAAAAATTGTTTTCATAAAAAATTATCTCAATTTGTTTTTGCAAATAATTATTTATCTAAATTACTTTTTGTTTTTTTAATTATTTTTTAAAAATTAAAAAAAATAAATATATTTAGAAATCAGTTTGGAAATAATATTTTTTTTAAAAATTATTTTTAAATAATATTTTGGAAATAATATTTTTTCAGAAACTTCAATTTTTTTAATTTTTTTTTTCAAGAATTGTTTTCCAAAAATGTTTTTTTTTTAAAAGTGATTGTGATTGTTTTGAAAAGTATTTTCAATTTTTTTTTTTTCAAAGTAAATGTTTTTCAAAACTAGTTTTTGTTTTTCCGAAACTATTTTCAACAAATATTTTTAAAATGTGATTCTTTTAAAAGAATATTTTTCTTGTCTTTTATTCCATAAATAATCCCACGTGAATCGAACATGGTATTGATTAGAAATAGGGATGAAATTAATATCAGGACATATAGTCCAGGACTACTAATCCCAGGATTATTAATCTCATCTATTTTAATCCAGAAATCAACGAGGCCAAAGGAATAGTTTTGTCATCCCATTCAAAAAAAAATTAAATTAATTAAATTAATTTTTTTTAAAAATACACAACTTGGGTCTTAATTGAATTATTGAAATTTAAATTGCATTGAAATTTAATAATAGAGCTTCTAATCGGGATAGAGTTCTAAGCTTCCTCCTAGTCTGCCGCTTGCTCTTTAGTCTGAAAATAGTCCTCACCTCCTTCTGTCTTCGTACGTGGCATAAAACGCCAGGGCCAACAATAGCACCACTAGAGAATGACTCTCAGTAGATAACTCCTACCCTTCTAATCCATACATTACACACACAGTATACACAACATATATATGAATCAGAGAAAAGTCACAACAGTCCATTTATTCATTACTAGCCTTTAACCTATGTGAAAATCTATGATTCTTATCCTCAAGAATCAATCCTCCCAATTTAACCACTTAGACTATGACCATTCGTGATTCAGCTCCCTCCTTGCTTACCCTGCCCGGGAGCCCAGATGAAACAGACTAAGTTACATACTTAGTTGGAGTCATCAACTATCTCACAAGGATGAATCTCCCAGGGACTAACCGTACCACTGCGCCCACAAGGAACTGACCGTAGCCTTGGGAGTAGATAGTCCATAACCTGGATCTATAATACAAAATAATCTTTAACAACTTTATTCATAAGGAGTGATTACGCAACGCCATATCTAGGGTTTCAAATCTTAAACGATCCGTGCAATTAACAACACCAAACCGGCAACCATAACCTGGTTCAACCACAACTCCGGGATCCTGCTAGATAACCTCCTAGGTCCCATCGCTATAACCACCATTGATTCATTTTTTCTTTAACTAAACATCTTCTAAGTTTTCTAAGCATGTGTCCCAACCCATGAACCAAACAAGATTATGTTTTTTCTAACAATTGATCAACCAATACACATAAGAGATTCAAAATCAATAAGGAACATAAATAACATGAAGGGTAACTTAAATCTCGAAGATAAATTTGTAATTTATAAAACTTTAGTGGTCGTGTTGTAGCATGATGTATGAGAGCAATTTCGTAATTTAACTAAATCAAAGGGTATTTTCAAAATTTTCAAGGACCAATCTATAATCTATTAAAATCGAGGGTCAAATCTGTATTTAAATTTAGTTCCATCACCGAGAGTACAACCATCAAAATCAAAACATAATAACGTGAATAGTGCTCTACCGGTAAATTACTGAAAGAATTGGGTTTCGACGGTTTTCCTAGCTATTTTGCTTCTAGTTTCGATTGGGCTCAATTCCAAGCCTCATTTCCAATTCTAACTTATATAATACACTATTTATACTTAGGTGTGGTAGAGGGGTAAGGTATATCTACCTTTGGTTTGAAGGAAAAGCTTAGCGAGGAGTCCGGTGATACTCCGATTGGCGGTGAGATGTCAACTTTCGAGCAGAAATTTTGGACAGCGATAGAGTGACCAAAACTCAATCATTTCAGACGATTCTTGGGTCTAAAACGAAGTAGTCGAAGTGTTCTACAACCTTGACGAAGAAGTTTAAGCCCAAAACTTGTTCCAACTATGAGAAAAACGGAGATTTATATAGACTGACTGTGCTACCCGAAAATATTCGAACAGCAAATTCGGGCTGCAACACCGGGGTCGTTCCTCAACCATTTTGGGTGATTCTACGAAGAACTTCAAACGCTCTACAACTTTGTTGGATAAATCTGAACTTAACTTGAACTAGGAGAAAAACGAAGATTTATAGAGGAACAGTGAGCTGTTTGAAAACAAAACCCATATTCAAACAGGAAATTCGGGCAGGAATTTTGGGATCATTTCTAAACCTTTTTGGGTGGTTCTTGTATCCAAATCGAAGGCCTTGAAGTCCTCTACAACTTCAATATGGTTTTGATTAAACTCCAAGAAAAAGGCGATTTACAGACCCCCTATAATCTGTCCAAAAATACAAATAGGAGGGGTTGATGAAGATGATGAGTGGTAGTTATGGGGGCTTTGATTTCCAGATTGGTGAGCTTGAAACAGTTTCTAAACACTATAGGGAAACGTATTGCTCATCTTTTAATAGTCTAGCTAAGTGTTAAAGAGTACTGTATCAAAGAAAACCAACTTCTAAACTCACTCGCTCTCTCAGAATGGGTTTTTCCTTCTATACTTGGTATTTTCTCTCTCACACATGCTCTGGAAATGCAGTAGAAGGGGAGGACGAAAATGAGAGAATCAAGTAGAATGTTGAGTGGTAGGAAGTCGGGAAGGAGAGGCCTTCTTGCATGTTCATGCATTGGCTATGAATGGCAAGTGTTGGAGGAGTGTGTGGTGGGAAAAGAGGGGAGTGGACGAGAGGGTTTAGGACTGAAAAAGGGGCTATGTGGGATGATTTTCCTGGACTCTCATGGCTATGGAAGCCTAGGGTGGTTTTGTATTAGTCCATGGTTTTGTTTGTGGTGGGTTTGTCATGGATTGGTGAAAGAGAGAATTAAGAGAATTAGGGTGTAGGACACGGCATTGGGTGTATGCTAGTAGGAGTTCTAGGACCATGTTGGTGAAAGAGAGAATTAAGAGAATTAGGGTGTAGGATAAGGCATTGGGTGTATGCTAGTAGGAGTTTTAGGAGCATGTTAACAAGTCCAAAAGACTAGAGTAGTTAGGTTCTCAACTAGAGTT
Organism: Vaccinium vitis-idaea; assembly: GCA_963854785.1. Classification (NCBI taxonomy): domain Eukaryota; kingdom Viridiplantae; phylum Streptophyta; class Magnoliopsida; order Ericales; family Ericaceae; genus Vaccinium; species Vaccinium vitis-idaea. The sequence continues at coordinate 24,752,538 of OY978226.1, read as the reverse complement.
AGTACTATTAGTCATGTGTAGTTGAGTTAGAAATGTGAAGTCAAAATCAATTAAGACTAGCCCAATGAAAGTCAAAATCTGATTAGTCTACAATTTCAAAAGTCAAAGTTGGGTTTAGAATCTAATTAGAAAAATTAGTATTCGTTTAGATATAAAATATCACAAATTTTTATTTTTAAAAATTTGGGATATTACATTTTTTAACACTAGGGGATCGAAGGAAACTGTTATCGGGCTGATCCGAGGTGGAGGAGAAGTGGAAGAGCTCGGTGTCCGAGGACGATCTGTACTGGATCTGGCCGTTCATGGTGGCGGCGGGAGATGGGAATGACCAGAGCGGGGAGGTCTGTTGGGTGAGGAGGTGGGGGAAAGTGTACAGGTTTGAAGCTTCTAATCTTAGCCATTGGTTTCAAGGGTTGAGATGGAGTGTTTCTTATGCGTGTGTTTCTTATATATGTGTGTGTGTTCTTTTTATGGTTCAAAAAAAAAAAAAAGTCAAACTGAAAAGCTTTTAGTTTTCCAAAATTGTCCCTAAAAAGTAATCATCGTTTTGTGTTAAAAAGATCGATAATGCACATAAAATAAATTACAGATTGCAAGTTATGAACAGTTCAAAATTGCGTCAAAAGTATAATACAAGGGCATAAAGAGTATTGTGGAGCCCTCTTTCTCTGGTTGTTCTTCCCGGTGGCGATAGACGACGATGATGGTGTATACTCTCAGGTGGAACTCTAAGCCTGCACACTGAGCAAACCGTTAGCACCAGACCGGACCGTTGAGTCCGGAATGGCACTCCGACGGTCTTGTAAGTAAGAGAAGAAGATGAAGTGCAGTAGATTTAGGGTTTTAGAGTGAATCGCGCGTACCTTCCTCAGGAGACGAACCTCTCCTTTTATAGGTGAGCCTTGGCTTGGCCTCCAAGCACAGCTGTGCTCGTCACGTGACTTAACCGTTCGGGTGACGTCATGATGACGAGCCCGGAAGAATATACTGCATGCACATGCTTCCAGTAAGGTCTTGACGCGTGTCATAACCGCTCGGGTGACGTCATCTATCATGATCACAGTTTGTTACGAGCATATGCCGCATTAACCGCTATGCTGACTCAGAACCGAGCTTCCCGGCATGTTATCAGCATCATAAAGTCGGTTAAGGTCACCCCTCGGGTATGCCCCGAGGCCTTTTGATATTAACCACGAAAGGGCACAAATGAATTAGATGTAGGATGGGTCTCGGCACTTTGCCGAGGCAGTGGGCCGAATCCCCACTATGCTCTTTTTGAGTATATTGATTCGTAATTCCGAAGAGTCCCTCAATGATAGTCTCTCGGCGACTACAAAGAGGTGTCTCTTATTGGTTCAGCGTATAATCAAGGTGCTCGGTATATCCGGACCCCTACAATAGCCCCTCGATCCCTCCGTGCGGTTTAATTTCCACACGAGGGGTTGAATATTCGGGTGCCGAGCGGGTTCCGATCCGAGCCCCATTCCTCGAGATATAGCCCATCATTAGATTCCCTGCTATCGCCGAACTTCTACCCATCCGGAGCCCGCCACGTGTCCCCTAAGAGTAGGGTTTCAGTGGCGACGTGACAACTGTAGTCACGTCACTCCTGTTGCACGCCGTTTCGCTGACGCATCGGATGGGAATTGCTACGGTGCACCGTGTCAGATGACACGTGTTCGACATTGATAAGCCGAGAACACGCCGTACCGGATTCTTTACCGTGATCTTGTACGTTTCCCGCCCAAGTTCACCGGTTTTCGATATTTTCATTGCCTCTATAAATACCGTGATGAAGAAAGAGAAAACGTTTTCTCTCTCTGTCTTCTTGCAACCAGACGTTCTCTCTCTAGAAACTCTTGAAGCTTCTTTGCAAATCGAAGCCGTTTTAACGCGTTTCATCCAGATCTTCAGGTATAAACTCCTTTCTTTCTTTATCTTTGTGATTTTCCTGTGATTTCCCTTGTTTTCGCACAACTTTAGTCGCGTATTCTGGGTTTTCTGGGTTTGGGTGCTTGAAGATGAACAGTCATCTTCAACCTGTTCTTGAGGTTGAAGATGACACCGAGAGGTCTAGGATATAGCCTCTCGACTCCACCGTAGATAGATACCGGAGAGTTAACTGTCACACGTGCACTTTGTCTGTTAGGGATCTCAAACGTCTGGTGGCCGCCGAGGGATAGGTTGTTCGGAATTGGTTTCAGGACCCACTGCTCATAGCTAACGGTCTTTTACCGTGCATTCTTTTGTTAGGTCTGGCGCCACCAGTCTTCGAGATCTCTTCAGACTCCGAGAGCTCAGGATCCGAGACTTCCAGTACCGCTGCTTCCCATATAGCTCATCTTATTCATAAATACAGTGCCCCGAGACCGAGAGCCCAAAACTGGTGCCGAGAGATCGTTCCAATGGGTTACGATTTCGAAGTCCCTTTAGACGAGAGGCCCCATCAATCCATACCTCCGAGCCCCAACCATGGTGTCCCCGAAGCCCCCATTGACATAGACGAAGATGTCGACGTCTCAGATGGGTTCTTAGATGACAGCGAGGCTACCGAGTCTGATGACCGGTCGGAGTGGGACCCTTCTGAAACGACAACCACTAGTGCCGAACCTTCTACCGCTAGTGTTGAACCTTCGGCGGATAACGCTGCTGCCGAAGTCGAGCAGCTCATCCTCGCCGAGATTGGCGTGAATCTGCCGGAGTCTGCACAATCTTCCGAGGGGGCGTCCAGCAGTGGGAAGAAGGAACAGCAGTGCCCCTATCTCTGCTACTTCCTGACCGGAGAGGCCGGTCTCAGAGCCTTCCGGGACAGATATGACATCCCGGACGATGTCAGAGTGACCCTTCACCCGAAGGGTCAGGAGCTCGTCTATGGACCGAACCACATTAACGTCCCCTTGATGGCGATAGCTGAAGGAGGGGTTCGGTTTCCGATGAGTGAATTCCTCCGAGCGTTTCTGAACGCTTACGAGCTTTCTCCGGACCAGCTCACTTGTAATAGCTATCGGGTCATCAGCTCGGCCTACGAGATGATGTTGAAGGATGACTTAGACCTTAGCATCTGGGATTTACTCGAGATCTACGCCGTGTCCCGGAACAAGTCGTTCGGGAGGTACTTTCTGATGACCCGCCCGAAGAAAAGGCAGATCGTAGAGCACCTTCCCGACTCCGAGAAATGGGCTGACCTGTATGTGGTGGTTTCCGGCAACTTTGCCGGGCCCCCCGATGCTGATCTTCTCCCCGTCCCAACTATTAAAGGGAACATTGGTCGGTTCTTAATTCATATTTTGCTTGTTGCTTTATTCTATGTATTTCTGTGTACTGACCTTTCGGATGTTTATCTTTCAGTTCCATCTCCCATAACCCGGAGGTTAAAGAGGATTGCAAGAAAAGATAACGCCGAAGCCTTGTACGAAGTTCAGGGAAGGTTGACTCACGACCTGCTCGGCTATATTCCGACTTACAAGAGTTGGATCAGGAAAAAGCCCAAGAAGAAGCCAAGAAAATCCAAGGCAAGCCGTACGATATCTGAGGCCGAACGATTGCTGTTGGAGGAGCAACCATTAGAAAATCTCCAAGGGCAAGAGAGGGTCCCCGTAGACAGAGTATCCCCCGATCCCTCAGAAACCATGCCGCCGAAGATCGATCTGAGAGCAAAGTTGGCTGAACTGGCTTCTCAGGCCAAGAAGGGTGCGCCGAAGAAAAGCGCCGCAGCACCGAGCTCTACCGCTGTGCCCGACAAAGTCCCCGTTGCTACTGTCCATAAGAAGACAGTTGCTCGGTCCAAAGGGGCAGCTTCGGCAGAGGAGAGAGCGGCCAAGCGGGTAAGGATATCTGAAGTCCACACAATCGAGGATGATCTTCCCGACCAAACGTTGCAACAACCGGACATTTCTAAAGCCGAGGGGTCGTCACACCCCTTCTCTCCGATTTTGGTTAAGGAGAACGGCAATGTCATCTTGGAAGATGACAGTGTCGCCGAGAACCCTCGTCTGGCGATGGGACTGCTTCCAGGCCTGTCACTCAAGAAAGATCTAGAACTTGTGCCGGACGGGCTAGAGGAAAACCTTTTTCACTGTACCGCACAAATTGTGAAGGTAATTTCCCATTAACCGAGCTGTGTTTATTTTCCTTTTGTTTCTCTTTGATACTGATGCTGCGTTTGGTACTGTAGGCCGGACAGTCGATGTTCAAGCTCTACGACCAAGCTCTCGACCTTAGCAACTCTTCTAAGAAGCTGAAGCGCCGAGCTGACGCGGCCCTTGAGAAGGTCGGGACAGCCGAGAAAAAGGCCAAGGAGCTCCGTCTGGAAAACGAGAAGCTCAAAGGTGATCTCGTGAGGTTGGAGGAGTTGAAGAAGAAGACTGATGATCAGTTGGAGGAAGAGAGGGCCGGGCATCAAAAAGCCTTAGATGCTGCCAGAACCGAAGGCCATTCGGCTGGTTTTGAAGAGGCGGGTCAAGCCTATGCCGGAGACATCTACGCCCTAGTGAAGGACGGCGAGCACAAAGGCTTCGGCAAGGGGTACCTATTTGCCTGTGATGCCTTTGGCATTTCAGTTGATGACCCGAGGCGTGAAGTGCCTGATGCGCCGGACTCTCCATTTGGTGAAGAAAATTTAGAAGATGATGCCGAAGGGACTCCAGAAGGAGATAATGTGGAGGTTTCGGAGCATGAAGATGCTGCTGAGAAGGTCTCAGACCCAGAGAGATCCTCTGAGCAGGTCATTCCTCCGGAGAATGAAGCGACGAATGTAACCCAGTAGGATAGGGTTTGAAAAAAATTTAATTGTTAACTGTTTTGGGTATTACTGGACGGCTCCGGACATTTGGAGTTTGCCGTTCCAAAGGTTGTAATGTTTAAAGCAGGTTTATTTATGGAGATGGCACCGAACAAGTACCACCCCGCCATGCTCCCGTTTCACCGAAGTGGTGAAAATGTTTTGATTTGAATGTTTTGAATGGATGATTTAGCTTTTTCATATATGGATGTTTATCGTTTGTATGCAATATGATCTTTATTGATTGGTATAAAAACCTTTTCAATACTTAGAAAAATTCTCATCTTTTTAAGAGGAAGTCGTCCTCCTAGTAGCCCCTGCTCGGTTCTAATCAGAGGAAGATAGTTGCTCGGATTGGAACCGAAGCAACCATAAATGAAATGAAAATTTTCCAACACTTGGAAAAAATTTCCACTGATAGCCCCTGCTCGGTTCTAATCAGAGGAAGGTAGTTGCTCGGATTGGAACCGAAGCAACCCTAAATGAAATGAAAATTTTCCAACACTTGGAAAAAATTTCCACTGATAGCCCCTGCTCGGTTCTAATCAGAGGAAAATAGTTGCTCGGATTGGAACCGAAGCAACCATACATGAAATGAAAATTTTCCAACACTTGGAAAAAAATTTCCACTGATAGCCCCTGCTCGGTTCTAATCAGAGGAAGATAGTTGCTCGGATTGGAACCGAAGCAACCATAAATGAAATGAAAATTTTCCAACACTTGGAAAAAAAAATTCCACTAATAGCCCCTGCTCGGTTCTAATCAGAGGAAATAGTTGTTCGGATTGGAACCGAAGCAACACAAAACGGATTTGAAAATCCTGGCGCCTGCCCAAGGTTATTTCCGGACATTGAGAGTTCTAATCAGTAAACAAGATGGGCAACAGTCGTAGCGAAAGATTCTCTTTTCATTTAACACCCGAACACCTTCAATTACAAGATAAAAAGGGGCAAAACAGGCAGCCCAAATGTACCTCTTCTAACAAAATTTTGCCTATGCATAGAACTTCCTAAGCTTAGTGGCATTCCAGGGGTTGCCAATAGGTGTTCCGTCCATCTCTGCTAACTTGTATGATCTGTGTCCGGCCTTTGCAACCACTCGGAAAGGTCCCTCGTAGTTTGGTTTGAACTTAGTCTTTTTGGACTTCTGAACTACTTATCGGAGCACAAGATCATCTACGTTGAAGGGCCTCATCCGGACATTCTTGTTATACCCCCGAGCGACCTCTTGCTGATACGAGGCATGTTTCAGGTGTGCTTCGTCCCTGAGCTCTTCAGCTAGGTCGAGCTCCCTATCCATGGCCTCATCGTTTGTCGGCACATCAAAATTTTCGGTCCGAGCTGCTGGGATTAGGGTGGCTAGAGGGAGAACAGCTTCCATGCCGTACGCCATAGAGAATGGCGTTCGGCCAGTTGAGCGCCGGGGTGTGGTTCGATAGCCCCAGAGAACTTTTGGGAGCTCTTCGGCCCACCTGCCCCTCTTGAGAGTTAGGCGTCTCTTGATTCCTGCTGATATGGTCTTGTTTGTCGCTTCGGCTTGCCCGTTTCCCTGTGGGTATGACACCGAGGAGTGGAAGATCCGGATGCTGTGCTTCTTGCAGAGTTTCTCGATCGCTTCGGCCACAAATTGGGTCCCGTTATCCGATATGATCGCATAAGGGACACCGAAGCGAGAGATAATGTTCTTCCAAAGAAAGCGTTCTACGTCGGTGGCAGTTATGGTGATTAGGGGCTCGGCCTCCACCCACTTGGTGTAGTAATCAGTCGCTGTTATCAAGTGTTTGTAGCCGCCTGGAGCTGTCGGCAGCTTTCCCACTAAATCAAGCCCCCATTGTGCAAATGGCCATGGGCTGGTGATTGGTTGCAAGACTTCGGCAGGCTGGAGCAAATGAGTGGCGTGCTTTTGGCATTGCTCGCACTTTTTGACATACTCCTCGGAGGTCTTCTTCATTTTCGGCCACCAGTACCCTTGGGTAAGGGCTCGGAGATGAAGAGACCGTCCGCCAGAGTGGCATCCGCTGCTTCCTTCGTGGAGTTCCCGGAGGATGCTTTCCACTTTGGAATCATGGACAACCTTTAAGTCAGGGCCGGTGTAGGTCCTTCGGTACATCTGATCGCTCGGATCCAAGTAGAAGTAGGAGGCCTTGCACCTGACCTTGTGAGCTTCCTTCTTGTTTGTCGGGAGCTTCTCGTGTTTGAGGTAGGCGTAAATTTCGTCCATCCAACTTGGGCCGAGGGATATGAGTAGCACTTCTTTTGTCTTTTGCTCAATGCTCGGACCCTCTCTTTCTCCGAGGAGGATGGTTCGGTTGGGGGAAGCTGCACAAGCTGTTGCCAGGGAGGCCAGAGCGTCCGCGTGGGCGTTTTGCTCTCGGCCCACCCATTCAATTTCCACGGTTCCAATCTCTTTCATCAGCTCCCGGACTTTGTCGTAGTACTTCTCCATCCTTGGGTCTTTTAGGCTATATTGGTCCTTGATTTGGTTCACAATCAGCTGGGAGTCGCTGTACACTTGCACTGTCTCGGCACCTAAGTGTTTAGCCATCTTTAGGCCGGAGACTAGTGCCTCATACTCAGCTTTGTTGTTAGATGCTGGGAAACCGATGGTTAGCGCATTTTCGTGCATGACACCTTCCGGGGATATGATCACGATACCGGCTCCAGCCCCTCGACTGTTTGAGGCTCCGTCGATATGTAGGCGCCATACATCTCCTTGGAACATCTTCCATACTCTGCCTTTTCTTTCTTCGTTAGGTTTCTCGGCTTGCGCCGGAGTCCCTAAAGCTTTTCCGTTCGTTTGAGCCTCCACCGAGCACCCAGTTGTGACTTCTTGGGGTACTTCAATTATCTTCAGGCTGTCTTGATTGAGCTCAGGTTGATTGAGCTCAGGTGGCAGTTCGGCGATGAAATCTGCCAGAGCCTGTCCCTTTATAGCTGTTCTCGGTTCGTACCGAATATCAAAGTTTCCTAACTCCAAGCTCCATTTTGAGATTCGAGTGGATAGGTCAGCCTTTCTGAGCACGGTTTTCAGGGGGTACTCGGTGATTACGATGATGGTATGGGCTTGGAAATAAGGCAGCAGTTTCCTTTTTGCTGTCACAAGAGCCAAAACCAATTTTTCAAGAGGGAGGTACCTTGTCTCGGAAGGAACCAATGTTTTGCTGGCGTAGTAGATGGGCTGGAAGTTAGCCCCTTCCTTCCTAACTAGGACCGAGCTCACCGCGTGGCCAGAAACTGAGAGGTAGAGGTACAAGTCTTCTTCAGGCATGGGCATCACGAGGAGAGGGGCTCTAGAGAGATAATCCTTCAACTGGCAGAGCGCTCGGTCACATTCCTTGGTCCACTGAAAACTCCTTTTGCTCGTTTTCAGGGACTCGAAGAAAGGTCGGCACAGATCCGAAGACCGGCTGATAAACCTATTGAGCGCCGCGGCCATTCCAGTGAGCCTTTGAACTTCTTTGATGGTGCTCGGAGGTCTGAGGTTTCGGATTGCTGTTATCTGTTTGGGATCTGCCTCAATTCCCCGCCGGGTGACCATGTATCCGAGAAACTTACCTGATCCGACACCAAATGCACACTTCTCGGCGTTGAGGCGCAGCTTGTGTTTCTTCATGACAGCAAAAATTTCGCCGAGGTGCTCCAAGTGATCCGAAGCGTGCTTGCTCTTGACCACCATGTCATCGATGTACGCTTCCATTGTGTCCCCGAGCTGCTTGGCGAACATTTTCGTCACCATGCGCTGGTATGTAGCCCCAGCGTTCTTGAGGCCGAACGGCATTACCTTGTAGCAATAAGTCCCTCGGGGGGAAATGAAAGTTGTTTTCTCTTGATCTTCAACTGCCATTGCTACCTGGTGGTACCCGCTGTAGGCATCCATCATGCTGAGCCGAGCGTGTCCCGCCGTAGCATCGACTAACTGATCAATCCGTGGAAGGGGAAAGCAGTCCTTCGGGCAGGCATCGTTCAGGTTGGTATAGTCTACGCAAACGCGTAACTTCCCGTTCTTCTTCGGTACCACTACTGTGTTCGCTAGCCATGTCGGATATTGAACCTCTCGGATGGCTCCGGCATCAAGTAACTTCCCAACCTCAGCTATAACAACGTCTGAGTGAGCCGGAGACGAACGTCTCGGTTTTTGTACCACGGGCCTTCGGAGCGGATCAACGTTGAGCGAGTGAGAGATGAACTGAGGGTCAATGCCCGGCATCTCGTATGGAGTCCAGGCAAAGACCTCGATATTCCCTTTAAGGAATTCAACCAGCTCCTCTCTTTCAAAGGTTGTCAGTGTCGACCCGAGAAGAAAGTAGCGAGTCCCGTCGTCGTTAATGGGTATAGTGACGAGGTCCTCTACCGCCTTCTCCTCCACGGCCGTCCCGACATCCTCCAAAGCCGGACCCCCATGTTCCTCGGTAGATCTTGGTTTGGGTTCTTTCTTCTTCTTTCCCTTCGTTGTTTTCTTCTTCATATGCACCGCGTTTACCTGGCATCTCTTTGCTGCCATCTGGTCACCTTTGATATCCTCCTGCCATCCTTCGGAACCTATGAACCGGACAACTTGGTGATAAGTTGAGGCGATGGCTTTCATTTCGTGCAACCAAGTTCTGCCGAGGATGGCGTTGTAAGGGCTCGGCGCGTCTACAACAACGAATTCCATCTGCAGGGTTTTTGAGCCTGCCCTCACCGGAAGGATGATCCGTCCCATCGGCCAGACCGGAGCCCCGTTGAATCCGAAGAGGGGGGAGTCGGCCGGCATCAGATGGTCCGGGTTCAGGTTCAGCGCTTTGAAGGCCGAGTAGTACAGGATCTCGGTGGAACTTCCTTGGTCAACGAGCACTCGCTTGACCCTGGGGATTCCCATGTAAACGGAAATTACCAGAGCGTCGCTGTGAGGTAGCTGAACGTCTTTTAGATCCTGCTCGGTGAGCGTGATTGTCCACTGCTCCTCACGGTCCGAGAGCTTTCGTTTACCGCTTTCTCCAATGGTTAGAACTTGTGAGGAGGAGCTCGGTACTGCCCTAAGTGCTGCAGTCTTCTCTTTGGTTGCAGCCCCATGGATCACATGGACAACTACTTCTTCCGGAGGGTTATTCTGCTGCTGCGCTCGGGCTGCTGTCTTTTGTCGGTCAATGAACTGGTTCAAGCGCCCCTGCGTAACCTGCCCTTCAAGGAACTCCTTGAAGGGTCGGCAAGCAGTGGTATAGTGTCCCAGCTCATTGTGGTAAGTGCACTTAACCTTGCTGTCGCTTGGTTGGCCTTCGGCGGTCCCCAGCTTATCAGTTGGCCAGGCGAACCACGGTTCCCGAGAGATTTCTCTTATCAGCCTGTAGAGAGGTAGGTTGAATACTGTTCTTACGCCAACGAACTCGTTAGGTTTCGGTTCCCGCTCCCTGCGCGGTTCCCGTTCCTTCCACGAGTCGCGGTCTTTTTTCCATCCTTTGCTGCCCCCCGTTTTAACTGTGTTGACTTGCTTTTTCCCTGAGTAATCACCAGTGTTGCCCCTCTGGTTTCCCGAGGTTCTCGAAAGCCTTCTCTCGGATATGACATCCTCCAACTGGGCAAACTTCTCCACTGTCTCCATTAACCGGCTCATGTTTGCCGGGGGGTTCAGCATCAGTTCTTCGAAAATCGCCGAGGTCTCGTCCAAGCCGTACTTGAAGGATGTGGCTGCCATCTGGGGGTCACAGCTTTCAATGGCGTTATAAATCTCCCAGTAGCGCTCGGCGTACTTTCTCAGTTTCTCTCCGGACTGTCGTTTTAGGCCAACGAGAGCGTCGATCGTCTTTGGTCGTGTACTGCTCGTCACGAACCGAGCTGTGAAGGCCTCTTCCAGTTCTTCAAACGAGCCGATGGAGCCCGGTTGTAGTTGGTTAAACCAAACTAGACCGGTCCCCTGAAGGCTCACCGGGAAGGCCTTGCACATCATGGCCTCATTGTAGCTGTAAAGTCCCATCAGTTGCCGGTAGTGCACAAGGTGCATCACGGCGTCTGTCTTAGCGTCATACTACGTGAATTTAGGGACAGTGAAGTTCTTCGGAGGTTCAGCTTCTTGGATCTCTCGAGTGAATGGTGACTCCTGGATTTTCCGAAGCCTTGAATCAGCTGGCTTCTCGGCTGAACGAGGGGCCTCGTAGGCCTTGTCAGTGCTGAACGCTCTTTTGGCGTTCAGTCTGTGCCGCTCGTCGCTCGCACCGAGGTCTCGGGGAGGCTCTTTTCGTTTCTCAGAGCTTCTGGCTTGAGGAGGATTTGCCTCCGCTCGGTATCGCTTTGACTCCCCGGTACGTGGGTCCCGAACGATAATATAATCGCCGGTATCATCCATGTCGTACTCTGGGAAGTGTTGGGTTTCTTGATCTCGGAGATGGAGTCCGCTGTCTTGGTGGAATCACTCGTCCTGAGGCGTCGGTGACGATGACCGGCTGGCCCAAACGGTCTTTAGCCGAAGGGCGTTGAATTTGGTGGGTAAGTTGAGTTGTTTGAGCAGCCGTCGCCGCCTTACGCCGTCGCCTCGACGCCCCTGATCGGGAGGCTGAGGCTGTGGGTTGTTTCTTCGTCAGTGCTTCAATCTGAGCCTTCATGGCAGCCATCTGCTCCTGCATCTGCTGCACGGTATCTAAGGGATTTGGGCTCGGAGTGAGGCCTGAAATGGGGTGGGTAACGATGCCCACCCGAAGACCACCCCCGGGGTTAGCTCCTGCCGCCGGTCCGGTGGTTCCGTCGTCTTCAACGATCGCCATGGAAATGCTGAGAAGCAGAGGAAGAGTATCCTCCAAGAAGAAGAGTAGAACGCCGGGAAATGACGAAAATCAGTCGTTCCCCAGCAGAGTCGCCAATTGTGGAGCCCTCTTTCTCTGGTTGTTCTTCCCGGTGGCGATAGACGACGATGATGGTGTATACTCTCAGGTGGAACTCTAAGCCTGCACACTGAGCAAACCGTTAGCACCAGACCGGACCGTTGAGTCCGGAATGGCACTCCGACGGTCTTGTAAGTAAGAGAAGAAGATGAAGTGCAGTAGATTTAGGGTTTTAGAGTGAATCGCGCGTACCTTCCTCAGGAGACGAACCTCTCCTTTTATAGGTGAGCCTTGGCTTGGCCTCCAAGCACAGCTGTGCTCGTCACGTGACTTAACCGTTCGGGTGACGTCATGATGACGAGCCCGGAAGAATATACTGCATGCACATGCTTCCAGTAAGGTCTTGACGCGTGTCATAATCGCTCGGGTGACGTCATCTATCATGATCACAGTTTGTTACGAGCATATGCCGCATTAACCGCTATGCTGACTCAGAACCGAGCTTCCCGGCATGTTATCAGCATCATGAAGTCGGTTAAGGTCACCCCTCGGGTATGCCCCGAGGCCTTTTGATATTAACCACGAAAGGCCACAAATGAATTAGATGTAGGATGGGTCTCGGCACTTTGCCGAGGCAGTGGGCCGAATCCCCACTATGCTCTTTTTGAGTATATTGATTCGTAATTCCGAAGAGTCCCTCAATGAAAGTCTCTCGGCGACTACAAAGAGGTGTCTCTTATTGGTTCAGCGTATAATCAAGGTGCTCGGTATATCCGGACCCCTACAAGTATAATACAAGGGCAATGTAGGAAAGTTATGTCTCACAATTTAAATTTATGTAATGATTGCTTGTCCCCTTAATATTTAGCTTCCCTATGAGAGGCAAGCAATATGGGACGGAGAGAGTAGATAGTTGGACAAATTGTAAAGCAAACTCGCAGTTATTGACTTATTGGTATATATCTACATTATAATTGCGTTTTTTATTTAGTTATTTCTTTGAATTAACAGATACAAAATAGCGAGACACTTTGCTAGCTCCACAATTAACCTTGGTCCACTTCCATCATCATCCGTGTGATTGGAAGATCTTTTGGCCATTCTTATCTTCTCCAAAAGCTTGAGACTATGTGGAAACCCCTGGAGAAAATGATGTGCATGGATCTAGGGGATCATTTCTGGCTGGTTCGTTTTAATTCCCATAGTGATATGACCAAAGTTCTCAATGAGGGCCCCTGGTTCATAGGCCCACACTATGTGGCCATCAGGAAATGGGAACCAGAGTTTGACACTTCAACTGCAAAAGTATCAACCTCAGTTGTTTGGGTGAGACTCCCAGGGTTACCTGTTGAGTTCTATGATAAAGAGATGCTACTAAAAATAGGAGCTAAAGTGGGTAAATTACTCAAGATTGATCTCAGAACCGAAAGCAACGAAAAGGTTAGATTTGCCCGTCTTTGTGTTCAAGTGGATCTATCCACTGCTCTTGTTTCCAGAGTGCGAGTGGGAAATCATATCCAGTCCCGTGTCTTCACTTCCAAGTATAAGGATCGCTCAATTGCCTATAACCGTCCCTCTCCAACTTGGAGAGGCTTGTGTAAAGGCAGTCATGCTTTTAATTTAGGTTCGAAGGTGGCTATTAGAGGTGGTTCTAATACCTCCTTTTGGCATCAAAACTGGACAGGCATTGGCTCCCTTCGAGCTCTAATTTCTGGTCCTTTGCATAGAGGTGAGATTAACCTTAGTGTTCGTGATGTTTGGGGGGGTGAAGATTGGGACTTTTCAAAAATTTCCTTTGCTTTACCCTCAAATATCCTCTTACATATCCTCCTCATTCAACCACAAAGGTTTGATCCTCAACCTGATATTGTTGCTTGGGGAAATTCTGCAAATGGTGAATTTTCTTCTAAGTCTGCTTGGTTGATTACCAAAAACTTTGATTTCACCCCTCCTTTTGCGAGCTGGAATTGGGTTTGGAAAATTCATGCTAACCCCAGAATTCGTAATTTCTTTTGGCTAACTGCGCTTAATAGACTTGTAACAAAAGACCTCCTGTTTTTGAGAAAAATAACCCAAGATGATCTTTGTGATATTTGCAAGTCCGGTTGTGAAACCTCGAGTCATGTCTTAAGGGACTGCTCCGTGGCTCTAAATGTTTGGGCGGATATTGGCATTCCAAGTGGCTCTGCTACCTCTTTCTCTCTTCCTTTCACTCTTTGGCTCAAATCAAATTGCGAGTCAAAACTCTTTCATCGATCGGGTATCCCTTGGTGTATTATCTTTCCTTTCACTTGCTGGAATGTTTGGCTTCTTAGAAACAACTCTCTTTTCCATTCATCCGGAACCAGAGATACTATTGATTCCACCATTAAAGCTTCTATTGCTCAGGCCACTGAATGGCATTTTGTCGCATCTCCTGGGAGGATTCCACGTTCCAAAAACGTGGTGACGGTTAAATGGCTTCACCCAACCCCAGGTTTTTTCAAACTCAACACAGATGGCGCTTTTAAAGGTAGTTCTGGACAAGCCACAGGTGGTGGTCTTGTTCGGGATGAAGAGGGAAGATGGATTGTTGGTTTTCATAGAAGTTTTCGTGCTTCGCAAGGTTTGGAGGCAGAGATTCGGGCTCTTAAAGATGGCTTGTTGTTGGCCCAGGGAAAACATCTTGTACCTTTAAAAGTGGAAATGGACGCTCTAGCTGCAATTCAAATCATTGCAGATTCCAGTCAATCAAGGCATGTTCTTAGTAATATTATTCATGATTGCAGATGTTTGATGAAGCAGCTGGGAGTGGTGAAGATTGATCATATCTATCGAGAAGCAAACAAATGCGCGGACTTGCTTGCTAACATGATTTTCCATGATGATTTACAATTTCGTATTTTTGACGTTGCTCCGGTTTGTATTAATTCGCAACTTTGCGATGATCTTAATGGGGTTGAATACCCTAGAACTTTGTATGCCCCTTAGTTTCCTTTTATAATATGTTCCCTTTAACCAAAAAAAAAAAAAATTATTGTACTTTATGAAAATAATTAAAAGGAATTCATAAAGACTCAAAACTCGACCTTCTTGATGTAAGTAAAATAGAAGGGTTAAATATCTACTTGCCCCTTAAATTATCAAAAAAAAATTTACTTCCCCCTTCATCTACCAATTGAATTCAGTTTCCCCCTTCAATTATCATTTTCTTTTTTACTAAGAACAAATCACGTTTTCCATCCATTTGATGGATGAAAAACTTAATCCAAAGGCTATATTAGTCTTTAACCTAGCGTAGCATATATGTATATGTATCATCTTCTTCCTTCTCCCGTTATCGTTGTGAACCTTAGAACAAGGCAAGTGTACTAATTCTGTCCGGTCAGGTGTGCAGCTGTGCGAAAACCCACCCGGCAACCTCTGTCCCACTGCTGGTATGTGACAGTGCGAAAAAATAGCACACAACTCACACTGCCCGTTCTCCCTCCGCCAAGAAATTGCATACAACTCCACCCTAACTTTCGCTTGGCCAAAGCAGTCGATCAAATTGGAGCCATTTTGGTTTGTGCTTCAATTTCCTTTATCAAATTGGAAACAAGTTTTGTTTCGTTTCCTTGCTTCATAAGCAGACATACACCATTGTACATGTTATGCAAGATTTCATAGGGGTAAAATAAATCAATTCCAATGCACCATGAACATGATGATCGACAGGAGGAAAACCCCCAATTAAGTTCACTATTTTAGGTTTATGAAATGTCCATATTACCCTCTTGTTTGGCGCTTAAAAAATAGACAGGGTAGGTTAACGGTTTCCATCAGAAATTTTGGATGGAAAACGTGATTTGTCCTTGGTAAAAAGGAAAATGGTAGTTGAAGGGGGGAGTGAGTTCAATTGGTAGTAAAAAGGGGAAGTAAAAAAAAATTTTGATAGTTTAAGGGACAAGTAGATATTTAACTCTAAAATAGAATGTAAAATAGACACGATGAAAAGTAAAATGATGACTCCTGCACTTGAAAACAATATATGGGGATTTTATATTTGGTTTTGGAGATTCAAAGGTATCTCGTGGGGATGATCTTCGGAGGAACGACCAAAGACCTAGAATCTTAACTAGAAGCCCAGCAAACTCATGAGAGTAACAATTTAATAAAGGTCGAAATCTGATACGGCCCAAACATTCTTTAAATAACCTGCAAACAATATTGAAGCAAGCCCAGCAAAACTTCAAGTTTTGCAGTTTTGCAGTTTTGCCCCCTAATAGTAAACAGTTTTGCCCCCTAATAGTAAACTATATTAGCCCAACAAATAAAATGTATGTCCATATTTATATCAAGCCCATGTAAACATATACCACACATTTGTATGCCCAATATTGATTTAATAAGCGTAACCAATTAAAAACTTCATATCACTAAGAATATTGAAATTGACCTCTTGCAAAAAAAATTCATTATTACACTTTTCACATCAATTTTTCTTTATACTTTACACATTTCACATCAACTTCTACTTCTATTTTTTTAAATTATCCCCAACTTTTATCGATAAACTCTTTATCTATTAACTTTTCAAAATGACAAAATAATATGGGGAGTGATTTCCACACCCCTCAAATTGTTTATCCACAACTTTTTTTTTTCTTTTTATGAACATTTTACACATAAATTAGGGGGTGTGAAAATGAATTACCAATAATAATTGTACAAAATTTTACCAATCAACTTTTCAAAACAGACACTTATCAAGGGACAATCTAAAATAGAATACTCAACTATTATTTTGGGATGGAGGGAGTACCTAACAGGTTTTACTTTCAAAATTCTCTATTGATATCACATTAATGCCGTGTCTACTTCTTTGAAAAGCCGTGGTTGCGCACATAATCGTTAAGTGATGTTGCGGCTGCGGGCTAACCATCCCATGACCGCGCGATCATGAAGGCCTTAAAAAGTGGCCGCGTGATCGGCTTCACGTTAGACTACGTCATGCATACTTAGGAGTCGTAAGGCCTGTCCTAATTTTTTTCTAGTTTCAAAATTAGCTTCTCCCCAAAATTACCAAAATACTCTTGGGCAAATCTCCCAAACAAAGTCAGTTAGGAAGTTTCATACGGTTCATTTAGAGTCATTTTCGGTCCCCAAGTCAACTCTATGTTAAAATTACCAAAATATTCCTCCATTGTATCCAGAGTCTTTTCAGCCTATAGAATCGATCCGGAAGCTTCTCGAGTCTGCCGACAATTGTTCTCGGCCCCGACTCCAGATTTTTTAACCTTTTATCAAAATATCCTTTGAGTCTCAAACTCTTATTTTCAGCCTATAAACCCTACCGGGAATATCCCGGGCTCTGCTAGAGACCATTTTTCAGTTCCGAGCGGCAAAATTCAATTTTTACTAAAAGATGTTTCGAGTCTTCTGCACTCATTTTTATTTTCTAAACTTGTACTGGATATATCCCGAGGCCCACAGGCTACTAGTTTCGGCTCCAGAAGGAAATTTTTAACTTTTTTCTTCCAACTTATAAACGGTCTTTTAAATCTTTTTTCGACACTGCGAAGCATCTTAGGACGACTCGTCAGCCGTCTGCGACCCCATATGACTATTTTTCTATTTTTTCCCAACTACGTCGTGTTGTCTCCTTGGACATATTTCCAACTCAAAACCATCCCAGGTTGTCCCAGAGTTTTTCAATAAATATTTTGATCCACAGCTATATATCCCCCACCAGAGTCTAGATCTTGTTCTCCGTGTACGGTAAAAATGCCTCTATGTCTTGCTAGCTAAATTCTCCAGCAAGTTTAACTTCTCTAAAATTTCAGCTTCTTTCTTGAAATACACATGACCTGATTCTCCTGAGATCAGAAATATGTAGGCAGCCCTAAGGCCGGGCGCGGTCGAAATTCTTTTTTGTATATATTCCCCCTTTTATTAAATGTCTCTTCAAAATATGTAGGCTGCCCTAAGGGCGAGGAAGGGTGCTCCGACTTCCCTATAAGTTACAGTGAATTACCAAACCCTTTCTTCGATCTAAAATCGCAGATCAAACAAAAAAACTAAGTCATTTATAAACCAAGTCTTTCAACCTGAAATATCATTTCTTTTCAAAACACTTGAATTGTCTTCGGATTATTCGAGGGGTGACTTGGCACACCTAAAAATTTTCCCTAGTGGTGACTTTGAGTTATTTATTTTATACCAAATCTATTTTTCGAAAGTCTAACTCAGTCACAGCTGTAAACCTCGTGTTTAATAAAACTAAGTTGCTTTGAATATCACTTGGATTACTCGCCCATAATCCCTTTTCTCCTTGGTTGAAAATCCCAGAAACGACATCACTCCCGCTCCTTTGGATGAATGAAGAATCTGAATAATTTGATGTGAATGAGAAATAACCCCGGAAGATGAGAAATAACCCCCAAAAAAATGAGAAATAACCCCGGAAGATAATGCTTGTGAGTTTTTTTTTTTTTTTCTATGATTTGCCAAAACGATAACTTGGGTAAAGAGGTCTTGATAATTCTAAATGCTTAAGACTAGTAAACATTAATTCTGAAACTAATTCGATTACGGGTGACAAGGTGTTGATCGATTAAATTAAGGGCTACTTAGTAAAAAATTCAAAACATTTGACATTTTTAAAGTGAAAGACATGGAACTTTTACACTCGAACATAAAAGCCAAAAAACAGTAGACATTTTTAAAGGGAAGAACAAGGAACTTTTGCAATCGAACATAAAGACGAAAAAAATTAGTGAAATGTCACTAATTTTTAAAAGTTCTAATTCCGTACAGAAAATTCAAAAAAATCAACTCCTACCTATAGCTTCTTGCCGACCACCACCCCACTCCTGCCGACCACCACCCCACTCTGGCAGCACAAAAAATTAGTGAGATTTCACTAATTTTTTAAAATTCGAATTTAGTTCAGAAAATTCAAAAAAATGAACTCTTGTTTCCTAGCCGACCACCACCCCACCTCTGCCGACCACTTCTGACGACCCAAAAAATTAGTGACATTTCTCTAAATTTTAAAGTTATGACTAATTTTCATGTAATGTTTCTCTAGTGCACTACCTAAAAGAGTACCCCAAATTGCCTTACCCAGCTAACTAAGAAAAACTCAAAAAATGCTCTCTAGTGCACAAAAATTGACTCCCTAAAATCCTAGGGGGCACCCTTCATTCCCTAAAGTGCCCCAAGTCACTACCAAAATTTGGGAAAAGACTTAAGGAGAGAGAGAGAGAGAGAGAGAGAGAGAGAGAGAGACTAAAAGATAATGAAAATATATAGGTAGCCCATTAAAATGTATCCCTGCTAGCTAACTAAGTTCTTAACACATAAAATAGGACCCTACATGTGCTTAATTAGGTGTACACTTTAGCAAACATTTTTTAGGTAGTGCACTAGAGGTGCTTTACTATTTTAAAGTCTTTAAAAAAATGAATAATCTGATTGTGATTGGGTTTTTCCCTCCTTCCAATAGGACGGAGTTTTGAACTGTTTATAATCGAAGTGCAATCTTGGAGATCAAGGCACTACACTGTAAGGGTCTTAATTGTGGACTCTCCAGAATCTCTATTTGCGATCCAAGTCGTTCATTTTACCGAAAAAGTTGAGTAGACCATTCAATAAAAAATCAAATTCATTTGGTATTGATAGGCATATGATTGAATACCATATACTTTACGGGAATGATCAATCGCCTGATTAAGAGACTAAACTGTAAGACAAATCACAAATGTGTCTCAATCATGCCAGATCAATTTGATTTTTTGCACACGTGATATGCTCAACATTCCTGAGAAAATGAACGGTTCAATTAGCTAGCAAATAAAAATTTTAGAAGGCCTACAACTAAAGACACCACGGGTTATATTGCCTTGGGACACCCTGGGAACCCCAAATCAATCTTGGCCGTTCAAGTTGGAGATGTATGAAGTTGCAAGCTTAGACACATCACAAGAGAAAATTTGAGAGTTTTCACGTGAAGAAGATCCGAACTCTCATTCAATAGCTAGGCCACTCTTATAACTAGTGTTCTATCCGTTCAATGCACGGAGAACGAAAAACATGTTAATTTGAATTTTTTTTCATGTTGTTTCCTGCATTTAAAGGCACAATGCTAGTAAGGAAAAATTTAAAAATAATAAAATCTCTTAACGAACTTGTAAGAATTCCAACCAATTGTTACGATTGGGAAAGTCGAAAAAAAATAAAGCATAACTTTTTAAAATAGAAATATAGAAGGGAATGGGGTGAGAAAGTAGGGAAGTTTGGAGGCTTTTGGGGCTTAGATACATTGCTATTGGATATGTAACTAGCATTGAACCCGTGCTATGCTCGGGCTAGATTAACATGCACGCACAAATGTTTGTACATGGCATAATAGTGGCAGGTGGACTCGAATCATACACAAATACCTAGCATAAGATAATGTTAGCATGTGAACATTAAAATTTAAACACAATTTATAGTTTCCTAGTGTAACAATAACAAAACTACCGATTGTTGGAAAAAGGAGTAAGTAAACTGATACCTAAATGTGGCAGGTAGACCCTAATCACACACACATATCTAGCTATGGTATATTTTTGTTGTTCTGTGATACTATAGAATCTCCATGTGCATTCAAATTTAGCAAGTTAGTAATAATAAGCAAATTAAAATCGAAAGTCGAAACCAAATCTCTCTTTCAAGGGTCATACATACCGCTCATATATACCATTGCACATACAGAAATATGGGGAGAAAATACAAATATAGGCCAGAAGCATACCTATTTTTGGGGGTTCGCATGGAATCTGATTTGACAGGTTTTTTCAGGAACATGAATGGTACGTAATCCTACATAATTAACCAAAAAATTGAGTAATTTTTTAAAGAGAGAGAGAGCCAAACAAAAATATAGATCAGAAACATACCCTTTTTTCGGGTAATCGTATGGATTCTGAATTGAGCTGTATTTTTTCGGAAACATGAAAGTGAACCTGCATAATTAACCAATAAATGGAGTTAAGTACAGTTAATCAAGCATTCGAAATATTTTCCACCGAAGAGAGAGAGAGGATTGAAAGCCTTTTTTTTTTTTAAATCTAAGCATCCAAAGTAACGAATGGGAAAAGATGAAGAATTGGTCAAGGTAAAAAATTATTACTTAAAACATACCCAAAGCATTGTCAACCCTTAGTTGTAGCCTTGATGAGTGTGGAGTTTTAAGTACTTCCTGCCAAAAATCTCATCTTGTCGCCATCTCCCAATCTTTCTTTTTTCTGTAAAATTTGAGTTCATTTTTATTGAGAGAGAAAGAGACTACGGGAGACATTTGAAAAAGGAAAACGAAATGGAGATGTGGGATGTAGGAAGTTAAGAAGTGGGGTGGAAATTAGTCCCATCCATTTCTAAGTTCCACGTGTAATTTTTGTAACAAAAAAAAAATCGAAAATTAGCTTTTGGGGTTTGGAGGCTTTTGGGGCTCAACTACATTGCTATAGTATATTTAAAGATGAATGAATGAATGATTTAAGGCATCCATAAGTCCGCAAATACTACTCAGCAAAAAAAAAATAATAATAATAATACTTCGTAACTTAAAATCAAGTACTCTAACATTGGCCAAAATTACCATTCTGTCTATTTCTTCCATTTAAGAAAAATTTCAAAAAAGCCTCTGAACTACCTCTGCAATGTGTCATAGACCTCCACCATATCTCAAAGACCTCCAAAATTCAATAAATGTTAATTAAACCCCTAAATTTTACAAAAAAAAAATTCCATTACACCCATACCGTCTATTTCCGTCAAATTTTTAATGGAAGATGCTTACGTCACACCAAGGTTCGGATATTGGCGGGAAATTGGGACACTAGGATAGGCAAAAAATTAACAAAATAACAAAACCGACTTTAGACCATGTTTGGCACAACAATTACACCAAATGATTTTTCCTCTCTTTTTTCATCTTCTTCTTTGCTCTCTCTGCGACAAAAAATGGGGAACCAGGGGGCCTGTAGTGAGCAACTCACTACAGGCGTGTAGTGAGTTTGTGAGCCACCCATTCTTATTTTGGATAGTTCAGATTTTAGGCTCCGTTTGTTTTAGGTGGAAAACGTTTTCCAGGAAAACATTTTCCGGTGTTTGGTACCCAAGAAAACAAAAATCAATGGAAAAGGTTTTCCAAAGTAAACGGAAAATCAGTCAAAACAGCCGGAAAATGATTTCCACTTTTTAAAGGCTGAAAACATTTTCTGGAGTGAGGATCGGGATGTTGGGGGCTGCCTTGACACCATCACCAATCGACACCATTACTAGTTTCCTTCTCTCTCATTGCCTCTCTCTCAAAGCAAACAAAGTCACCATTTTGACATCTGCGCGCGCGCGTGCGCACACACACACACACATATATATGTATATGCGTCCATCTCTGCTGTAAGCATAACACGTGGTCAATAATTACCTCAATTACCAACGCAAAAGGCCCACCTTACAGTACATATACATATAGTGGAGACACTAGTCACAATGGGCCAACTTCTCTGTTGATCAGGGGTGGACGCAGAATTTATCATTACGGGGGTCGAGATTCTACAATAGTTAGTTCCTTCGTTTCATTTTGATGGTTCCCTATGAAGTTACATGCAAATTTTCAGATAAAACATTAAAGTATTTTCGTACATGCAAATTTTGTACATGATTTATCATTAGGAGTATGATAAAATGGTGGAATCACAAAAAAAGGAAAAAATTAGGGGAGATTCAGTGAGTTATTTGGGTAATGATGTAAATATTTCTAGCACATTTGGGACAAGTGAATTATTTGTGGGGCAAAGATCACAACGTAAAGACAACAAGATATATTCCTGTGGGGCAAAATTACAAAAATAACTAAAAAATTATGCATATCTCAGGAAGGATTTCCGACTAGGGGGGTCAGCTGCCCCCCCTTGCCCCTATATGGGGCCGCTCCTGCTGTTGATAATTGAACATCATCAAGAATAAAACATAGAAAACCACCTTACAGTAATATACATATAGTGGAGACACTAGTCACAATGGGCCAACTCTTCTGTTGACAATTGAACATCATCAAGAATAAAACATAAGAAAATATGATTACTCCAGTATATACACCAGGTGCAAAGAAGCCGATCCAAGCCGAGCTTTGTAGTGTTTCGAGTCTGGCTTGTTTAGTACGTAAATGAGTAGGAAACTGAGTTCAAGCTCGACTCATTTGCTAGATGAGCCGAGCCGAACCATGAGTTCCTCGCTAGAAGCTCGGTTCGCTTGTTTTTATAGCAATTGGTAAATTGATTGTTTTGTCATATTAATAATTTTCCGTGTCAACCAAACAATAGAAAATGTTTTCCAGAAAAGATTTTCATATCACAACCAAACACTAGAAAACGTTTTATTTTCTAGAAAACTTTTTCCATAGAAAAAGGTTTTCCAGAAAACATTTTCCGCCCGAAACAAACGGAGCCTTAAATAAACTATTCAGACTGTCCAAAACACTTTGGACGGTCCACATCGACTCACTATACCCTGTAGTGAGTTTGGCTCACTACAGGGCCCCCGCTTTGCAAAAATGGAGTATGAAGAAGAGAAGCCCAAAACAAAGACACAACAATTAATGCCTGAAACCTTTTCCAAAACATAATTAATGGCCAACTGTTATACTGCATAGTAATACATAGAAATTAAACCCAGATGTTTCACCGTAACTCACTCTCTTCTTCTTCTCACTCTCTCTCCAACCAAAAATTGTGGACAAAAAAATCTGATAGGCGCGCGGGAAGCTTGCTTTTGAGTGCCTAAGTAGGGTGGTTTAGCGCGTTAGACGTGCGGTTTAATGATCACTTTTCTCTTTAATGCGTGCACGGTAGTGTGTTTGGTGTTTGCATGAGTTTCCCAGGTAAAAGGGGGATTCTGGCGCGCTTGTTGCATGGCTTGAAGTGGAGCTGGACGTGGGAGTCGAAGTTTGAGGCTTGGATGCTGACAGAGGTTGGCTTAAGGAGTCGGTATCGATACCCCCATAAGCCATATCGATACCAATTGGTTTCAAAGTGCACAAACCGTTCCAGAATGTTTAGTATCGATACCCCTCAAATAGGTATCGATACCTACGGCTTATGCGGAAGAAGGGAAGATAAGGGTTCGGTATCGATACCCCTCTTATGGGTATCGATACCGAGAGCTTACGGCTGAGGATTTTAAACTACGTCGTTTTGTTGGTTGGGGAACTAACCCTATAACTATGGTTTTCGGATTTTTCATTAGGTGAACTTAGATTTTCGTTTTTGCTGGCAAATCTCTTGGAGTTTGACGGCTAGGGCTAGTATTTTTCCTTCGGCAACAGAACTTTTGATCGATTCAGTTCCGTTTTTCCTGCAGATTCCGGTATTGCTAATGTTTTTAACTGTCAATTGATTAGTTTCAATTCTCGTTGAACCATAACTACTGATTGTTCTTGTTTCCATGTTTAGATCTAGGAAACGTGTTATTCTTGCTGTCTTTTTAATGATGAGTGAGTAGTCGTATTGAGTGCGGCCGCGGGACAAAGGTGTCCCGTGGCTAGGCTAATTTATGTTCCACCTCGGTGCCGAATCATCTTAATTAATGCGCAATTTTTGAATACGGAAGTTTTTCTAGCAAACAGACCCGGGCATCGCCAATTCTAAATGCGCGCAACAATTGGTGACAAGTGGTGTGCATTTGTTGGAAACTATTTTTCATATTTTTAAATCTATTAATTGAATAATTGTGGCCCGAGTGAATGTGAATTAGACTAGCTGCGGACACCATAGTGCCCACGGTTGTGCTCTCCTTTTTAAATTCAGAGTTTAGTAGTTAAATCAGTTTAATTTAGTTAATTAATTAAACCATTTGAGCAAGGGGTGGCTACCTGAGAGCCAATTACAAACGTAGAGCCGACATTGTTTGAGTTAAGCACCGTAGACCGTCTCTGTGGTTCGATTCCGGTACTTCCGGATTTATTGTGCTGCACCGGTCGATAGTCCTACGATTGGGACAAAATTCTAGTTAATTATTAATCACCCGAACGGTCAAGCATTTTTGGCGCCGTTGCCGGGGACGGTGACGTGTGTTCAAACGGTGTTAGTTTAGTGTTTGTTAAATTTTAGTCGAGTCATCATAGGTAGAGATAAGCAAGTTGTACGTAAGCCTGATCCTCTCTATTACCGTGATCGTACTAATCGGTTGGTTAGGATAGAGAACAGGTCGAGTCAGTCAGAGCTTTCAAATTCTTCGTCAGAGTCAGTAGAGAGTCGGTCGGAGTCCATTCCCATTAGTGGACTCTACATAGATTTACCTGTCGAGTCAGTTGATTTCAATAATCCGCTTTATCAGTCAGAGTCAGTTTCCGAACCAGAATCTTTTGAAATGGGAGACCAGCAGGTAGTTCAACAACCATCGTTGAGGCAGCATTTGAATCCCGAGAGGACCACTCCTCCCGGGCTGATTGTGTTTCCTCGAGAGACACAGGAGGCACGCAATGCCTTCACTGTAAAACCTGGTGTCCTGAATAGCCTCCCTAACTTTTATGGGAGAGAGTCTGATGATCCGTACGAACATGTGCGGACGTTTGAGGGGTTAGTGCGCAACCTGGCTTCTACTACCCAATACGATAATGCCTGCCTCAAGCTGTTTGAGGCAACTTTAAAAGATGGCACACTTAGATGGTTCAGAATGCAAAAGCCTCAGTCCTTCACCACATGGGCGCATGTGCGTGACGCGTTTTACAGAAAATATTTTTCTGAGGCTAAAACTAATAGTTTAAGGCGTCAAATCCAAGGCTTTAGACAAGAAAGGGGAGAGTCTTTTGTGAAGGCATGGGAGCGTTTCAAAGATTTGCTCCTAAGAATGCCACACCCTGGTTTTGAGAAGATACAGTTGGTCGAATTCTTTCACCTGGGCCTCAACGCTGAGACAATCCAGCACATAGAGTATTCGTGTAAAGGGGACGACTTCTTGTCCAAAACTGCGGATGAGGGTTGGGATTTTCTGGATGACCTAGCAGATAGGCAGAGGGCGTTAGAACCCTCTGATTTTGATCGGTCCGGACCTTCTGGGTCCAACGTTATCCCCGTTACCATACGTGACCAGCGACTCCAGGCCCAGGTTGAAAAGATGGCGCAGAAGCTAGAGGAATTAGAAGTTAGGCAGACTCGTCCAGTGCATGAGGTCAGTATAGAGGAAGTCTGTGTGTGGTGTGAGTGTAAGGGGCACATTGCAACTGCATGCCCCGGATTTTTAGCTGCTAAGGGAGCGGGTTAGAATAATCAGGAAGAGGTAAATGCTGTGAGGAATTGGGACCCATACTCAAATACGTATAATCCGGGATGGAGAGATCACCCCAACTTTGGGTGGTCAGACCCTAGACCCGCAGGTGGAGGTCAAGCGCAACTCCTTGCGCCGCCTCCGCCACAACAATTTCATCAGTCCCAAGCACCCAGGCCTCCGCAGGGCCAAGTCATTCCTTACAATTACCAGCCACAGCAAGGCAGGGGGGGAGGCCCATCCACTCGTGGTCCGCCCCCAGGTTATGCACAGACTGCACCACCTCGTTTTGAGGATTCCATGAATTCCCTAATGCAGTCTCAGCTGACATTTCAGACTGATACCAGGCAGCAAATTGGGGCCCTTACGGCCCAAATGACGCAACTCACTACGGTGATCAGTCAAATGCAACAGGAGAAGGGTAGGTTTCCGGCCCAAGGTAGTCAGGCAGGTGCCCATTATGTGGGAAATTCTTCAGGTCCCAATGTTCAAGGGCAAAATCAGGAAGAGGCTAAAGCAGTTACCATTCTTAGGAGTGGGAAAACGATTGATAAGACCATTCAGCCAACACTAAGACAGGCTCCACCCCCGGAGCCAGTTATTGAGCCTGAGGTCATTTTTGATACTGCTGAGGTGCCTCGGGAGGAAGTAGAAGCGAGAGAGGAGTCACCTGAGGTGGTGGTGCCTGCAGTTGCAGCCCCCACGACTCCACCACCGCCAGCTGTACCAGTAGCTCCATTTCCCCAACGACTGGCGGTGAGACCCAACCAAACCATGAACAGCAAAATGATTGAGTTGCTTAAGAGGGTTCAATTCCCCATCACCCTGATGGAGGCGATTGAATCCTTCCCCCAGTGTGCTAAGGTATTGAAGGACCTTTGCACACCAAAGCGCAAGAGTCAGAACAACGTGGTTCTGACGGAGCAAGTGAGCTCCATTCTGCAGACTGAGATTCCTGCAAAGTGCAAGGATCCAGGGTGTCCCACCATTCCCATAGCCATAGCAGGTCAGAATTTTGACAAGGCATTGTTGGATTTGGGAGCGAGTGTTAATTTGCTCCCTTATTCAGCATACTTGAGATTGGGCCTAGGCAACCTCAGTGAGACTCCAGTCACTCTACAGTTGGCTGACCGAAGTATTAGAGTGCCCAAGGGAATGGTAAAGGATGTGTTGATCCGGGTAGGGGAGTTTCAATTTCCCGCTGATTTCATTGTTCTAGACATTAGTCCCGGTCTTGAGGCTTTAGAGAAGACTCCCATCATCTTGGGGCGTCCCTTCCTAGCCACCTCCAATGCTGTTATGAACTGCAAAACTGGCAAGGTCCAGTTATCTGTTGGCGAGGAGAAGATGGAGGTGGATGTCTATAGCGTTAGTACTTTTGATGAGGAGGTAGAAGAGGTGAGTTTGATCGACACGCTCGTTCAGGAGCACATTGATACAGTTTTCTATAAGGATCCTCTGGAGATAGCTCTTACCGCCGAGGAGGCGTCATGTTTAGATTATCCAGAGGTGGTCAATCTGTTAGATATGTTAGAAGTTGAGGATTCAGTAGAGGAAGTTTGTGGGGTCTTTTATGACCCAATGTTCGAGCCTCTGGGCAACCCTTCGCCCAAGGTTCTTCCGTCTTTGGTTCAGCCGCCTAAACCAGCGTTGAAGCCTCTCCCGGACACGCTTAAATACGCCTTGTTGAAGGGCAATGATAATTATCCGGTTGTGATCTCCTCATCCCTTGAGGTGGATCAAGAGAGGAAGTTGTTGACGGGTAGCTTACGCGTACCATGCTTTTCATTAAGTGTGGACCCGGCCTCTAGTATTAGGGGTACCCATCATTGACTTGGGTTTTCATAGCTTCGCACGCCGCTATTAAAAGAAGGATCGTGTGCCCAGCTCCGGTTAGTAAGGGCAATTTTTATATTCGTGTTTGTTTATCAGTTTTCGGAAGAAAAAAAAAACATCATGTTGGTCTTGTATAGCCACCCACTCTTCAATTCAAGTTTGGGGATGGGGAGGAAAGTATGACACGTGAGACTGCGTGAAGGTCTGGTGGTGTTCTTTATTTGTTTTCTTTATTGTTGTGGCCCGGCTTCTCCTAGTGGGCGGTACTAATGTCATTTGTTGCCTAGTAGGTAGTTGGTTCTTCAGTCTTTTGCAGGACGAGCATGCTACCACACCAGCCTTGGTAGTTTGAGCTTCTCCGCCGGAGTGAATGAGGCATTCAGGAACCTCGAGCAGGGGTGCCACGGATGTGGCGGTTGTCAGTCCAATAAAGCTTCGCGCGGCTCTGTGTAACTAGCTGTGGACCTCTTTCGGTCCGAAGGAGCGGATCCTGGGAGCAGTTCTGATGACGAAACGCAACAATGATGGCAAATTCCCCATACATCGGCCGGGGTCATGATGGTTGGCTGCCATCCGTCGGTCCATCTCTTTCCCTTGTTTTTCCATTTATATGTTTGTCTTCATGCTCTGAGGACAGAGCAATTTTCTAGTTGGGGGAAGGGGTGTACTTTGTACACGTTTGGTTAGTTTTGAGCGTTGCTAGAAGTTAGGGGTCGTTTTTAAATTTTTAACTTTTTGGTTAATTTTTGAGTCTGGGGATACGTTTGTTATGCTTGTTTGTATGAGTTAGGTGAGCATGCTAGATTCTTGTCTCATTGTTTGCCTGTTTAACTTGTTCACATGCATATATCTGGCATCCATGTTTGAGTATTTTCCGCACCATAAGCAAGTTTGAGTAGGTGTTCCCACGTTATGCACAGTATGTCCTTAAAGCATCCCATGTTTCGTTGTTCTTCACTTTCCGCACTCGCATAA
This sequence comes from Vaccinium vitis-idaea, assembly GCA_963854785.1. Classification (NCBI taxonomy): domain Eukaryota; kingdom Viridiplantae; phylum Streptophyta; class Magnoliopsida; order Ericales; family Ericaceae; genus Vaccinium; species Vaccinium vitis-idaea. Next base: position 24,723,877 of record OY978226.1, on the reverse strand, counting down.
AATAGTAGGCGTTTGTACCACATATTATAACTTAAATATTTTACATGCATGTGTGAGAGTTGGTGACGTGTTTAGGGGATGAAACAAGGCCATTTTTGCTTGATTAAACCACTAAATGTGTTCCGCTGATCCTTTGTTTTACCCATCTGTGTCAGTTCCTGTGTCAAACCTAGGAAACTGGTGTTTGGGTGGCGTGTCAGTTCCTGTGGTCCAACTCTGTGTCAAGGAGCATCGTCGTTTTGGAAAGAAGTAAAATGTTGCTTTTGGGTGCCATGTCTTTGGTTTAAAAAAAAACAGAACCCCTGAACCTTAATCCATTTCCTTTTTCCTCCCAAATTAACCCATCTTCCTGATAAGAGAGAGGTGGAAAGACGGTCAACTGATCCTTTGACCTGTTGCTAAGAATTTCTACAAGTTTTCCAGAAAAAAAAAAAGAAAGAAAAGAAAAAAAAAGAAGAAGAAAGAGGAAAAAGAAAAAAAAAAACGCAGTCAAGTTGAGGGGGACCATCAAATTTTTCCCCACTCTCTCTCTCTCTCTCTCCACCCCATCATTCTCATCTTCCCTCTTCCTTCTTCTCCATTCAAACCTTAACCTCTAAACCTTCCCAACCTAAACTCACCAAAGTTATGGAATCCTAAGAGGCAAACTGAGCTGGAGTTGGGCTATGATTCGAGATGTAAGCACAAAGGAGTGTTGAGTAGTACGCAGAGTTGGACATGGTCGGGGTGGTGTTAGTATTATGGATTGTTATTTCATGTGTTGTTTTAGTTAAAAACTATGGTATTTTATGTGTTCGTCTTTTGTTGGTGGTGTGACCGTAGTATGTGGGTCGGTGGTGTGAGGCGAACTTTATTCGTTATGTTTTGTTTAGTATGATGGTTTGTATTAGTATTATGTGATGTTTGTTGTGGTGTTATCCGTGTTGGTGATGGCCAGTCTGGGTAGATTGACCATGAGCTTCTATAGGCCGTCACCCTTTGCATGTTTCCCTTTCCCTTGATAAACCATGGTCGTTATAAGCCTAACGAAGCCCTTAGTTGACCCGATGCACGTCATTTGACTCTCTTGCATGCATGTGTGATATTTAATTATGAATGTGTGGTATCTTGTTTCGAGAGCTTCCATTGCATATCTCGGCGTTGTTTTGACTGGCACGTGGTGATTTTGTTCATTCCACGTTGTTCGCCAGGCGCCTCACATGGGATGTAGAGTGTTTCGGCGAGTATGAGTGATATTGTGACACGTGGGAGTTTTCTATCTTGAACCTTGTTGAGGAATGGAGGTATTCAAATTCTTGCTAGGGCATGCATGTGATCGAGTTGTGGGGAATAAAGAGATAATATTTAAATTGTTCACTTGATTTTATACAGGTTGCACAACCCTCGTATCCCTTATTGAGTCGTTATCTTTCTTTTGTTATTTTTGTCTCGTTCGTTACTAGGGACTAGCAACGCTCAAGTTGGGGGATGTGATAGGCGCGCGGGAAGCTTGCTTTTGAGTGCCTAAGTAGGGTGGTTTAGCGCGTTAGACGTGCGGTTTAATGATCACTTTTCTCTTTAATGCGTGCACGGTAGTGTGTTTGGTGTTTGCATGAGTTTCCCAGGTAAAAGGGGGATTCTGGCGCGCTTGTTGCATGGCTTGAAGTGGAGCTGGACGTGGGAGTCGAAGTTTGAGGCTTGGATGCTGACAGAGGTTGGCTTAAGGAGTCGGTATCGATACCCCCATAAGCCGTATCGATACCAATTGGTTTCAAAGTGCACAAACCGTTCCAGAATGTTTAGTATCGATACCCCTCAAATAGGTATCGATACCTACGGCTTATGCGGAAGAAAGGAAGATAAGGGTTCGGTGTCGATACCCCTCTTATGGGTATCGATACCGAGAGCTTACGGCTGAGGATTTTAAACTACGTCGTTTTGTTGGTTGGGGAACTAACCCTATAACTATGTTTTTCGGATTTTTCATTAGGTAAACTTAGATTTTCGTTTTTGCTGGCAAATCTCTTGGAGTTTGACGGCTAGGGCTAGTATTTTTCCTTCGGCAACAGAACTTTTGATCGATTTAGTTCCGTTTTTCCTGCAGATTCCGGTATTGCTAATGTTTTTAACTGTCAATTGATTAGTTTCAATTCTCGTTGAACCATAACTACTGATTGTTCTTGTTTCCATGTTTAGATCTAGGAAACGTGTTATTCTTGCTGTCTTTTTAATGATGAGTGAGTAGTCGTATTGAGTGCGGCCGCGGGACAAAGGTGTCCCGTGGCTAGGCTAATTTATGTTCCACCTCGGTGCCGAATCATCTTAATTAATGCGCAATTTTTGAATACGGAAGTTTTTCTAGCAAACAGACCCGGGCATCGCCAATTCTAAATACGCGCAGCAATTGGTGACAAGTGGTGTGCATTTGTTGGAAACTATTTTTCATATTTTTAAATCTATTAATTGAATAATTGTGGCCCGAGTGAATGTGAATTAGACTAGCTGCGGACACCGTAGTGCCCACGGTTGTGCTCTCCTTTTTAAATTCAGAGTTCAGTAGTTAAATCAGTTTAATTTAGTTAATTAATTAAACCATTTGAGCAAGGGGTGGCTACCTGAGAGCCAATTACAAACGTAGAGCCGACATTGTTTGAGTTAAGCACCGTAGACCGTCTCTGTGGTTCGACTCCGGTACTTCCGGATTTATTGTGCTGCACCGGTCGATAGTCCTACGCTTGGGACAAAATTCTAGTTAATTATTAATCACCCGAACGGTCAAGCAAAATCTATCTCAAAATCACAAAACAGGAATTCGAAATCAACCTCATCCTTTCATACAAGAAATCAAGCTAGCTTAAGCCAGAATAGGAATTGGATCACCAGCCTGTTGCTTAACCCAGTTAATGAAAAATGAGATGTAGAGAGATTGACCAAGATAGGAGGAGGATTCCAGTGAGTGGTTTGTGGGAGAATTGATAATTCCGAGCTCAAATCCAATTTCAGGAACTTTTCTAAACATTCTCCTTCTCCTCCTCCTTCTTCCATCTCTCTCTCTCTCTCTCTCTCTCTCTCTCTCTCTGAATTTGCACTACAGACTACAGTGGGCCAGTGGATGGACATTGGGGTTTCCGAGTAAGTTTTTGAAACTATTTTTGAACCTCCATTGCGGTTATAGTTTAGAGGTTCTTTTTAAATTTTCTCTCCTAAATTGCTCGACTTTTTGGGATGATTGTGCATTTTGTAAATTAAGAATAACGCATTTATGATAAATCCTTTTGAAGTAAAAAATAGTGCACCAATCTTTTCTTCTCAATAAGATCTTTAAATTGGTGTAAAATAATTATAACAAACTACAACTAACCAAAAAAGTCAGATGAAGGGAGTATTTTATACTTATCAGACGAAATATACATCCAAAACACCTATTGAAAGTAATGAAAAGGGTTGATCTCGTCAACATCTGATACTTACAAATATGTACATTTTATGCATGAAGTTTGACATTTCTTAATTAAGAGAATTATTAACCTATTACATAATATTATTCAAATTTCAAATGAGTCCTTCGCTTGTTGACGGTAAAATTGAAACACTCAGGCATTATAAAAACAACTATCGAAGCAAATCTCTTATACTATAAACCAATTATTACTCGCCGTTAACCTCCACCTCCACCATGACCATCAATCATCTTCAAGCTGAACCGGTTAGCTCGAGGTAAAGACTGAACCGTCCCCATAAACTCTGACTGGTCCGACCGTGCTAATTCTTCGGAATATATGGAGTTCGTAAAAACCCGACCGGTTCCTACGCTGCCACTCCTATGTAACCCTTTACTCAAACTCCTCGCCGTTTGAAAGCCCCCGCAACTCCTTGTCCGGTTCAACTTTGATCCCACCAACCGGCTCTGTAACTCCTCCGGTAACCGTAGCGTGAACCGCTCCCACTCTTCCTCTTGCCTTGCCAACGATTCGCTCTCCGAACCACGTGTCCCATTCTGACTGGGCGTTTGAATCTTAGTGGCGACCGCATCCGGAGATTGTATTGGTATTATGACAAAGTCACCCACTACTACATCTGGGTTAGCCGAGTCGTGAGTCGCTTCCCTTACCGATTCGTCACATGACAGCCTTCCCCACTCGGGATTCAGTGAAGTGTGTAACGATTCGGAAACGTTGGCTCGGCAAACCGGGCACGTGACGTGAGAGGAAAGCCACTCGCCGACGCAATCGCAGTGGAACACGTGGCTGCAGTAGGGTAGCAACCGAAGGGTCTCGTCATCTTCAAACTCATTTAAGCAAACGGCACATTCGAGCGCACCCTTGCCTATCTTGTGCCCCTTCACTTCGGAGTAGATAAACGTGGGGAAAGAGTTGATAACGTCCTGGTCGAGGCAATCTCCGGTGGCGGCGTTGGGTAATCCGTTGGTGGTGTGGCTAGTAACGCTAGTTCGGCGTCGGCCCGTTCTAGGCATGGGACGGTAGCAGGGACAGTAATATCGCAAGAAGACGGAGAGGAAGGCTGTGATGATAATACAGAAGATGAGGATGATTGATAACCCTTGTATGGATTTGTGCTTTGAAGGCGCAGGCGGTGGCGGTGGCGGTGACGGTGGCACGTCAAAAAATATCTACATAAAAAAAATAGAAAATTAATATCTTAAGAAGACGGAGATGAAGGCTGTGATGATAATAAAGAAAATGAGGATGATTGATACCTCTGGTATGTAGTCTTGATATTCGACTGGCGGTGATGGGGCAACAGTCGACACTGAGAATTGGAGTAGTAACATGAAAAATATTACAAGGATACAGTTGATGTGATTTTCCATCATTACCTGGTTTTGGAACGGAATTGTTGGCTGTGACTGACCAGGTGAAAATGAACAATGTAGGTATAATATCTTGCAAAATGCATCATGAATCGCGTAGATGTCGCAAGAATCTTTACCTCTTATATAAGATATATTTTGAGATTTTAGATTGTTTTATTTTATCAAATTGAATCGGATGGGACGTGTCATATCATATGCATATCATGAATGAATTAAAATATCTGTATAAAAAAATAGAACAGTTTTTTGCTCAAAATATTTAAGGCATACAAATGGAACAACATTGGCAGTCTTCCGAATATGTCAGCCAATTGGTCAATTCTTATTTTAAAAGATGCATAGAATATTTCCTTGACAAATAAATCTACCTCTCTGCCAACTTGTTATTTATAAAACAAAACGGTTATGAACGAAGGAAGTATGATAATGGGCACAAAAATTTATTTGGTCTCTAGGTCTGCCCTCTCTGATTCCTTTCGGCTTTGATTTAGGAGCATGGTTCCCTGTAGCTCCTCGGTTCTTGGAGGTTTAGGGGGGCCATTGTCTCAGTGGTATTTAGAGAGTGATCACTTTGTACATATTGCTAAAGGTTAGGTATGTCTCCAATCATCCTCCGCTCATACCCCCAATAATTGGGGCCTAGATGGGTTCTGTTATTGTTGTTTTTTTGGGCAAGTAAAAATTTGGTTAAAGGGCCAAGGCCGGGCATGCCATGCCTTCTTCCCTTGGGTCCCCTTTCTTTTTTTGATAACCGGATATCCAGATAAGTTTGTGCACTCGACTAATTCCGGGCCCTTGGAGGTAACAATCGGACATAACCCTCTGTGACCCCAAAATTAAGTTTGTTGGCAATTGGATTCGAACCTGAGACCTTAGGTGTGAGCAAATTCCTAAGTTCCAAGGCAAGACCATTTTGTCAACCCTTAGGGGCCCATTAATCTCAGTAGTTGTCTGTCTATATTCTCACATTTGCATCGAACCCGTGCGATGCATGGGATCCATAACTTATCTATATAACAACTTTTATCCGCTTATAACTAGGGATGTTAAACGAACCAAACAGCTTGAGCTCAGCTCGACTTTTGGCTCATTCAAGTTCGTTAATTAAAAAGAATATATAAGCCAAGCTCAATCATTTTTTATTGTTTGATAACGAATTCAAGCCAAGCTTGAGCATATGAGTGTTTGGATCGATATAGACTCCTGAACAAAGGGTCATTCAATAAATATCTACAAATATGAGTTAATCCACAAATATCTCACAAATCAGGTATCAGACATCCATTAAGATCTTTTCACGACTACGCTTCCAATAGTCTTGTATCAAAATTAGAAAATTCGTCAATGATACAAGTCAAGCCGGTCAGATTACGTAATGACAACGATGATTTGGCATTGTCAGCTAAAAATCTCAGAGGAGGTATCTGTCTGTGTTAGAAAGCTCAGAGGAGGTTAGGGGTGCTAATTGAGCCAAACAAGCCAAGCACAGTAATGCTCAGCTCGACTCTTTATTACATATGTTCAAGCTTGGCTCGAGCTTGTGAATTTTTGTAGACTAAATATTGTTCCAACTTGGCTCGCATTTGTAGTTTTGTGTTCATGATAAGTGTGGTGGTCAGAATATCTCTTACTCATCTTCTTCAACTTAGATGGAGTGGGTGATGGTTTCTGGAAAGGATCTTCTCACGAGATTCGCTCCTACTCGCTGAGCGAACTCTTTAGCACCAGAATGGTACTCTGACGATCAAGTCAGTAATTGGAGAAGAAGAAGAAGGCACTCAGATCTAGGGTTGAGTGATATTGTGCGTACCTCTTTGGGCTGATCAAGCTACATTTATAGGTGAAGTCTGATTTGCCCTCCAAGGTCCTCATGCACGTCACGCACAGTAACTGCTCGGGTGACTTTAATGTAGACGTAACCGAGCATCATTACGTTCACCACATACAACCAATCTTCTCGTGACACGTGTCCCAACCATTTGGGGGATATTACTCGTGATGCTAAGGAAGGTGGTCGTGCATGTGAGTGAGAACTGTATTCCTCGGGTCACACGGACTTGACCCATACCCAAGCAACCGGTACCTGTGACCCTGGCCTATAAGCACTTCGAATCGCGGGTGCAAGTCTAAATGCCCATTATCCTACGCATTGCTCGGAACGAGAACATTATCATTCGGCTTAGGCTTTGGGGTAATCCCAAATGAGCCTTAGCAATTTATCTTCTAGCCTAACTGGGCCTTAACCTTTTATTCACTACAAGAAAAAATGTCTACAGTGAGGATTGAGTTTCCTCGCCAAAGCACCAAATTTCCTCGCTAAAGGAATTGGCGAGGAAAAATTTTGTCGCCAAGTTTCCTCGCCAAAAGGTCGTCGCAAAAGGTATTCTAGCGAGGAAAAATAAATTTCCTCGCCTAATCTGCCAATTGGCGAGGAAATTTTTCGTCGCCTATTCGGAACAATTGGCGAGGAAATGTTTTTTCCTCGCCTATTCGGAACAATTGGTGAGGAAAGTTTTCCTCGCCTATTCTTCCCATTCGGCGAGGAAATAGTGTTTTCCTCGCCTATTTAGAACAATTGGCGAGGAAATATTTCCTCGCCTATTCTGACCATTTGGCGAGGAAAAATTTCCTCGCCAAAACTCCTGAAACTAAAAAAAGAAGGAATCCAATTTCTGCTTCTCCGCCTCCGGTGGGATTCGAACCAAGGACCTCCTCTCAAGCAACGCGCGCCCCATCCACCACACCAACTTAATTCCATTTCAATGCAAAGGTCAACAACTTTTAATATATAACCTTTTGTAATTCTTTTCACCTCACTATTTTTTTAAATCTTTTTGTCTAATTTTAGTCTCTTTGTAGTGTTTCTTCACTATTTTCTTAAATCTTTTAATGTTATTTGTTTTTACTGAAGTTTTTATTTTTTATAATTTCGAACACAAGGTAGTTCCCTTTTCTCTCTCTCTCTCTTTCTCAGGGAGATAAACTCCATGCCGAAATCATGTTCCTATTTTCTGTCATTGTGTCAATTTTCCTTTTCCCACATTATCCCACATAAATCTGGCTTATTACGTATTCAGTTAAGTGTGAATCCTTAGTCTAAAGGGTAACCATGGAAAACTGATTTGGGTTTGGATAAAATAACTGCCTGGGGTAAAATAACTCAAATATATTTGCACATCTAGAGTGTATGATTGATTATCATTTAATCTTTTGTTTCTCTCGTTCACATGAAATAAATATTGAGAAATTAATACTTCATACGCTAGCGGAGTCTCACTTTTGTTTTTTTTTTTTTTGTAATCAATTTTTGGCCATATCAATTTTTTGTTTTCACAATTCACAGGACTCTTATTCCCTTCAAGCCCTTACTTATATCTAGCATTTTCAATCTTGCCTAATGGCCTTATGAGTGCTATTAGTTCGATTCTCCTGTCTTAAGCATGAGACCACGGATAAGAATAGATGAGCTTTGACTTTCTCTTTAGGCTAGGATAGGATGTCTAAGAATGTGTATTAGATCTCTTAGCTAAGTAGGAGCTTAGGCAGATGACTTTCACGTTTGGATCTTTTTTGTATCTTATAGACTAACTGGTAAGGCAAATTTTTAATGCACCATGGCAAACTAGAGTTGCATCCTGAATTCCTTAAAAAATTAGATGACTAGATGTCATCATGTCCCATTTGTATATTTGATTGATCCGTGAGAAAAAAAAAGAAGTTGTTATTGGTTTGTATTTTATTCCGTGGGAATTTCGAAGCGGTTTCTAACTTCCTAAATCCAGATCACATGATATTGGTCATTCCAATGGTTTGTAACAGATAGTAGCGATTGCGATTTATTTTTTGAACTGAAAGCTATTGCGATTTAGGTGTGTAAAATCGATCACTTTGATTTCTTAATTACTGATATCAATTTTTGCCTCATCAATGTAGGATCTTCTCTTGGTAATAACATATCTTCTTCTTGGGAAACATTTCTGAGCCCATGGATCATACATTCATACGCCACGCCGTGCCTAAAGGCACTGACATTTTACTAGAGATCACAATAGGCACGGGCATTTCATATCATATATTATGCATGTATAATTAGGATCCACATGCTACCTATTGTGCCATGTACGGACATTGTGCGTGCAAGTAAATCTTGTCCGTGCATAGCACGGGTTCAACGCTATCCTATATACTAGAAATGTAGTTGGGGCTCTCAAAAGCCTCCAAACCCCAATCTCTTAATTATCAGATTTTTCAATTATTTTTTCCTCACAAAATAACCCTATAGCAAAAAAAACAAGCAATCTCCAAGTATCTCTCACCTTTTGTATCTCTCATATTTTCACCATCTACGCCCACAATTCATGCTGAAAGAAAACCCACTACACCCACAATAAAAATTGCTCCCACGTTGTAGATGAAAAAAACCCATAAAAAAACTTCTCCCACGTTGATGATTCGGTTTACTAAATGGGCTACTAAACCATTTTCCCCCTACAAGAGCTCTGTCAATTTTCCCCACACAACACTCATAATCTCTCTTCATGGATTTTTGAGTAACAAGTTCAATTCTGTTTTGTTACGAGATTTTGTTCATGGATTTTTTAAACCAAGTTCCATCGCGTGTGCCCCACCTCTAGCATGTGGAAAACCTCAATACGCGTAAAAACCATGGGAAGGAATCAAATCTTTGATTTTTTTGGCGAGAAAAGATAATTTTTGTCGCCAAATGGGTGCTCTTTAGCGAGGAAATATTCATTCCCTCGCCAATTCTTAGCTTTTTGACAAGGAAAAATAATTTCGTCGCCAATCTTAGCTTTTTGGCGAGGAAAGATAAATTTCTTCGCCAAATGGGTGCCCTTTAGTGAAGAAATATTCATTTTTGTCGCCAATATTAGCTTTTTGGCGAGGAAAGATAATTTCGTCGCCAAATGGGTGCCCTTTAGTGAGCAAATATTTATTTCGTCGCCAATCTTAGCTTTTTGGCGAGGAAAGATAATTTTCATCGCCAAATGGGTACCCTTTAGAATATTTCCTCGCCAAATCTTTACTTTTTGGCGAGGAAATATAATTTCGTCGACATAGAGTACTATTTGCCGACGAAATCAATTTCCTCGCCATAGAGACCCATTTGGCGAGGAAATTTGAATTTCCTCACCACATTTCGTCGCCATAAGTAGTTTTTCTTGTAGTGATTTGTATTATTCGGGCCCATAGAATAAGTTTGGCTTGTGGAACATGCAAGTCAATCTCAAGCTTTCAAGCCTGAGCTGAAGATCATAAAGTTTCGAGCTTTCAAGCTTGTGTTTAAGCTTAAGCTCGTGAAGTCTCAAAATGAAATGGGCTAATTTAAAACCAGAAGCCCTAAATTTCCTCTTCCTCGTCGTCGTCTCTTCTCTTCTCTTCTCTCCCTCGATTTCGGACAATTCTTCTGGAATGGTGGAATGACATATAAAAACCAAAAATACTACATCTTCATACATCTTGCGACCTATTGTTATTAATCATTAAATTTGACCATTTAATGACCAGAGAAATGACCAAATCTGTTCGACTTGTACGAGCCAAGATATCTGTTGCCGAGAGTCATTTATTTGTATAAAAAATTGCATATGCCAACACCACCGGAAATGATACGGACGTGCACTCAAATCAAGAAAACGCACCAAAAAACCACAATCAATTTATTAGTCCGTGCCGTTCAAAAAAAAATTTATTAGTCCGTGACTCCGTGGAATTACATTTGCCTTTTTATAAGCCCTTGATTGTGTATATAATCGAGGCTCAAGTTGTGTGTTTAGCATATTGCAATTTATTAAACCGCTAGTTTCCCGTAAGATATTATCTTAAGAGTTTCAGGTTATGTGATGTAAACAAGGCATAGACGAGAGTGTTGATAAGCTCCCGGAAGCACCTAAGATACCGAGGAAGGGCCAGGGCCAAGTCCAAAAGAAAATGTTGTACAATGTCCCGAAGAGTGGACGGAATGACCAAACTCCAAAACGGGGCTACGGAATGAAATCTGCAAATTCAAAACAGTTCTACCGGTAGGGGAATGTTTCTACCGGTATAACCACTAGGCAGTAGCTTCTGAAGGTGTGCATGTGTGTGTGCCGTAATCTGATATACACTATTGCCTATACTACAGATCTCCTAGGCATCTACAAGAAAATTGGGGTTTGTTGAGTTGATAATGTTTTTACGAAAGTTAGTTTATCAGGCTTGTGGTTTTCACAATATTGCACTAATCTGTTGTTAATTAGATCTTTTAAGTACTCATTGATGATTACTTTTACTAATATTTGAGAAGTAAGGGGATTATTTTGATTACCAATTATAATTGGCCTTTGAGTCTTTGACTCAGGAACCTAGGTGTCTGCCATGCAGAGATTGCAATACACCACCACACCTAAAACGGCGCCGTTTTGAGTGTGCACCACGTGCTTCGCGAAATGGGGTTTTTGGCCCACTTTTGGGTCTCACACAAACGATCTGAACCGTTAAATAATAAAATAATTATTTAAGTGGTTTTGGAGAAAATCAAGTTCATTAGATAATTTTACGTAATTGACCTAATTCGTTAGATTTTCACTCAGAATTCAGGATCCTATAATTCGAGAGACTCTCAAGAAAATTGTGAGCTTAGTAACACATTGGTCAGAAATGTAGGTGTTGTAGGGCTTGTTGAGAAAAGCATTCAGTAAAAAACTTATCTTGATTGGACATCGATAGGTATCAAAACACTAAAAATATGAATTATTTTGATACCTATAGATGTCCAATCAAGAAAACTTTTCATTACTGGTGATCCACGGTCATTGATCCGCCTCTCGACGCTCTCCAATTTCTCTTGCATATTTCTAAATGCTGCTTCCTGAATTTCTGAATGCTGTCACTACAAACCAGGGGCACGGCTGTTAACTTCCTCGTCATCATATGGGGGGTCATCGCCTTCATCGTTACCCGTAGAGTCATCGCCCTCGTCATCCTCACCACCATCAAGTTGTTCCTCATCTTCCTGCTTCTCATTTCGCACCCAGAAGGGAGCTTAAGAGGAAGAAGTAAAAGTCACTCCTAATTCTAAGCTCTCAACTGGTTGACCACATCCACGAGACCCATAACCTATTTCTGAAATTGATTTTGAGCCTCCTGATGTTGTCGGGCGTTCTTGGATTACGTAGTGATCATGTCTTTGGCTTACAATTGAATTAATTAAAAGTCTAGTTTCTCCTGGACAACGTCAAAATGTTGATTCCAAAATCTTGGTGACCACCCCGAGAGCCTTCATAAAATTGCCAACAAAACAAGCCTTGAAAACGTCAAAATGTTGATTCCAAAATCTTGGTGACCACCCCGAGAGCCTTCATAAAATTGCCAACAAAACAAGCCTTGAAACCCGTGGTGTTGCTGTTGCCGGTCGTGATCCCTCCGATGATTAAGTTAGTTGATGTAGAGTGTGTACCTCATATTTATCTCTGTGAAAAATATTTATAGATCCTATGACAGCATGTTCAACGTGGGATAGTGGACCGAATCGATAGAAGAGGGTTTAGGTCATGGGATCGTAACGGTGTGGTAGCCATTCTTTACACAAAAATCCATGTTCGTGCACCCGTGCAATAAGTAGAAACTGCGAATGGCAGAAAAGGGAAACTTGCGCTCGGCCAAGCTGCCCGCTCCTCGTTCCGTCTGAATAACCTCAGTCAGGCCAATCGAACAGACCTAGTCAGGTCATCTCCCTTGCCACGTGTCCTGCCTGTAGAGGAAATCGGGGGTCCTGTAGAGCTTGACAGAATTATCAAAATACCGGTCCATTTTTTGGTGTCAAATTAAACAATAGAAATTGATGTTGCCATTTTTCCCATAAAATGAGAAGATGATTTGTTATGTCAAAATGGCACAAACCCAGTGCAAAAATTTTAGTATTTTCTTGGAATTGTGATGCCATTGGGAGGATTTGCTTTTGCGAGATAATCTTCTTTACTTACGGATGTGGCTCACACCCTATTGTGATACGGTGATGCCATTGGGAGGATTTGCTTTGCAAGATAATCTTCTTTATGGATGTGGCCCCATGGTTTGCGCCACCGGCTTTTGTGGTCCCCACCGAGCGTACATTGCAATAATCTGAACTGTTTATCTTCTAGAGACTGTAAAATAATGTATTCACGCAAAAAATCAACTTGATCGGACATCGATAGGTATGTCAAAAGTTAAATTCTTGTTTAATAAATGGACCGTCGAGATTTTGTCAATAGTTTTTAATTAAGTTACAATGCCCGTGACCGTCCGTTTTTTAAACCAAATTTAACTTTTGAAATACTTATGGATGTCTAATCCAGCTGATTTTTTACATAGATACATCATTTTGCAAGCCCTACAAGATGAATGGTTCAAATTATTACAATGATCGCACGGTGTGCCCTACAATAGGTGGCACAAATCATCCGTACAGAAGATTATATCTTTGCTTAAAGTATTTGTTTTTTTGGGTAAATAAAAGTATTTCTGCTCAATCTTCCAAGAACCAGACTAGGCAATGAGAACACAGATTAACATTTTCCATTTGATAAAATCTGTTAAAATCAACTGCTAATTTTAACAAATGAGGAAGATTTAGCAAATCAGAAAGTCACGGATTTTAGCAAAGATTCTTCCTCATTCGCTAAAATCAACAATTGATTTCAGCAAATTTTATCAAATGGGAAACTCACAATGTGCTTAATTTGTTGGCATCATCAATCAGGGAAAGAGCAAGGGGGCAGTAAGGGCGGTCACTCCTGCAAGGAAAAAAAACTTCTAGTGATATATAGAAAAAAAATTCCTATGAATTATATAAACTCACCCTTGCAAAGTATTTTCGAAAAAAAATTCACCCCTGCATAGTAAAATTCTTGACTCCCTCCCTATTGTCAATGGTCCGCCATGGGCTGGAACTCTAAGGCAAATGGGGGGCTAAAGTCAACAAATTAACAACACAACACAACACACACACAAACACTAACAGTGGGCCCACATTGATGAATTAATTGAAGGCATGAAATAGTATGGGTGATTAAATAGTAAGGGGGGATAAAATAGTAGGGGTGATTAAATAAGAAGGGTGGGCCCACAATGATGTGACAGTTAAGAAGGGAGGATTAAATAGTACATGGTTTGGATGAGGGATAAAAAGGAGGGATTAGAAGGGTGGATGATGTAAAAATCAGTCAAATGACTATTTTGTCCTTGTGAATGCCCATATTAAATTATACATTTAAATAATTATAAAAATCGAAAAAATAATTATATAATTCTTAATTTAAATGAAGAATATTAAATATTACAAGTATATTTATTTTTTGTTTCTAATAAATAAAAAATTAATTTTATTATAGCTACTAGTTTTTTTTTTTTTTCATATGGGGTCATAATTTAGGGCTTCAGGGAATTACCAAATTAAATCGAGGGGGTAAAGTGTAATTTTTACATCTAAAATAAAGATCAGAGGAGAGAGAGAGAGCCAATCTCTCTCATATCTTCTTCTGCGATGGTCAGGCAAATCCCTCACCCAGATACGGTTTTTTTTTCCCGATCGTTTGTATTTGTTATGAAATTTCTAGATCTGAAAAATTTTGATCTCTATTTGTTGGTTGTTGGGGGGCATTCAAGTAATTCGACCACCCTCATCCCCCATGACTAAACATAAGCCTGGGTTCTCCCGAATTATTTAGCCAGCGGCTATTTAGTCGGGGTGGGTTTTTTGTTCTCAAACCATGGGTTAAACGTCTCATCACCTCCTCATTTGGCCGAATTGCTTCATCCTTCTTCTTAGTACTGCATCCAAATGAGGCCTAAGTGTTTGTGGGACTCATGCTATAGGAGTGTCTTATGTAGTTGGGTGTGTGTTGTGTGCATAGGATGATTCAACAAAAATAGCCTATTGAAAAAGCAAAAAGCAATGACAAAAAACAAAAAAAACAAAAGAAAAAATGAAAAGTGAAAAGTGAAAATTGTACTGAAACAGATTGTAGAAATATTTCAACGGTTTTGTCCCGTCATTGTATGCAAGAGTATCTATTTTATAGTAATCATTTATTCGCAGAAACTATATGTTCTCTTCATAATCATAATTAAAAAAGATCATGATTCTTTTTATGTGTGATGCAAAATGGATTCTATTATAATTCCATTTGATGATCCGAATAATTTATTTTGCAAGTTTTCATGTGTCAAATGTTCATGCAATCAATAAAATAAAACTGGGAAGTTTCTAGAATCACATTTCTATTTAAAACAGTTGACGATTAGAGTTCGAAATGTTTCTTTTTTCTCAAGACAAATATAATTCGTTCAAATGGCTATCGTTATCAAACCAAACGTTTACGAAACATTATTTTGTGATATCGAGATATACGAAATAAATAACTGGGGTTATTAAAAAACGAAACCACGATGGAATTCATTTTACATTACAAGATGATGGTATGATTGACCATATACTATGCAAATTTGTTTCCTAAAATAAAAGGAAAGCTCTACATCATTTCTCTCTCCTATTTGGCTTTTTCTTACTCCCTCCGTCCGGATTTATTTGTCCCTCGTTCTATTGTAACTGGATAAAAAATTAGTGATATCTTTAAATTGGTAAGTAATTATATTTCCAATATAGATATTATTGATAGATCTCGACTAGTTTTATAAGAAAATGTTTTTAAAATTACATAAAAAATTATAAATTATAGAATATAATCATTTGAAAAGTGGGACGAACTCCCAAAATAGACTAACAAATCCAGACGAAGGGAGTACTTTTTTTCCCCACAATTTTACCTCATTTCGCTCATTTTCTCTATCTTTAGTAAAATAACAATTATTGTAATTTTTTAATAAGGAAACTAGCTATACCACTCGTGAGAATTATTTACTTCCTAAACCGATCAGTCATGCCTTCAATTAATTCATTTTTTGATTTCTTTTTCCAAAATAAAAAGTGTGTGCGTGTGTGTGTGTGTGTGTTTGTGAGAGAGAGAGAGAGAGAGAGAGAGAGAGAGAGAGAGAGAGATTTTTAAGGAAGTGGAGAGTTAGAGTTTTATTAGATTAAAAAAAAAAGATGAACAAAAATCATATACTCCTACTTGTTAGACCCCATTCCGCTAAGGATTTTTTCACCTAATTTACCTTTTGGGGCTTTTTTTTTTTAGTTGATGTATTGTGAGAGAATGACATGCCTCGAAAAGTGCAATAAGCCAAAAAAAGTCATAAAGCCCCTTAGTTTTTATTTATTTGCATTGTTTAATTACGTTTTCAATTGTATATTAATTTGAATTTATTCTCAACCAAATTCAAATTTTCGATTCATAACATCAGATTATATGTCTCTTCCCATGCAATGAACGAGAACAACGCTACCGTGCATAAAAAAAAAAAAGGTCTTTTGTCATCGACTCGTATTGTCCCGTGTATTGAATGAGTAAAATACTAATATGTCCTTAAAACAGAGCTACCTGGTCCCATAAAAACCCACTTTCAAAGCCGGCCCACGAGATGGAGACAAAACGGATCCACGATTTTAGGTTTGTTTTACGTACTGGTTTTTTCGCCTCGGGCCGCGGTTTCCAGGCTTTTAAACGGCCCATTCAAGTCTTTGGGCCCACTCATATATGCCCAACTGTACTACTGCCTCAAATATGTCACTTTCATACTTTAAAATGAGATGGATGGAGTATTTTGATACAAATGTGTTTTAAATTGCTCGATACATATCTTATTATTTTGTGGGTCCGTATGCATCAAACAAAATATGCGTAGCAAAATCTTTGCACGTGTGTTTTAAATTGTTCAATACATATCTTATTATTTTGTGGGTCCGCATGCATCAAATAGAATGTGTACCAATAATTTTGCACATGTGTCTTAAATTGTTCGATACAAAGGCTCGGGGGATGGTGCAGTGCACCATCGAGTCGTCTATATCGACAATGTACGACTCCGATTTAATCCAAGCAATTAATTGAATCTGACCGTCGGTTGTTTGGATTAAATTCAAACCGTCCATTGTCAAAATGGACGGCCAGATGATGCGAACTGCACTGTGTAGTGCATTTTCTGCACTATAGGGACCCATCGGCTCGATACATAGTAGTATTATTTTGTGGGTCTACAAACATCAAACAGAATATATGTACCAAAATCTTTGCACATGGCTTCGTTCTTTGCAAAAAGAACTTTTATTTATTTATGTTTATGTAAACTTGTGCTAAATTCCGTCACTGGAGTTTTCTAAGACACTTCGAATGAATCAACGAAAACAAAACTACGTACAAAAGTACATCTTCGCGCCCGTGGTTTTTGTTTTCCGGTTTTGACCGGTGATTTTTTTTAATAAAATTTCTTCTACCTCTCTACGTAAAAAGTACATATATCTCCATGTTAGAATTTCAAGTTATATTATAATTGCATATATCTTCCAATCTATAATAATTTCAATGATTTTGTATACTTTGAATAATAGAATTAATCAAGAACTATCAAATTTGATGTAGATTGCATCAAATTTGAAATACATATGTAATTGAAAATTGACACGAATTACAAATACGAATACCAAAAATTGAAGCGGACGGAGTAGCTTTTTTTCAACTTCGAATTTCGAATGTTATGATTGTTAAATAATGCAAAGCAGAGGAAAAGAGAATACAGAAGAAACAAAGATTGAAATCTCGACATTATTTGTTTTCAACTACCACGAATAAGGATTCAATTAGGAGGAAACGTAGGATTTAGTAGTAAACCTAGGCGATTCAAGGAGAAAAAAATTGTAAATCTTTAGTCAGATTTTTTTTTTCACGGAACAAAATGCAATTTCTTTTCAAAAGTCAGCAATCCTTGTAAGATTCCATTACAGGATACAAAAATGAATCAAAACTTTCAAAATCAAGACACATACACGTGCACTAATATATAGACCCAAGTCACTCAACAACACAAATTGTGAATGCATACCAAACAACGAGGTTGGGCATAGGCCAGTCAAAAATGCGATAGTAGAGGAAAGCCATTCCACAACGGGAAGGAAAAGAGAAAAAAAGAAAGAAAGAAAACAACAGCAAAACAAAGACATAAATAAAAACTCCTCTTATTCTATCTCCGCCGAAGTCGCAAAATCTTCGCTAATCCATCAAATCTGAACCACGTCGCCAGAGGAGTCAAATCTGACTGCAACAGCACCAAGAGGAAGATCAGATAAGGGGTAGCCAGGGGAGGAGAGCGGAGACGAGGGGGAGGGGGAGGGGGATGGCGGAGGCGCAACCCCTCCCCCAAACAAATACCAGTATTGTTATAGGTACCGTGAAAGTGTACCAAACAATTTACCGTGCAATGCAGGAATATCCAAGCAGAGTGTGGTGTCCTCAAAAATCCAGTAGCGCCTCTTGAGTGAGCCTTGATCCGTGAGAGAAGCGAGTGAATGATGAATGTGATTATGCGCGAGCCCTTGCACACGGAGCACACGCCGTTAGCGCCCAACCTGGCCGGAGTATGGCCAGGGAAGGCACTCCGACGATCAAGTAAGTGATCGGAGAAGAAAATGTTTTGAGAAAGGATTTGTAGAGAGAGAAAGTATTGCGTACCCCTTTAGGGCTTCGTTGCCTCGTATTTATAGGCTACCCAAGTACAGGGGCAGATTGGTCAATCTGGCTCGGATGACGTCACCAAGTGTCACGAGCCAGATCTGCATGCATCGCATGTTCGAGTCCTCCAATCACAATTAAGCACGTAATGTAACCGTTTCGGATGCCATCATGCTGACGTAAGTACAGCTGTCTCATGCACATGCGCCTTCCCCAGTTTGTTACGAGCGTTAACCGCCTTCAGTGACGTCACGAGGGTCGTCACCGAGATCTCAGATATGGTCCGTACCGGATGGCTTGTCCGGTTCATAGTTTACCGGCCGAGACACCGGTTTGTCTCGGTTGGGCCTCGCTCGGTGGGCCCATGGCGTTCTGTTCCCTGGTTGGTCTGGAGATCCATCTGAGCCCAACTTCTTCCGAGCTTCTCAACCGAGCCCCATTTGGGCTGCTAGATTTCGGCCCACTACAATAGCCCCTCAACTTCTTCTGAGACACATGGTTCCGAGAAAGGAGTTGAACGTCCAGATTGGGCCGTTAATCTCCCCGAGACAAACGTGGAGTGAGTCCGAGAGAAGCAAGCCTCTTCGTTTGTGTTTCTTCAAGCCGAGCCTTAGCCCTGATTGCTTCGTGGCTCTCCTCGGGTTGTGACACGTGGTGATCATGAATTGGATGAGAGGGTTGCACACGGATCACAGTCACATATGAAGGGACGTAAGGACGTGAAGCATCAGGAGATGAGCTCGGCACGTCCCATCGCTGCCACGTGTCAGCATCTTACGCGTGCCGTCAGAAGTTACCTCGTTTCCCGCGCTCTGATTTAAACCCTTGCCTCCCCTATAAAAGCGGGAGGTCTAGAGAGAGGAATGCTTTTTACTCTCATTCTCTCTCCTGCACGCAAAAACCTCTGCACTTCCATACTCTCCGACGAAATCACGACCGTCGTTCTCAGCCGTTACACCGCCGTCGTCCGCCGTGTTCCTCCGTTTTCTTCAATCTGCAATTTGGAGGAGAACACCGTGACTTTTCATCTTCGTCGCCGCCGCTACTGTTCACCGGTGTTTCAGCTCTTCGCAAGTTTGTTGATTCTTTCTGTCTTAATCGTTGATTTCTGCTTTGAGACGATTTGAAGGAGTTTTTGTTTACTAAAGAAAAGATTTATTTTGCGATCTATTGTGAGACTGTTGAAATCTCGATGAACAGTGTAGACGTTCAAGTGTTCATCGCGTTCTTCGCTAGAACAATCCTTGTGACTCTTCGAGTCGCTTTTAGATCCTTCGACCCTTAGGTTTTAGGATGCAAAGTCGTTTTCCATCCGAGACAAAGAATCCGGGCCTTGGCCGAGATAGATCTCGTGCCATCGGTAGCCCTTCCCTTGCTTAGGATGTCCGAGAAGCACAAATAGTGCACTGATTAATTGGATTTTTGGCTCGGAATTGGTCCGAGCCTACTTTGCCACTTAGTGATTTCAACGAGAGCTTTAGACCAATGTCAGTTATATGGCTAACTGCTTTTCACCCGTGCACTTTTGTCAGGTTCTTCAATCCTGGAGCCCTTTGTCCTTTCCTCGGGGAGTTCCAACAGGACGAGCGACTCCGAGCCCTCCGTACGTAGTTTTAATCGCTTACACTACCGTCTCGAACAAACCTTCCTTGAACCTGACGTAGGGATGGCGTCCGCAGATATGGGTCCGGTTGACGAGGGGTTCAATCCCTTTAACCCCGTCGACGTTCTCCAAGCAGTTAGGTCCGGTAGTGAGGGCTCGGTGAATCAGGGGGAAATCAGTAGCGATCACACCGATTCGGTAAATCTCGGTGGTTGGAGAGATGGTAACGGTGCCTCGGTTCAAATCCCCGACGTTCAGATCATCGAAGTCCGGCAGCCCGGGACAGGCAACTCCGGTTCCGTCTATGAACCGACAACCGAGGATCCTTCCACCGTGCCCACCAAGTTTTTGGCTACTGAAAACCCTTTAACCGAGAATCCATCAACCGAGGATCACCTCCAGGACGCACGTCCTCCCAAGGCGAAGTCCTCTGACAAAGAAACCAATCCCTACCTACATTATTTCAGTGGGGACCCCGGTGAATATGAAGCATTTTGTGAGGAGTACAGTATACCGAGCGATGTCGAGGTCCGCTTAGTCCCTCTGGATCAAATCACATTCTCCGAGGACCACATTACACTCCCCCTTATAACGATCACCGAGGGGGGAGTTCGCTTTCCTATGAACCTCCTACTCCGCCAATTCTTCTACGAGTACAAGTTGTCCCCGAAATTCTTAGCCGTGAACTCTTTCAGGATCATCAACGGGATTTACATCCTTCGAGAGAAGTTCGGATTGATTTTCAATATTTTTGACCTGATTGGGGTTTACAACGTTTCTAGAAACAGCCCCTCCGGTCGTAGGTTCCTTTCCCTTCGGAGCACACCGAAGAATCCCCGTGACTATTTGATTGACCACCTCCCCGACTCCGATCGTGGTGCGAATGACTTTGTAGAGATTCGGGGGAACTTCGAGTTCGGTCCCGAGGATGACGGTCTCTACCCCGTACCGAGACATGATACACTCATAGGTTTGCTTTGCCATTTTTTTTTTTTTTTTTTTTTTTAAATTTATTTCTTCCTCTTACTTGCATCTCCCATGGTATCTGTTCTTACCGAGTTCTCATTTGTTCTGCAGAGCCATCTCCAATCTCTGCTCGGTTGCTCAAAGCCAAGAACGACGACCATATCAGAGCTGCGTACGCCGTTCCCAAGGAGGAGAGGTACGCTCATGTCTTGTTAGGGTACGAACCCACGTACACCTCATATCTTCAGAAGAGGAAGAAGAAAACTAAGGAGGAGCTTGCTGCCGAGAGAGCCGGACCGAGCAGAAAGAGGAAGAGATCGTCATACAAGGGGAAATCAGTTGAGCCTGTGGAAGTGAGCTCGGATTCCGAGATTGATCTTCACCGAGCAAAAATCCAAGATCTCATTGGGCGAATCCGAGTACCCTTGGAAAAAGACTTCGACGGGGAGGAAAGAGAAGGAGAAATGGCAGGTGATCTTGGCGACCTCCCAAGTCTCATTCCGAGTAAGAAGCCCAAAAAGTCTGCCGCTCCGCTAGCTAAAGGCACGCCGGGTCATACTAAGCGAGCACCTGTTACCGCCGACGCTGACGTTGCCGAGCTTAAGAAACAGAGGCTCGTGCAAGGGTCAGGCTCGGGCAAGGACATTCGGCAAGAGAAGGCTGCTCTCGAGCAGACCCGTGTCGAGAAGGATCCCCCCTCAAAAGATGCTCTGGCCGAAACCTCCGTCCCTGTACCCTTCGTTTTCGCTCCGCAAATGAAAGAGGGATCGCCGGTACTGGTTACCGATAGTGTTCGCTCAAATCCGAGACTTGGCCTGCCCGTTCTTCAAGGTGTCTGCCTTCCGGAGGACATGAAGCAGGTTCCCTCGGATTTTGAGGGTAACATTGTTGACATGTTTTCCCACCTGACTTTGGTAAGTATTCAGTCCGAGATCTATTTTCATTTTGCAGTATTTGAGTTGACCATGACTGACGTAACTTGTGATTTCAGGCGAACTAGTCCGTGCTGAGCTACCACCAGAAGGTGGTGAATCTCTCCTCCTCTTTCAACAATCTGAAGCTGAAATACAAGGAAGCCATCTCCAAGAAGAGAGCGTCCGAGAACGAGCTGGCAGCTGCGAAGCTCCAGCTCTCGGAACTAGATGAAGTGAAAAAGCAGCTTTCCGAGCTCGACACTCTCCGAGGTCAAGTAAAGGAGCAGCAACAGAAATTGTCCGAGGAGGATCAGAGGTCGAAGGAGGCGGTCGTTGCTGCGCACTCGGCTGGTTTTGAGGAGGCTAAAGAAAAGATTGTGGCGCATTATCAGAGCCAAGTTGCCGAGATCAAGAACATGGGCTTTCGGAGGGGTGCCGAGGTCTACTTCTTTAAAGGGGTAGTTAAAGGGTACGAGCTTGGATTGGAAGCTGGCAGCGTCCCCGCTGAATCTGCTCTCCGAGCCGTCCCTGCGGTAGAAATCCCCGAAATTGATATCCCTTCGGAGGAGGAGGAAGACGGTGAAGAAGAGGAAGCTGCTGAGAACCATGCCGAGGGCGACGAAGAAAATGTCGGGAATGGTACCGAGGCTGCCAATCAGGAGCTCGGGAAGGATGCTTAGTATCTGTAGTCTTTGAACCTGTTTTAGACAATATTTCTCTTTCCCCCCATACATTTTCTGTGGTTTGTTTTGTTCACGGCTGGTGGAATTATATGCCAGACCGTTGTGATGTTTGATGCAATACTTTTCTTTCTCCCACCGAACAATTTCTTGTTTTTGTAGCGGCTCGGTGGAATTTTATGCCGAGTCGCTTGTCTTTGAACGAATGGGATGTTCTTCTTTGTTTCTCTTGTTTGCACCTTGTTGAATAATAATTTCCGAGACATGATGGTAATACCCCCATTCGTCTCGGCTTAGGGCAAATAAATACCCCTGGCCTAAGTTGAGATGAATTTTTAGGAAATTTTGCTAAGGCATAAAAAGTAACCGAAGCAATTGACAGAGTCTTCTCGGATACATTACCAAATCAATTAAATGATCATATTTAAGACTTGTAAAAAATTTGATAGAATTTTCACAAGTGTTGTTATCCGAGAGATAATAGGTGATTTTAATAACCTTTGAAAGAGGCTCTTTTGCTCGGATAGCCGAGTCAATTATGTAACTTTAGAATATAAGTTATCATTGAAACAATACCCCTTAACAAGAGTTTGATTGACTCGGTGAAAACATACCGAGATGATTTGATAAGGCATGAGTGGATCAGTTATGAACTTGTAAAAACAAGTTGTTCTTTGGTCAATACCCCTACAGAAGGGTTTTTACGTCGAGCTCGGTTTTATGGGTCGAGACATTTATGTTAGTACCACCCCGAGGGTGTGCAATTTTGATAATTTCTCGACGTAATCATTGGATTGGCTCGGTTAAATCGAGTGGTCTTATGGGATGGAACCCATGTGTGGGGTTGTGCCTTTGGCCGAAGCCATTGGGTATGAATACCGAGACACGATTAAAAAAAGACAGCAAATGAGATCAAAAAGGTTTTTCATTGATAGTCTTCCGAGAAAGTAATACATCAAAATTGCTTCATATTTTTTCTAAGTCTGGAATTCTTCATCCGAGAACATCACCCTTAAGCGTAGTACTTTCTTAAGTTGTAAGCATTCCAAGGCTTGTCCACGAGCTTGCCATCCATGTCTTCAATCTGATAAGCTCCTTTCCCGATCTTCTTAACGACTAGGTACGGACCATCCCAATTAGGCATGAGCTTCTTTTTCTTATTCTTGTCTGTGACCTTTTTGAGAACCAGATCGTCCGAGCAGAATGTCCTTAACCGAACCGTTTTGTTATATCCTTTAGCAACTTCTTGCTGATAAGCTGCCAACTTTACTCGAGCTGCATCTCTTTTCTCTTCGGCTAAGTCCAAGTCGTTGCTGAATGCCGTGTCATTGGTGGTTTCATCAAAGTACTCGGTTCTGATGGTAGGTAGCCCCTTTTGGATAGGGATTACAGCTTCAATACCGTACGCAAGAGAGTAGGGAGTCTGGCCCGTAGAGCGCCTCGGTGTTGTCCGGAATGCCCATAGAACGTGTGGTAACTCTTCAGCCCATTTTCCTCTCTTAGCAATTAGTCTTCGCTTGAGTCCAGCCGCGACTGTCTTGTTAGACGCCTCGGCCTGGCCGTTACCTTGAGGATATACTGGCGTGGAGTTGAAGAAGCGTACCCCGAGCTTGTCACAGACCTCTTTCATTTGCTTTCCCGTGAACTGTTTCCCGTTGTCCGAGACGATTGCGTACGGGACTCCGTACCGAGAGATGATATTTTGCCACAGAAAACTCTTCACGTTCGCCTCGGTTATGAAAACCAGAGGCTCTGCTTCCACCCACTTAGAAAAATAATCCATAGCAGTTATGAGGTAGCGAAATCCTCCCGGAGCAAGTGGGAGCTCTTCGACAATGTCCAAGCCCCATTGGGCAAAAGGCCATGGACTGGTGATCGGTTGAAGGTCCTCGGCTGGCTGATGGATCATTGGCTTGAACAACTGGCACCTGTGGCATTTCCGAACAAACTCCTCCGCATCTTCCTTCATCTTCGGCCACCAATACCCCTGAGTGATGGCTCGGTGGGCGATAGAACGTCCTCCCGAGTGACAGCCCCCGCTGCCGGCATGAAGCTCGTGGAGTATTGAATGGACTTGATTCTGATGGACCGCCATGAGGTACGGTCCGGTCCGAGAACGTTTGTAAAGAGAGCCCGTCGGTGAGAGCCAATAGTTTGCAGCCTTGCATCTGATCCGGTGGGCTTCTCGTCGGTCTTCGGGGAGCTTGTCGTCTCGTAGGTAAAACACGAGTTCATCCATCCAGCTAGGTCCGAGCTCAATATTCATCATTTGAGTCCGAGGCAGATCGAAGCTCGGTGCAGAGATTGTTCCGAAGGAAATGCTTCGCTGCTCGGAAGCTTTGCATGCAGATCCCAATCCTGCAAGTGCGTCAGCGTGGGCGTTGTGCTCTCGGCCCACCTGGTGTACTTCTATAGCTTCGAATGTCTCGGTTAGGCTCCTGGCAATGCTCAGATACTTGGCCATTCTTCGTCCTTGGCATCGTCGTCTCCGTTGAACTGGTTTACAACGAGTTGTGAGTCGCTGTAAACCATTAGAGTCTTCACTTCCATTGCTTCGGCAAGCCGAAGGCCAGCGATCAAGGCTTCGTACTCGGCCTCGTTGTTAGAGGCCGGAAAATCAATCGTGATGGCGTTCTCGTGAATAACGCCTTCGGGGGAAATTAATACGACACCTGCCCCAGCTCCTCGTTGGTTTGATGCGCCATCTACATGTAATTTCCAAGCAGTACCATGGAACATGTGCCAAGTAGAGAATGGCACGGTTGCTTGGTCTTCATCCGCGCTCGGACTCGGTTCTCCTTCCGAGAGAGGCGTTGGGGTTAATTCAGCTGCGTCAGTTTCTTCGTCCGAGACACTGTTGGTTACATCTTCAATTGCCACGGGGGCGTCAAGGTCTTCAGTGTGTTGCTCGGGTAGGGAAGGGTTGGGTTCTTCTTTCTTTGGCTGTTCTTCTCCTGGTGTTAGCTCGGCTAAGAAGTCGGCTAACACCTGTGCTTTTATAGCTGTTCTTGGTCGATACTGGATGTCAAAGTTGGCCATTTCACATGACCACTTCGAGACCCGTGTCGAGAGATCAGCTCTTCGGAATAGTGCCTTCAGTGGATATTCGGTGAGAACGACGATTGTGTGAGCCTGGAAGTAAGGGAGCAGCTTCCGAGATGCAGTTACGAGAGCGAAGGCAACCTTTTCAAGTGGAAGGTATCTTGTTTCGGCTCCATTAAGCGTCTTACTTGCGTAATACACAGGTCAATGCTCGGTTCCCTCTGCTCGGACTAGAACCGAGCTGACTGCGTGTGGAGATACAGAGAGGTAGATGAATAAGTCTTCATTTTCCCGAGGCGTCTCCAGTAGTGGCGGCTCGGATAAATAGGTCTTCAAGTGCTGCAAAGCTTTTTCGCACTCCTCGGTCCATTGGAACTTCCTCTTACTTGTTTTGATCGATTGAAAGAGCGGACGGCATACGTCAGCCGAGCGGCTGATGAAGCGGTTGAGAGCTGCCGCCATCCCTGTCAGCCTTTGGACCTCCTTGATTGTTCTCGGTGAGACGAGCTGTTGTATAGCTGTGACTTGGCCCGGATCTGCTTCAATGCCCCTCCTTGTGACTAAATGGCCCAGGAATTTTCCTGACCCAACCCCGAAAGAGCACTTCTCGGCGTTGAGTTTTAGGCCGTGCTTCTGCAACACCGTGAACATCTTGTTGAGGTCTGTAATGTGGTTTCCTTCGTGCACGCTTTTCACCACCATGTCATCTATGTAGGCCTCCATCGTGTCCCCGAGCTGATCTTTGAACATCCGAGACACTATTCTTTGGAAGGTGGCCCCGACGTTCTTCAGCCCGAAGGGCATGACTCGCTAGCAATATAAGCCTCTCGGTGTGATGAAAGCGGTCTTCTCCATGTCTTCCTCATCCATAAAAACTTGGTGGTACCCCCTGTACGCATCCATAAAACTCAACCGAGCGTGTCCTGCTGTAGCGTCCACGAGTTGGTCTATCCGAGGGACTGGGAAACAGTCCTTCGGACAGGCATCATTGAGGTTCGTGTAGTCTACGCAGACCCTCAGCTTGCCGTTCTTCTTTGGGACCACCACCGTATTTGCCAGCCAAGTTGGGTACTGGACCTCTTGGATTGCTTGGGCTTCCAATAGTTTGTCAATTTCCGATTCCACCGCCTCGGCGTGAACAGCAGAAGATCTTCTTGGTTTTTGAATAACCGGGCGCCTCAATGGGTCAACGTTAAGCTGATGCTTGATGAATCTAGGGTCAACCCCTGGCATCTCGTACGGGGTCCAAGCAAACACCTCGATGTTTGCCTTGAGAAAGGTCACCATCTCGTCCCTTTCGGTCTCGGTTAAGGAGGAGCCGATTAGGAAGAAACGGCTTCCATCCTCATTGATTGGGACTGTAACGAGGTCTTCCACTGATTTAGCCTCGGCTGGCCGACCGACATCTTCCAAAGCGGGTGCCCCGGGCACTTCCACCCACTGCACTTGCTTAGGCTTCTTCTTTTCTTTTCTGCCCACGGTTGAAATATAGCACTTCTTCGCAGCTATCTGATCTCCCTTCACATCTTCTTGCTTTCCCTTTGCCCCGATAAACCGTAGCACTTGATGGTACGTAGACGCTACGGCCTTCATCGCGTGCATCCAATTTCTCCCCAATATGATGTTATAGGGGCTCGGTGAGTTAACGACGATAAACTCCACTTGTTGCGTTACCGAGCCCGTGACGACTGGAAGGGTAATCGTACCGAGGGGATACACAGGCGTGCCGCTAAAGCCAACAAGGGGGACCTCGGAGGGCTTAAGATCCTTGCTAGTGAATTGGAATCGTTTGAACAATGAGTAGTACATTACCTCGGCAGCGCTTCCTTGGTCTACCAAAATCCGTTCCACTTTGGCCTTCCCCACTTTGAGCGTGATGACGAGAGCGTCGTTATGAGGGAACTGCACCCCTTCTAGATCCTTCTCGGTAAACACGATTGTCCACTGAGACTCCTTAGTTGGGAGGGGGCGTTTCGGTTGCTGTTTAACCGAGAGAACCTCCAATGCCTTCGTAGCTTGCTCGATTTCCTTGTACACTCGAGCTTCCAACATTCTTGTCACCGGTCCGTGAATCACGTGCATCACCACCACGTCCTCTTGAGCACCCCCAGCAACAGCTGCTCCTTGACCCTGGGCCCGAGCAAGGGTTTTGTCCTGGTCAATGTAGGCATCCAGGTTTCCAGCCGAGACGAGAATTTCCAAATATGCTTTGAACGGCTTGCAGGAGGTGGTATAATGGCCTTGCTTTCGGTGGTACGTGCAATAGACTTTCCTATCCTTCGTTTTATCATGTGTTCCCATCTTGTGATCCGGCCAGTGAAAGAACCCTTCATTCTCAATCTTGCGGAGGAGCATGTAGATTGGCTCGGTGAATACTGTGCGCTCGGCTACGAAGTCACTTGCCTTCGGGAGTCGCTTTGCTGCGCCTACTTTAATAGTGTTTACCGCCTTCTTCTGATTACCCGAGACATGGATAACCCTTGGAACGGAGGAGGAGGTTGGAGCATTACGCTCGGTTAAGAGTTCCTCAAGCTCGATGTATTTGTTTATCCGTTCCATCAGGTCGTCCATGTTCTTTGGTGGGTGCAACATCAGATCTGTGAAGACAGGGCTCTTGCTCTCCAAACCATGTTTAAAATGTGTCGCAGCAAGGGTATGATCACAACCCTGGACTTGGTGGAACATCTCCCAATACCTTGCAGCGTACTGGCGTAGTGTTTCATCTGGGCGCTTCCTTAGACCGAGGAGAGAGTCTACCTCCTTTTTCTGTATGTTACTTGTTACGAACCGAGATAGGAAAGCCCTCTCCAGAGCCTCGTAGCTCCCAATGGATCCTTCCTCCAGCTTGTTGAACCAGAGGGATCCGAGAGTCCCTAGGCTGGTTGGAAACACCTTACACATTATGGCCTGATCCGAGGTGTAAAGGTTGATGATCTGCCTAAAGTAGATGAGGTGGTTGTACGCGTCCGTGAGGGCGTCGTAACGGTTGAACTTGGGGAGCGAGAATCCAGCTGGTAACGTTGCCGAGGCGATCTCTTTTGTGAAGGGTGATTTTGCCAACTGTTTCAGTCGTTCATCGACGCTCGGCAGAGGCGGGAGAGATGAGAGAGGAGGAAGAGACGGTACAGTAAACCCGTCGCTGGTACGGGAGCGCTTCTCGTGGGTTGCTCGGTGTTCCTCATCATGGCGACGTTCATTGTGCGTTGTTTTTTCCTCTCGGTACCGAGACCTTTCTCGGTGGCTGTGCTCCTTCCTTTTCCCCCCAGCGTTGTTATGATGAGTTTGCTCCTCAGTTCAGTACGCATGACGCTTTCCCGTGTCTCCATCTCGGATGACTGTGAGATTTTGCTCTTGTGGTGAAGCTTTCTTCAAGTGCTCCACCCGAGTTCGGAGATCGGCGGAGTTTGTTGGTCGCGGGGGAGTCTTATGGCGACGTCGACCAGAGGAGCGCTCGGTCGGAGCGGCATCCTTGGGGTCCTTCCTGAGATAGATCGGTTTGTATTCGCCATCTTCAAAATAGTACACTGTCTCGTGAGATGCAGATAGCTGGGAGTACGGCGATCGGGCACTTGACTCCGAGATCTGAGAGAAATAGTGTCGGGAAGAACCACCTTGGCGGCCCCTTGAGAGGTGCTCAGTCGATAGGTTCTCGTGCCGAAGCGCGAGAGCCTTATTGTGAGCCCTCTCATTGTTAGGGTCACCGATGCGATCCTTCGCCGAGCGTCTTTGGCCGGAGGCTCCTCCGTGAGATGTTGCAGTAGTTTCCACTGCAGCCTTCCTCTTAACCGTCTCGGTCAGCTTAGAAAGCTGGGCCCTCATGGCTGCCATCTCAGCGTCTCGCTCTTCCAGGTGGTGAGTGAGTTGCTGGATGGTGAGTTGCTGTGAGTCTGGGCTCGGAGTGAGTCCGATGTGACCCGGCGGGACAGAGACGGAGACGTGAGGGGTTCTTTTGGGATCTCTGGAGGAAGAAGGGTGGAGAGGATCGGTGGGGTTTGGTGGTGGAGTTGGTTCGCCACCCATTTCGAGTCAGGAGAGGCGAAGAAAAGAGAGTAGAGAGGGTGGATCTAGGGAGGAGCACCGGAGGTTCTGGGTGGAGTCCCCAGCAGAGTTGCCAATTGTGGTGTCCTCAAAAATCCAGTAGCGCCTCTTGAGTGAGCCTTGATCCGTGAGAGCAGCGAGTGAATGATGAATGTGATTATGCGCGAGCCCCTGCACACGGAGCACACGCCGTTAGCGCCCAACCTGGCCGGAGTATGGCCAGGGAAGGCACTCCGACGATCAAGTAAGTGATCGGAGAAGAAAATGTTTTGAGAAAGGATTTGTAGAGAGAGAAAGTATTGCGTACCCCTTTAGGGCTTCGTTGCCTCGTATTTATAGGCTACCCAAGTACAGGGGCAGATTGGTCAATCTGGCTCGGATGACGTCACCAAGTGTCACGAGCCAGATCTGCATGCATCGCATGTTCGCGTCCTCCAATCACAATTGAGCACGTAATGTAACCGTTTCGGATGCCATCATGCTGACGTAAGTACAGCTGTCTCATGCACATGCGCCTTCCCCAGTTTGTTACGAGCGTTAACCGCCTTCAGTGACGTCACGAGGGTCGTCACCGAGATCTCAGATATGGTCCGTACCGGATGGCTTGTCCGGTTCATAGTTTACCGGCCGAGACACCGGTTTGTCTCGGTTGGGCCTCACTCGGTGGGCCCATGGCGTTCTGTTCCCTGGTTGGTCTGGAGATCCATCTGAGCCCAACTTCTTCCGGGCTCCTCAACCGAGCCCCATTTGGGCTGCTAGATTTCGACCCACTACACAGAGCTACATGCATTGACGTATTTTTTGTACTTCCACAATCTATCGATTACGTTGGTTTTTTGTGGTATATCATGTGCTTGGGATTTTCCTATCGTTGGCCTTGTTTATTTCACCGTCAGAATTCTATCTAGGCGCAGCGTAAAAAATTACAAGAGGGGATATATTAAACCAACGTAAAATTCAAATTTTGTTGTGTAATATTCAAAAGGGGATATCATCTATAAAATTTCCTGTTTCCTTATCAAAAAAATATATATATTCAAAAGGGGATATATTAATGCCTCATGTAACATTTCCAGGTAAAAAATCGAAGGCAGAAAGGTAAATTGACACTAGTAGCTAGATTACACCTCAATAACTCTGCCCTGATTCTCACGCACTTTGGGTAATTATTTTCCTCGTTGAAAGTCATAATTGATAAGGATATGTCGACCGACTGATTAAACAAAAAAGGCAGATCCTGGGACCCATTAAAGAGTCACTTTTCATTCGAGGCTTCGAGCAATAAAGCCTAGTTTTTCATTTGAATAAACGACAATCTCATAAAATTAATGGGTTAATTTTAAAAAAATAAAGAAATCATTTACTAAAATCAACCCAATTTTATTTGCTAATCTCAACCCATTAATTTTATGAGATTCTAATTTTATCAAATAAAAAACTAAGGCCTGATTTGGCTAATTTGAAAAAAATTGGTTTTTTTATTTTTTTTCGTTTTGTCTTAATTCAATTTTTTTTTTTGCATTTGTTAGTTTTCGGTCGATTTTTTGTGGTTTCTTCGCTTATCTCGACGAGGGGAATCTAAAAAGTATATAAAATTGTTAGCCAAACTTAAAGTTTTGTGAATAAAGACAAAAATAATCCAAAAAATTGGTTTATTTTCGGCTCTATTAAAAAAACTATTACTTTTTACCATAATTTTATACTCTTTGAATTCCTCTCGACGAGATAAATCCAGAAACCACAAAATTTTGACGCAAAGCTAACAAATGTAATTTTTTTTAATAAAGACAAAACTTAAAAAATAAAAAAATCAATTTTTTCAATTTAGCCAAATGAGGCCTACGTAATGAAATGGACTGGTCATTGATAAACAAAATCAAGAAAATTCTCTTTGGGTCCACATATGGTGGTGTTTGAGTGGGAATGAAATTGGAGGTAGTTTCATTCGATGTATCTTATTTACATTTGTCTAGATCGAGACTTTGGAGCACGAATCTTCTAGAACTCTAGCATGCGTGGGGATTTAGAATTCTACTCCTTCCGTTTCAATTTAAATGTTTTCTATGAGAAACCTTACAAGTTTGATCTTAAAAAATAAAGGAAAAATTAGTCATAAATGGTTTTTTAAAGAGAAGAACAAAAAAACTTTTACAATCAAACATAAAGACTTGTTTTTAGTATTCATGTAGCAAAAAAACTAAACACACACTCTCTCTTTATTTTTGACATAAACATCATTTATGGGTTCAATTCCCTTACATGTGCACTGGGTTCTTGAATTTATCTTCATCTAAGAACTGAAGAATCAGAAAAACCAATTCTCGGCTCAACGAAGAAGACATCTCCCTTTCGCAAATTGAGATTCACAACCTCACAGATTAGCCGAAATCTGACTGGAATTACGGTTTCGAAGACCAATCAGTCAAATCAAAATCAAACAAAAGAAGAACAACACAAACAGAAGTTTAAGGAACCAAATTCGATGTTTTTTTTAAAAAAAAATTTATTTTGAATCTCGTTCTTTCTCCTTGGTTGTCAATAATAATGGACTCAATTTTTTTTCCCCTTTGTTTGGTAGTTTAAGAACAAAAAATTTCTCATTACAACACCCAGAAAACACTAATAAGGTGTGTGGGGCTCACATTGACACACCTTCGTCGGATATCCGTAAGTTTCTAATTTGTCTAGAAAACAGTGGACGGTTAATTTTTGCAACATGAACTCCACATTAGTTTTGAATTTCTGTAGGAAATTAGAATTTTTTTAAATTAGTGACATGTCACTAGTTTTTGGGTCGCCAGAAGTGGTCAGGCTGAGGTGGGGTGGTGCTCGGCTAGCGGTAGGAGTTGATTTTTCTGAATTTTTTGTACGAAATTAGAACTTTTAAAAATTAGTGACATGTCACTAGTTTTTGGGTCGCCGGAAATGGTCGGCGGGAGCTCGGGTGGTGTGAGGTTACGAAATTAGAACTTTTAAAAATTAGTGAAATCTTACTAATTTTTTGGGTTGCCAGAAGTGGTCGGCCAAAGGCAGGTTAGTGATCTACGCGAGGTAGGAGTTGATTTTTTTTGAATTTTTTTATAGAAAAGTAGAACTTTTAAAAATTAGTGACATGTCACTAGTTTTTTGGGTCGCTAGAAGTGGTCGGCCAGAGCTCGGGTGGTGTGAGGTTACGAAATAAAAACTTTTAAAAATTAGTGAAATCTCACTAATTTTTTTGGTCGCCGGAAGTGCTCGGCCAGAGGTGGGGTGGTGATTTTTTTGAATTTTATGTTTGAAATTTGAATTTTTAAAAATTAGTGATACTTCACTAATGTTTTTGGTCGCCGGAAGTGCTCTGCTAGAGGTGGGGTGGTGGTCGGCCATAGGTGGGGTGGTGGTCGGCAAGAGGTGGGGTGGAGATTTTTTTGAATTTTATGTTCGAAATTTGAATTTTTAAAAATTAGTGACACTTCACTAATTTTTTTGGTCGCCGGAAGTGCTCGGCTTGAGGTGGGGTGGTGATTTTTTTTAATTTTATGTTCGAAATTTGAATTTTTTTAAAAATTAGTAACACTTCACTAATTTTTTTTGTCTTTATGTTCGATTGCAAAAGTTCTCTGCCCTTCCTTTTAAAAATGGCAAATGTTTTTTTGTTTTTATGTTCGATTGCAAAAGTTTCTTGTCCTTCCCTTTAAAATTGCCAAATGTTTTGGATTTTTGGCTAAGTGGCCCAAAGATAAAATACTTTTGAAACTACTTTTGAATTTTTTTTTTTTTACTGTTAAAACGATCTCAATGAGTACTTTTGAATGGTGTAAAAAAGTTTGAAAAATAATATCTAGAAATATGTTTTCTTTTAAAATAAAAATGGTACGATTTTACGTAGTTGACATTTAAAATGAAACAAAGGGAGTACTACTCAAGAGAGAGGTGAAAAAACTACGAGAAAAGGAACAATTGCAGACTCAAATATTGTTTGTCAAACGCACAATTTTAGTCGCTGGAAATTTTTGCCGACTAAAAAATGTAGTCCGTGTTTTAGTCGGTGATTCGAAGTCAGCGAAAGTCTCCAAGATATGAAAAAAAAATAGAGACAAAGGGGATTAGAGAAAAAAATATTGGTGAGCACCATGGGAGATCGAGGAATCAACTACTCTCGAGGAACAAATTGATCTCCTAGGGTTCTCACCTCTCTCTTATTTCTCTCTCTAGAATACATCTAGTAGGGTTTGTTTGGGGTGGGTGGGGCTGCCGCAGCCACCACCCCCACCTCCCCCCTCCTCTCTCTCCGGCTCCGCTTGGCCACCAAATCCTCCTTCCCTCCCTCCTTAGCCACCAGATCTACTCTCTACCCGACCTCCATAACCTTCTTCCATCACCGTTCCGACCTCTTTCCACGGCTTCTTGTCATCGTCTTCTTCTTGGTTCGGGTGGTGACTATTTCTGGGATGTTGAAGGAGTTGCAGGGAGGGGGCTTTGGTTTGTTTTTCCAATGAAAGGTTCCGGATCTGGCTCCCAGCTACAGCCTCTACCCACGAACGCAGCCATTTCCGTCTTTATCGGCGTTTGGTTCAGGTGTAAGGGCGAAGTTTGGGGGCTAGTTTCAGACCCCACGCCGAATAAAGCAGCCATTTCCAGTGCGGCGGATTCTGGCGGTCTCTCCAATGGCGGTTTTTTATTTAGCTTTAATTTTATGTTTTGTTATACTCCTCTGTTGGAGTCTTTCTATTCCCTAATGTTTGTGGAATCTTTGCAACCCAGTGCGGGTATTTCTTCTATGTACTCGGTGTATTCCCATCCAAACCACATGGATAACCCGATTATCGGGGGTTTTTAGCCTTCGATGGGCTCCGGTTTGGGGTTTGTAGCCCGTTGGGCAATTTTTGAGTAATCAAAAATTCTGAGTTCGATAAAAAAAAAACTACTCTCGAGGAAGGTTAGGGAAGCGTATGAGTTTAATTTACACATTTTCTAAAACTCACATTGCAATTAATCTTTTATTTTTATTAAGAGTATGTTCGTAACTATGGGTCGGTTCAACCCAAGGTTCTGAATTCCGTACCGGTCAAGGTATCGGTTTTCTTATTGGTACAGTACGGTACCGAAACTGTGTTGGAGAAAATTTGCTGGCACCTTCAAAATGAATCTAGAACTTCGCTTCAAATCTGGAAAATTAAACCGCTTCAAGTCGCATTACTGAGTCGCTTTCCTAAAGACAATATTTGCCCCCACCAAATGTGTGCAACGGGTTCAGCAAATTTGCCTCCAGGATACGAAGCTTGATCTACGGATCTTCTACCTATGTTTTGCACCCCCGAAAGTAGAACAGAATACTCGGTAGTATGAACAAAAGAACCAAGACACTAGTGAACAAATCTACAGAATTTGATCACTAGAAATTATGAACCGAAAGCTATTTGCGAGAGAACTAAGGGTGCAGAACTTGGGGTTGCAAGGATGCAATTTTTCCTGATAAACAAATAGGCATGAGGCAGCCTATTTATAGGAGTGTTGGCACCCCAATTGAAGGGTTGTGCTGGCATCCTTTCCCAAAGGGTATATCCCTTTGTAATGTTGCAACCTTCCAAGCAGATTTATCCAACCAAAGCAACATTTTGGATGAAACAAAAATAAGTCACTAGGCTGCCTTATTATAGGCGTGTCTACACACCCATTCAAAGGGTGGGTTGTGTCCTTTCCCAAAGGGTACAACCACTTTTATAAAAGTTGTGACTTTCTAAACAGGGAAAACTTCAAAAAAGCCTCTAAACTTTCACCGCAATGCTTCATAGGCCTCCAAACTTAACGAAATTTCAATTCGACCTCCAAACTTCACACATTTTAATCAATTACACCCACGCCGTTACTTCCTGTCAATTTTCTAACGGAAAATGCTTACCTAGCGTGTTAGCCCTCGTTTTGGACGAAAATGCAATATTTAGTTGGTCATCTCCTGCCATTTTGACTACCTCCTTCATTTTATCTCTATATATACACACCCCCACACCAAATAACCCTAAAACCCGACTTCCCTTCTTCATTCTCTCTTTCCCATCTTAAAATCCACTTCCATCGTCTCTCTCTCACATCTGAAAAATGAGAAATACACGTGACATTGGCAACTTCATGGAAGACAATCTTGCAAAGTTTGTGGCAACCGGAGAGAGATGCACACCTCTTGGACACCTCTGGGTGCAGAAAATGTAGGGGTTCTACCTCTTGGACACCTCTTGGACATTTGTTTCTTTTTTGTGGTGGTGTATGAAGTGAATGACCAATGTAATGACACTATTAGTTTATTTAATGAAGCTTTGTGTTTCCTAATTGTTGTATGTATGAGGAATTATTCTTCCTCCATGCTTCAAAATTGCACTCTAAATAGAGCATGTAAGAATGGCCTTTGTTTGGGAAAATAAAATAGAGTGTAATCCAGGTTCCATTAAACAGAGCATGTAACCATGTAGTGCACTCTATTCTAAAAAATTGCACTCTGTTCTAAAAACACCTTAATTGATTCTTCATGCAGTGTAAAGTATACGTACCATAGGTAGGAGGATCACACCCAGATTCTCGCATCATCCAACCCAATTTCGTCTTCCTCACGATCGATAAGGATTAAGAAAGCAAATTAATGTGATTCGTTTGAGGTGTTTATGAAAATATCATGTTTGGAGGAGTGGGAAAGAGGGTTTGTTGGGATTAAAATGAACAAACATGGTATTTTCCTCTATACATACGTCTTCTCTTGCCACGTGTATCCATCTCCCTTCAAAACGAGCGGTAATTCCCTCCAAAGGCGCCAGGTAAGCATTTTCCGTCAGCAAATTGACGGAAAGTAACGGTGTGGGTGTAATTGATTAAAATGTGTGAAGTTTGGAGGTCTAATTGAAATTTCGTTAAGTTTGGAGGCCTATGAAGCATTGCGGTGAAAGTTCGGAGGCTTTTTTGAAGTTTTCCCTTCTAAACAAGTATATTGATCCAAATAGGTGTGTTGATGCACACACCACTTCTTTGACTGCCGTAACTGTTGGAATAAACCACCCAATTACACACTGCATGTCTCCAAAGTAGGATAAAATTCCCAAGTTAAAAACAAGCTTTCTAATAAATAAGGAATATTTTGTAAAAACCCAAAAAATCTTAACTCCATTTTTTAAAATATCCAACAAACTGGGCCGATACCGGTACCGTTTCGGATTTAACGGTACTACTGGTATATACAATTATACATACACAAATACCCATAATTTTTCAGATGAAAAATATTTACTACAATAATTTTTGGCTTACTCCATGCATTGCGCGGGTTATATGCTCGTAGTTGGTGATTATACACAAATACTCATAAAGAGAGGAAAAGTAAAAATTACTACTACTATATATTTTTTTCAAGGAACCGAAGAGTTTGGGTAAAGCTTTACAACCATACAACACAATCCCAAGAGAAGAAGTATAACATAACAGCACTAGCAGATAAAAGCTTCTTTTTTTTTCAAAAAAGGACCTTCACACGTTACGGTGTACAACTTCTTCTTCTTCCCCAAAATCAAGCAATTACTTTCCCAAAACCAAACCCAGACATAACTTTTTCTGTTTTCCTCTTCTTCATCTTCCCCAAAATCAAACTCCTCTCTCTCTTACCATCCAGCAAAGACAGACCTGGAGGGACAACGACGACGATCGCAGATCGCAGAGGATGAGACTTGAGAGCCGAAGAAGAGAAGATTTCGGTTAGTAAGTTACTCCCCCCAGTTTCTGGTTCCAATCTGAACGATCTACGTTTGAAGAAAACAATACTGGACGAGATCGTTGCTACCGGTTTCTCGTCCGAGATTGTCCGGAATCACCTGTATCTGCCGATAACTGCCGGTATTTGAGC
The DNA here is from genome assembly GCA_963854785.1 of Vaccinium vitis-idaea. NCBI lineage: Eukaryota > Viridiplantae > Streptophyta > Magnoliopsida > Ericales > Ericaceae > Vaccinium > Vaccinium vitis-idaea. The sequence goes on along the minus strand of OY978226.1, from coordinate 24,686,356 downwards.
TGGGACGGTATTGGAGGGTGAGGTTACCAGTTTCTCTCAAATCCGATACGTATTGGCCGGAACGGTACGGGATTAACAACCTTGGTTCAACCGGACCCAACCCACACGGGTCGTTCACGTGGGTTAATTGATTGGGTTGGTTAGAAGGATGATAAGAGATAGACTCTTATCTCTATCTGTTAGGAGAGTTTAAAACGAGTTTTGTTACGATACTATGATGACACTATTACCTATTACGATACTATGACGACATTATTACCTATGGTTCAATGTTACGATACTATGACGACACTATGGTTCAATTATCTTGTAATTATTCTTTCTTAGTTTGGAGATTGTAGATTGTAATTATCTTGTATAAATACGTACCTGTATAGGTTGCAAAGACATGAATGAAAATATATTATTCTTTTCTCTGATTTAACTTGGCATCAGAGCCTCGAAACCCGAAATCATTCTTCTTTGAACCCTTGAATCCTTTTTTTTCTCTTTTTGAATCCTTGAATTATGAGCAAGTCAGATTCTGAACATCTGGCACCAAATCGACCCCCATCATTATTCAACACGAAGGTTCATCATTCAATGCAGGAATTGTATTGAATGAGACCAACTATGATCTGTGATCTCAAATGTTGGAGACACACATTGCTGAGAAGGAGAAACTCTCCTTCATTCGCGGCACATCAACGCCACCTACAGAGAAAGATGAAGGCTATGAAAAGTGGTACGCAGACAACCAGAAGGTCAAAAGATGGTTGTTGATGTCTATGTCCCCAGAGATTATGAAGCGATACATTCGCTTACCTACCGCACGAGATATTTGGAAAGCTCTGTCTAAAGCCTTTTATGATGGAGCAGATGAATTACAGATTTTTACCTTGAACCAAAGGGCTTTCTCTACTAAACAAAATGGCAGACCGCTCTCTATATATTATGGAGAACTAACCGAAATCTTCAGTGAGTTGGATCATCATGATAAGGTGGTCATGGTGGATGAGACAGATGTTGCATCTTAACAGAAATTGCTTCAGCGACAAAGGATGCATATTTTCCTCGCTGGATTAGAGGGTGATTTCGAGCAAGTGCACGGCGAAATCTTGAGGAAGGATCATATCCCTGAATTAGAAGAGTGCTATGCCCTAGTTCGCCGCGAAGATGTTCAACGTGGAGTAATGAATAGGTAAGTGGAGAATTTGGAAGCCTCCGCCATGGCAACTCATAACCGATCCACTCAAAACTAGTCCTCTCAACACCAGCAGGATCGAATGAAGTCCAGCCATCCTAAGAGTGCTACTGGTGGTGACAAATCCTCCTATAAATGCACTCACTATGATCAAGTTGGTCACACAAAAAGTCGGTGCCATGAACTAGTGGGGTATCCAGAATGGTGGGATCATAATCGTGATTCAAAGAAGAAGAATTTCAAGAAGGTCTCCATCGCCGCAGTTGTTAAAGCAACAACAGAAAATGAAGGGGCTAGTCAACCCGCGACTGGACACATCTCGGCATTAGCAGCAACGACAGGTAATGGTGGTAAGGTTTTAAATATTTCTGATGTTGTTTCTAATAGTACATGGATAATTGATTCTGGTGCTTCAGACCATATGACATTTGATTCTAGACAAGTCTCACCTCTTAAACCTTCCTCACAAAGTTCTATTTCTACTGTCAATGGTACCTCGATCCTGATTGTTGGGGAAGGATCCTTGTCCCTCTCTGACACTTTGAATTTGGACTCTATTTTGGTTGTTCCCTCTTTAGATTATAATCTTTTATCAGTTTCTCAAATAACCACTGCCTTATCTTGTGTCATTATTTTTTGGCCTGGATCTTGTGTGTTTAGGGATATCCAAACACGGCAGACGATTGGTTGTGGTGTTAGGCGAGGGAAGCTATATTATTTGGACTTGGTGTCAAAGAGCTCAGACAAGTTGCATCAAGCTTTGACAACGGGAGGTTCTGAGGGGGAGAAGAATAAATCAGAGATATGGTTGTGGCATCGACGCCTGGGGCATGCATCCTTTGGGTATTTGAAGAAATTGCTTCCTAGTTTATTTCACAAATTCGATGTTACTAGTTTTAGGTGTGATGTCTGTGAACTTGCCAAGAGTTATCGCACTTCTTTTCCATTAAGTTTAAATAAAAGCCCACATCCTTTTATGATCATACATTCTGATGCTTGGGGTCCATCTAAATTTACTACCTTGGATGGGTCGCGTTGGTTTGTTGCTTTTATTGATGACTGTACCAGGATGACTTGGGTACGTTTAATGAAATCCAAAAGTGAAGTTAACTTGTTATTTTAGAAATTTGATAGGATGATCTGTAGTCAGTGTGATGCCCAGGTACAAGTCCTCTGGAGTGATAACGGAGGTGAATATGTGAGCTCTGAATTGAAGTAGTATTTGGAAGCTCATGGGACCATTCATCAAACTACCTGTCCTGGTACACCCCAGCAGAATGGGGTGGCAGAGCGAAAAAATCATCACTTGCTAAAGGTTGTACGTGCCTCATTGATAGAAGCACATATGCCTCTATCATATTGGGGACATGTGCTTACCTCTGCCGCATATTTGATCAACCGAGTTCCTTCCAACACCATTCATTTCAAGACACCATTTCAGGCTGTGACTGAAGTAGTCGCTGCTCTAGTAGTCCCCAATTTGCCACCCCATGTTTTTGGTTGTGTAGCATTCGTACATCTTCATAAAAATCAATGCAACAAGCTGACACCATGAGCATTACGATGTATCATCCTTCAACCAAGCGAATGTTTGTGACATTAGATGTTGTTTTCCATGAAGACTCTATGTATTATTCCTCCGAGCCTGAACTTCAAGGGGGGAACCAAGAAGAGGTTCAAAGTATAGACTATGAGTCTCTAGACTATGATCTTCTAATCCCTGAACCTGAAAAGTTAGATCCAAATGAGCCTGAACCTGGCAACAGGAGTGCAAGTGAATTTGATCATGAACACCATAGTGGAATGGAACACCACAACGATGGTTACCACAGCAATGGGGAACATGAGGAACATCATCCAGAGGATATGTATCAGTACGAATCATTTACACCATAAGCACCACATATATCGTCTGCTGAGGATATTCCCGATTTAGGGCCTGAACCGTCTAGAAAAGAACTCACACCACGTCAAACCAGAGGTATTCCTAAGCCTACATATGAACCCTAACTTTCTAGTAAAGTTAAATACCCCATGAGTCATTTTGTGTCTAACCATCCCTTGTCAGAATCAAATAAGTCATTTGTAAATCAACTATCTGCTGTATCTATTCCTAACAGTGTGTAGGAAACATTAGCTGACCCAAGGTGGAAAGCTACTGTGAATAAAGAATGCAGTCTTTGCAACATAATGACACTTGGGAACTTATTGACCGTCCACCGGGGAAGAAACCAGTTGGATGCCGGTGGGTTTATACTGTGAAGCACAAAATAGATGGCACGATTGAACGCTTTAAGGCAAGGCTGGTGGCAAAAGGATACTCTCAAACCTATGGGATAGATTATACAGATACATTTGCACCAATAGCTAAGATCAACACGGTGAGAGTCTTGTTGTCTTTAGTTGCAAACTTGGATTGACCATTACAACAATTTGATGTGAAAAATGCCTTCCTACATGGTGAGTTGTCTGAAGAAGTATACATGGATTTACCACTAGGTTACATGGTACCAGAAGTACACCGTCAAAAGGTGTGCAAATTAAAGAAATCTCTGTATGGGTTGAAGCAGTCTCTAAGAGCCTGGTTTGGCAGGTTCACAAAATCCATGAGAGCCTTTGGGTATCATCAAAGTAATTCAGATCACACTTTGTTCTTGAAGAAACAGGATGGTAAGATTACTGCCCTTATTGTATATGTTGATGACATGGTGGTTACAGGAAATGATCCTGAAAAGAGGGCAGCTCTTCAAATTTATTTGTCAAGCGAGTTTGAAATGAAAGACCTTGGTCAATTGAAATATTTTCTTGGGATTGAAGTGTCTCGATCTGATAAAGGCATTTTTTTTTCTCAAAGAAAATATGCCCTAGATTTATTGCAAGAATCTGGTATGTCAGCATATCAGCCTGCTGATACACCAGTGGAAGAAGGGTTGAAGTTGTGTGTTGAGGATAATCAGGTGCCTGTTGATAAAGGTAGATATCAGTGACATGTCGGAAGATTGATGTACTTAGCTCATATAAGGCCAAATCTTGCTTACGCGTTGAGCATTGTGAGTCAATTTATGCATAAACCCGGCGAACAACGTATGAGTGCTGTTATGCGCATTTTGAGATATCTGAAGTCTGCTCTTGGCAAGGGCATACTTTTTACTAAAAATGTTGACTGTCAGAACGTGGACGCCTATACTAACGCTGACTGGGCGGGCTCAGTCAATGACAGACGATCTACCTCTGGATATTTCACCTTTGTAGGTGGTAATCTTGTTATGTGGAGAAGCAAAAACCAGAACGTTGTTGCCCGTTCAAGCGCGAAGGCTGAATTCCGCGGTATGGCACTTGGAATATGTGAAGCATTGTGGTTAAGACTTCTCTTAGTGGATTTGGGTTATCCGCCAAGGCAATCAATATGACTTTACTGTGACAATAAAGCAGCATGTGATATTGTTCATAATCCAGTACAACATGATCGTACCAAGCAAGTGGAGGTAGACATATTTTTTAATAAGGAAAAATTGGATGAGAAAATTGTGGAGTTGCCTCATATTCGCTCGGAAGATCAGTTGACTGATATCCTCACCAAAGCAATGTCAAGTCGAGTATTCTCAAGATTTTGGGCAAGTTGGGCATATGCGACATCTATACACCAACTTGAGGTGGAGTGTTATGATACTATGACGACACTATTTCCTGTTACAATACTATGACGACACTATTACCTATGGTTCCATGTTATGATACTATGACGACACTATGGTTTAATTATCTTGTAATTATTCTTTCCTAGTTTGGAGAGTGTAGATTGTAATTATCTTGTATAAATAGGTACCTGTATAGGTTGCAAAGACATGAATGAAAATATATTCTTTTGTTTGATTTAAACTAAACTCTAGGACTTTGTCTATAAATAAAGTTCTGCAGATATTAGAGGTACAGACCTGAAACAATTAGAGTTTCATATATCTTCTTCTCCCCACAATATTTTCCTATCAATATCTTCTCTCTCTAGGGTTTCCATCTACGACCCTGGGATTTGCGGTGTGGATAGTAAGAGTAGGCTCTAGTAGTCTTCTCTACGTGACGAGGATAGAAGACGGTGTTCGGGTTCTTGTTCGTGGTTACAGATTGTGCTTGTAGAGCGGGTCTCGGTCCGTCGATCTCTGAAAGCTTGAAGTATCCCGCTGCGCTTCATTATGTAAGTCTTGTGTGATTTACACGCTTTCGATGGAGTTAACAGAGTAGAAAGTCTCTCTTTCCAAAATGAATGTTGGTTTTAACGTTGAACCAGGTAAACGACTTAAGTTTTTGTTTTACGTGTTTGGTTTTGTAACCAGAGCCAGCCTTGACTTTATGGAGGTTGAAAACGAAAATCAAAGGGAGGCCTTTTTGAAAATCTTAAGGGACAAAATGTGAGTAGGTAAATTATACATCAAAAAACAAATATTAGTATTTATCAATAAGAAATAACCCTAAAATAATAATCAAATATCTCAAGATTTCAAACTCGTCACTTACATATCACTAATCCTACAATAAATATAAAAAAAAAACCCAAACCTTACAAGATTTAAATAAAAAAAAAAAACAATTCGAACCTTACAATTTTCCATCCATTTCAAATTTTGAGCACTTCAATTGGTTTCGTTACATGGTTAGGTATCTCTCAAGACTTTCAATTCCGAAAATAACTTTTTTCAATCAATATCGAAGCCCTTCATGTTTCAAAGAATCTTCTAGCTTTGTATAACCCATATTTAAACTTTCATCAATTCTAGAATTTGAAATTGGACCTTATATATGATGTACATTATTTTTTGGTATTACAAAAGATACCTAGGAGTATTTTAGGGGTACTAAAATATAGGGGCCCTTAAAATTCATATTTTTGGGGGGCCTAAATCGGCCGCAACGCTTGCTTTAGCTCAGGGCCTGCTCTATTTATAGCCGTATATTAGCTTGGATGAAATTTGTTGTAATTATTCACATAAAGTTCGACGAGGATAAAGGTGCATGAGTTAGAATTTTTTGCATGAACTACTTTGAACCCAACATAGAGGCTGCAGCCACATCACGTTTTGATAACAAAATTATGAGAAAATTATTACATATTGCCCCTCACACTTTTCTTGCTTTCTTACTTTGGTTCTCAAAATAAAATTTTCTTTCTATTTTGATTAATCCACTGTTGAATTGTTCTCAACATACCCTTTTCATTCTAATGATCCTTCATTCACACGACTAAAATTACCACATTGGCACCATGCGGAGCGATCGAGGCCAGGTAAAAATGATGATAGGTCATTTTATAATATACATGACCCAAAATGCACCCCCTTGGTCGTACTGCCGCTTTCCCTATGCATCTGTAAGCTCCATCGGCCGAGTTCTTTTATTGGTTGTCACGTTTATGACCAAAACACACATTTTTATGTGTTTCCCTTTATCAAGTTGTACACTTATTTTCCATTTATTCTAGAGTGTCTGTATAGGTATGGAAAGGAATCATTTTGATTTGTATTACGTTTGAGTGTGGTAGTCATTAATCAAGTGGTTATATGGTTTAGGAAATTAATATGAGAAGATAGAGACTCAGAAAGAATTATTGAGAACATTGTGAAGTTTGTATATGGGAAGATTTTGTCTCTAAGGAAGATTGAGAAGATTAAGAAGATTGTGAAGACTTTACATGGAAAGACTTTATATTTGTCAAATATATATGGACAGATTGCGTTTTTTGAAAAAGTAAGGATCATGGGGAAAGAAATTGAGAATAAGAAAACAATATTATTGGAGATGAGCATTTTATTTAAGGAAACAAAATTGTTGGAGATGTGCATTTCGCTTATGGAAACAAAATAATTGGAGATGTGCAATTCGCCCAAGAAACAATAGGTTTGCTTGAGCGAGTTGGTTGAGCGACAGCATCTGGATTGGTTCTGCTCGAGCAAGTTGGTCAAGCGACAGTGACGTTTTTCATTTGTCTATAAACACAACCTCATTAGGGTTCAGAAATCATTGAGAGCAACCATTATTTTCAAAGGTCAATTTTTCACTCTTAAATTCTATCGAGGGCTGTGTGCTATTGTATCTTGAAGTATTTGGAGGATCATGGAATCTCGGTGCTAATTATTCAACTTCAAGAAGTCTACTTCATCAACTTTCATCTTTGAGTTTAATTTGTGGAGTTCGAAAGGTATTATGAGTTAAAACCCTTTCGTGGAGTTTGAAAGGTATTTCTGGAAGGCTTGAGGATTCAAGAATCGGTGATCATGCAAGCTAGGGTACAATGTGTGTGGATTCGGCAAGTAGTTCTTAGGACTCGTGATGAGGATACACGGTTAGGTGATAAGAATACTTGTAATCGTACAATATTTTTTAGTGCATGATTCATTCCCGTAGTTTTTGCCCATTTACAGTTTCCCCATAAATCTTGTGTTCCGTGCAATCATTCTCAGTTCTGTGTGATTGATTTAGTTCGGGCTGATACTTAATCCTTGCAGTAGTTTTGGAATTTCAGCATCCACGCATGGACACAACCAACTCTCCTATCCACCTTTTCAAACCATTGTATTAATTAATCAACATGAATAAAATTGTATATATCTCCTATTTAATTACTTAGAAGGCTTGGCAGCAGTGGTAGCAGTGGTGGTAGGCAAGAATGATAGATAGATGTACAAAATAATTTTTGCCACTTCTTATTCCTTGATATACGACAATAACAAGATAATCCTTGTTTACAAATAGAAAAAAAAAACACACACACACACACACTGGAATTAGGTTTAATGAGTTTACAAACATGATTTTGGATTCTTTTACCAAATATAATTTGGTATATTGTCCACCATGAGGAATGCTTAATCTGGGTATAAGAAATGTAAGTTGGAACTATTATGCTTGCCACCAACTTCAGAATTGGTGACCCCTCCGGAAAAGAATCCAGAATTTTGAGGTAGACCCCAATTCCATGATTTCTTGAATAATCCAAACAATCCAGTTTTAAAAATCGTAAGGCTTATCTAGTTATTTAATCTCTTTAGTTATGGGTTGATTTCAACTTGGCCCTTATATTTTTAAAATGTCTCAATTTTGTTCTTATTGTTTTATGTCAGTTTTCAATTTGGTCCTTTTATTTTTAATATTTCAATTTTGTCCTCAATTTTTTGTGGTTTGTTTCAATTTAGTTTTTCTCTAAATTAAAAAATTATTTTTCAAGTTTATAAATTATGTATTATGCCTCTAAAGTTTATAAGGTTGTATTTATATTTCCAAGTTAGGTTTTTAAACACTTTTAAAAAAAAATTAATTAGTTGAAGTGGGTTTCTCCAAACCAACAAATATTTCTTTAAATTCTACTTAATTACTTTAATTTTTCACTATATATTTGCAATAATAGATTTATCATAGCTATTTCAAATAAACTTGTTGACGTAATTCGTTAAGAAATACATATATTTACAACAGCAGGCTCACTATCCTAGCCAAGGCCAAACGCAAATGTTGACTATGCACATACAAGTGAGAATAGTTCAAGATACCCTTTCCAAAAAAAAAAAAAAAAAGTAGAAGATGCACACGTTGTATCTATAAGAAATATTCCTAAGATGAAACAATTACCATTAAGGTCAGAAAATAAATATTAATTACCATTAAGGTCAATCACTTTTTCTTTTCTTTTTAAGGTTTAGGGTGCACTTTCATATTATAGGGGTTTAGTGGTTTAGACACTTTCATAGGGTACCTTAGGGTTTAGGTTTAGAGTGCACTTTCCTATTATAGAGTTTTAGTGGTTTAGGCACTTTCATAAGGTACCCTAGGATTTTAGGCACTTTCATAGGGTACCCTAGGATTTAGGTTTAGGCATTTTCATAGGGTACCCTAGGATTTAGGCACTTTCAAACGATTTGGGGAGTTGAGAGAGAGAGAGAGAGAGAGAGAGAGAGAGAGAGAGAGAGAGAGAGAGAGAGACGGAAGTCAGGAGTGCATTGGGTCGAAATGGATTGGGCGGTGCTTTTTCCCGTATCATGTGGAGCTCGCCGTGCATGGGGTCCAAAAACTGGACCGGTCGGTGCTTTACCCTAATAAGATTTCATTAAGTAATAGGCATAAAAAAGAAAAAAAAAATCCCAGGAGCATTAAACACATCTAGTAGTTAGGAGGACCCCACTCCAACCCGTACACAAAATTTAAAATATTTACCAACCTAAGTTAGGAAAGTAAATATAACATTAAATTTAGAGGCATAATATACTATAATTTTATAACCTGGAAGAGCAGCGATGTAAATAGAGAAAAAACCATACTGAAACAAATAAGAAATTTTAAGGACGAAATTGAACCATTTCCTAACATATAAGGGTCAAATTGAATTGAAACCTATATAAAACTATAACAATGAGAGATATTAAAGATATACTACTAAGGACCAAATTGAAAACTACACGTAACTATAGAGGCTAAAACACTAGATTGGATGTTAAATAAAAAGCTCAGTGAGCCCCGCAACAGGGTGTTCCATAGCCCTTTTCTGGAGTATATATTACCGTGTGCTCCAACCCTAATCGTGTGGCTCCACATGCTCACCCTAAAGGCCTAAATTAACTTTGTGGCTCCACCGTGCTTTGCGCTTAAATCACATGCTAATGGACAAACATATAGAGTTAATTTAACACATGAAATGTTGATTACTTTTGTTGTCTTGTACTAATTTCTATATTTAGGGACATTCTAGGTACAACTGGGTTCATGAGAGTGACAAAGCCTAAGACATGAAAGATTAAATTTTAACCAAAGTTATACTTTTTATTTGATTAATTTTGAACTTCTCATTAAGCTTCCGGGTCAGATCACCGTCTTATTTGACTATATCACTCAAATAAAAAATATATATTATTACAATAATGTGGGAGAGGACCAGACTTATCTACTTATCGACTACAGAAAATTAAGTCTATGCAATTGAATCTGATCGTCCATCACATCAACTATTGGTCCAGATTTTGTGGGAAAATAAATAAGTCACCCATATAAGAGTTCACAATTACCATGCATGAAAAGTTTCAATAATTCTAAATCATTACAAAATATTTTTGGACAGTCGAGATTACACTGACAGCTTTGTACTGTCCAAATCCAACACTACACAGAAGCAAAATCATTTGGAAAATTGCCTGTCTCGTTGTTTGTTCTTATCCATCGACTTTAGCTTATTTTTCTTACTATTCGTTTACTTATTTTCTTACTCCAAAAAGTGAAATGAACTGGTGAACCAAACAGGGCCTAAGCGACTGGGAGATTGGATTTTTTTTTTTTTTTTGGGGGGGGGGGGGGGTCATTCTTCATTCCTAATATGTTGCATAGGGAGGGGGAAATGAGACTCGATCCCGAGATCCAATATAGGATATCCAAGAGCTCTATCGCATGAGCTAGCCACCACTTGCGACTGGGAGATTAGTTAATGAACCAAAAGAATTATTAGAGCGAACGCGTTAATCACATAACGTGTTATCTAAAACTGCCTATCAAATCGAAGGTTAATCAAACAATAAATTTTTGACTTTCGAAGATCAAAGAGGCAATAATTGTGTGTGCTTTTTATATCTTCAAAATCTATAATGACTTTAGAAGTCAAAATACACACAAATTTTACGTCAACCAGTTTTGTTAACTCAAGCAAGAAAAAGTAATATGATAAGGGATCTTGACAATATTTTATTAAAGTAAGAAATGACAATGCATTTGTCATAATTGGAGGTAGGGCTCTAAATGAGCCGAATCAAGTTGAGCTTTAGAATGTTCATGTTCGTTCATTAAGTTTTTAAATGAACTCGAGTTGAGCTCAAGCTCAATGAAAATTTGACTAGCCGAGCTTGCTGAGGTTTGAGTCGAACTCGAACTTGTTCACGAGCCGTAACGATCGAGTAAAAAATATTAGATATTTATGCTCTCATACAAGTCTAGAACTTCAAATAAATTTTTTATTTTGTACATAAATAAGTCCATATATACATAAAATTACAAAACCATATCAAAATTTAAATTTACAAGTACTTTTATAAGTTTATGCATATACAAATTGCAAAATTTCATATGCATATGTGAAAGTTTATACATACTTAAGGTTATATATAAAATTCTTATGAGATATAGGAGTACATATATATTCCAAGTTCACGAGCATAGTTGAGCCGAATACTGTCAAATTCAGGTTCGGCTCGTTTATCAAACAAGCCTAAAAATGAGGTTCAGGTTCATTCGTTTAGTACCCGAATCGAACTCGAATGAGCCTTTACCGAGTCGAGCCTTGAATAGTTCACCAACGGCTCAGTTCATTTACAACCCTAATTGGAGGATATATACCTGGTTTTTTCTTTTCGTTTGGACACAAAATGGATATGTAATTGAGTGACTTCTCACTTATTTACCGCACCACATAACCATCTACAAGAGATCCAACCACACTTATACTGGAGTGAATTTAATGAGCACTGGTACGAACCCAAGAAGGATACCCAAAATCTACCCAGAATTCAAAATTGAATGGTCCAGATTCAAGTCACTTCAATCTGGTTCAATCTGGATCATTCAATTTTAAATTCTGAGTAGATTTTGGGTACCCATTCCGGGTACCTAGACTTTCTGGAATTTAATATCTTACCGTGTGATACAGGCACGAAAGTGTATGTCTAACTCTATCGAGCTACTATGTATAGAGACTTGAATTCAAGCATTGAGCGATAAACTTGGAGGGCTTACTTTTTGTATTGAGACTTGGTGATCAAAATGGATACATGCTTTACAATGTACCCATTGAAAAAGGAATAGTAAGAAGGAAAATAACAAAGAATCATGATCATAGCTATTAAAGGGGCATCTAGCATCTACTTGTTCTGTTCTTAGGGTCTGTGTTTCAGTACTTTTATTTAGTTTTTGTAATTTGTTAAACTTTTCGTTGTAATTAATGGGATGAATCAATTTGGCATTTTTTTCTTCTTGTTTAGAGATTTTATTTCCATTGGAATGTTTTAGAACTTTTAGACTCTCTTCACTTAGAAGAATGGCCAATTCAAAAAGTTTAACGTGAATTTAACAATGGCTCCAAATAGTGATACTTAGAAGACGTTTGGTAACATTTTTGTTATTTATGTTTTGTATTTATTAAAAACGTTTTCAAAACATAAAAAAGTTATTTCTCTTGTTTTTTAAACAGGGTCGTTTAAAAACAGAAAACATAAATTTTATTACCAAACATGTTTTTTTTTTTGTTATTACTTTTATAAACAATAAATATGGTTCTACTTTTAATTTGTCAAAAAAACTAAAAACAAAAAACAAAAACGTTACCAAACCTGCTTTCGACTTTTTGTTTTTGCTAATCTTTTCCACAATGGACAGTGCTACGTGTACAGAAGCTATTGTCCAGAAAACATACCGATGGTGCTCGGGGACCCACTTTTGGGTCCCACACGAGTGATCTGAACCATTTTGATTGAAACGGTGGGGCTTTAGTTGAACCACTTTTAACCATCCGATTGAGCTGAAATTTTATGGGGCCCCTCGAAAAAATGTTCTAAGAATAATGAACGGTTCGGATTACTTGTGTGAGACCCAAAAGTAGATCCCCGAGCACCATCAGTACGTTTTCTGGACAATAGCTTCTGTACGCATATCTTTACCGTTCCACAATGCCACTCAAATGCACATTGCCAATCAATGCACTCACAGACCAGACCGGAAGATCAGAAGGAATCGAAAGATTCTACTATTATGTTTTCATAATTTAACGTGTTTGGGCATTAGTCAAAGCCTCTATAAAAGCCCTAAACAATAGGCAGAACAAAATCAAAGCCTTTTGCCTTTGGGGCCTACTAGCTACCTGCATTAAACGAATATGCAATTAAAATACAAAAACAAGAAAACGAATTTTTTTTTTTTTTGATCAGTAGAAAACGAATTGTTTAGACACTTTTATATTAGAAAAAAGTAGCAAAATCAAAGCCTTTTTGCCTGTGGGGCCTACTACCTACCTTAAACGAAGGGTAAATTTCACTGACCTCCCCTAGGTTTCTGAGAAATACAACCTAAGGTTTTCAAAAAACTGTGGTGACCTCTCTTATTTTACATACTATTATCTAAATTTTCCATTCCGTCAAATTCACACTAACGCCGTTAGCTTGTACAACTAAATGACTAAAATGCCCTTGAATACCATGTGAAGTTAACAACTAAGCCTTCGTCTATTTTTCTTCTAATTGGAGCTTTTATAGTTAAATATAATTAACTCATTATAATTGTTCAAATTTCTATAATCATTATTACAATCTTAAATTTCAGTACTTATTAGTACTTTTTATAAAGTTAATTTTTTTTTTTATGTATCTCATCTTTGTCTCCTATATGTATTTTTTCATGCGAAATGCACTTGAAATCAATGTAACTTATCAATTCAATTATTTTTTGTACTTTTGTGCTTGGATTTTATTAGATTTTACAAAATAAAGACAATATTGTATATATGGCTTAATCTTTGTTTAATTTTTTCATGGTGGTTATGTGTGGATACTTAAATGAGAAGGGGTGAAACCGCACACGGCCCAAACCATAGGGGGTGAAACTGGAATTTTCCTTTAAATTAATTGACGAGGATGTAATTAAAATTAAATCTGAAGAAAAATTATGTAATGTGTATATGATATAGCTAAGGAAGAAGCCATTTGGGCTAAATTATTGTTTAGGCTATTTCTGGTCTCCTTTTCCATATTCAGGTCAATTTTTTTTTTTTGTAGTAATCATTCGTCTCGACAATAGAAGTCTAAAATGTCAAGAAAAATATGACCAAAAGCAAAAGAAAGTTCACAAGCCGCCTGTTGTCACATTATCAAACTGATACGCATCGTTTTCTATAGATTATATTGGTAGAAAGATACAAACAGAGCATTGTAGCTAAAGCTGTACCTAGAATGAGACAATTCCTAGGAATACACTCATTGCCTTCAGTGAACTTGTAAATTTTGTGCCAAAACAAATGAGCTGCTCCCTGTTCAGACGATGTCCAACCATTTCTCTAACTCATCGGAGAATGTCGGTGAAATCGATTCCAGTGTCTAACTCATCGAAGAATGTCGGTAAAATAGATTCCAGTGTTCAAATAGGACAGAGGGGCACTGCTGTCCCCGGCGATTCCGGGGAGTTCCGGTCTCGTGTCGATGATCGGAAACGTTCATGTCGAAGAGCTCGCCGAGTAGAACAAGTGTACCAAAAATTAGCTCAATCAGATATCATTTAGTACCTGATCAGTACAGATATAACTCGGCAATAATGGGTTTTACTGGGTATGATCTAGTGTTTTGGATGCATTCTCTTCAAGATAAAAATGTTTCGATTAGGTACTAAATGATATTCGATTGAGCTAATTTTTGGTACACTTGTTCTACTCAACGAGCTCTTCGACGTGAACGTTTCCGATCATCGACACGAGACCGGAACTCTCCGGAATCACCGGGGACAGCAGGTGTTGTCCCTTGCTAGGGACAGCAGTGCCCCTCTGTCTGAACAATATTCTGCCATGATTAAGAGTCGGTCCTGAGCTAAAACTCAATGTGTTGTTGCTTTAGGCCCAAATTTTTTTTATGAATTTTAGGAGCCTTTTCTAGTTTAGCACTCCTTATAATAGCCTAGCAAAAAGAGCTCCATCTTTAATTTTTCTCTTCAAGCCTCCGAAAACCAGGACCAGGCTCCTGGTCCTAGTCCTGGTTTCAGCAATAACTGTATAATGGTCTGTTCTCTTGTTTGGCCTTTGATTTTACAAGAGCAATTAAACACCAGAATGGTGAACCAAAGTGCAAAGAATTAACTCGAGTAGCCGCTAATTTATCTCTATGTAAATTTTATGCGCGTTACTTAGATTTTGATTAATTCGGACCCGGAGACCTGAAGTACAGGGTTCACTACAGAAATGCAGGTCGAGCGATTCGTGATGTACCTGAAGTCCTCCATCTCTACAATTAGTGGTCCGTTCTGAAAATATGTTTGTGTTTTTATTAATGTGATTAATGTTAAGAGAACAGTGTTAATTTTGCCAAACTGCATCTACCTAGCAAGTGGCGCAGAAAAGTTCCAAAATTGTACATCTAGATTAATTAAACTCCCAGAAAGAAGAATTATAAATACTTAAGGGCTATATATAGCTCAAAGAAATTAACTGAAATTCTTCCTAACAGAAAAGGGCTAAACCCATTGCAGTAAACAAATGAAACATGGGGTTTCAGCCTTAGTATCATAATCCTTCGAAATGCTCTGCGCTCCCGTTCTCAATCCTTGCACTACGTTCGCGCTCCCAATCTTTGCACTCGTGAATTTCGATAGTTTGTGATGTGATTCACAGACGTTTTCACGCTCCCGCTCACGCACACGCATACGGATTATGTGACTTAGATTTCCGCTATATCAAAGCAGCTTCTTCCTCAAATTTGCCAAGCAAGTGATTAACGGCG
Organism: Vaccinium vitis-idaea; assembly: GCA_963854785.1. Classification (NCBI taxonomy): domain Eukaryota; kingdom Viridiplantae; phylum Streptophyta; class Magnoliopsida; order Ericales; family Ericaceae; genus Vaccinium; species Vaccinium vitis-idaea. The sequence goes on along the minus strand of OY978226.1, from coordinate 24,670,681 downwards.
TCAGCAATTTCATCAGCTGTAGTTAGCTGGCTTCCATCCTCAACCTGCTTCAATTCCCACATATGTATGTACACAAGAGTTAGAAGAGGAAATATTATAGCACTGGTAAACATTCCATAAGTTAGTTCTAAAATTCTAGAATTGATATTATGATCATAATTTAACATCGAAAATGGCCGATGCTAATTTCATACAACATACTCCCGTAATAATCTCCGGTGGAGGTTGGTGTAGTGACGGTGAACCTGCGTGTTACGTGTTGGGCCCGGAATGCCGCCATAGATTTGGTTGCGACCGCTTTAAAAACAGACTTGCGGGTGCGATGTCGAACGTCCTAAAAGATTTTTTTAAAGCCCTTCCTAACACCAATTGATTTTGGGAGAGATGGTGGAAAAGCGGTCCAACAATATCAATTTTTATTTCGTGCTAATTCGGATCTGACTTTGTCCCGACTTAAATTAAGTTCCTGTTAGTTGACAATAGAATTGTGATTTTCAATCTTCAGGGCCTAACCCCAAGTTATTGATAAATGTGATGGATCATACTCCCTCTGTCCATAAACTTGGTCCCTTTCGGGATTCCAACTTTTTAAAGAGACATGTAATAAATGCATGTCTTCTTTCAAAACAACCATTGATTTCCCTTTCTATCCCTTGAAACCCACATATAAAGTTATTTTGTATTTGATTTTTCAAATAGGACTAATATTTTGAGACATCCCAAAATTCAATAGAGGACCAACTTATGGGACGGATGAAAAAAATGAAAAAATGACAAACAAATTATCACACCTTAAAGAGGCTTGAAATTAATATATTTACGACTAACCTTGACGCTGAGTGAATAAAGAACCATATGATCAACTGTGGTAAGATTAAGGTGAAGAACAGAGAGCCTGAGACACTGAAGCCCAGCCACCAATTTCAATAGCTGTCTGGGCCGTCTCTTTGAAAGTATCTTCAGATTTGCATGACTCTCCACCATCGTCACTTCAATATCACCGTATGCTACCGGCCGCTGCTCGTCAGACGCGGCCGGTGAGCTGTTATTGATACAGTTACTCGAATTTGTTGAGTACTGAGGGAAGGCGAAAAAGTCGGCGAAAAGCGGAGGAGAGAAGCCATTGTTGCGTGGCGGTGGTGGTGGTGGTTGTTGGGTGGTGGTCATCTTTTGAGCCTCTAGTGTTTGAAGAAGATGTTCTAACTCCTTCAAGAAATTAATGGCGCCTCCAATAATTGATGCCTGGTCTCCCTGTAATTGAAAGATGGTGAATAATTGGGAATGCCAAAAAACTGAGGGAAATGAAGAAAAAAAAATCCAATAAATAACTTTTCTGTTTCACAAAATTCATTGGGGAAATTGTTATGTTTTCTTATAAGAAAAAGAATTTTGTTACCTTAAATCATTTTAACAAGTGAGCAGTACAATTTTCTGAAAGAAAGCATCAAAATCGGAAAAAAAAATTCCACTGCCGGGTGGGCATAGCCGCCTGGTGGTGCGAACACAATCTCGGCCATTCAAAAATATTTTGGACGGCTCACACTCTCCCTCCTATTTTTCTCTTTAAAATTTGAGCTACCCAAAACACATTTAGACTGCCGAGATGTGTGCTCGGGCACTACGTAGAGCCAGAGAACTTCTCTCAAAATGGGGAAAACATATTCCAACTAGGTTATTTCCTGCAACCCCATCACTCATGCTAATAAATACTAACTCAATGATTGGAGTAGGTAAGAAAACCAAAACCAACCTGACTTTGAAGTATGCGTAGAAACATAATTATAAAGAAAATTAAAAGCTCCATATATTTAGGGCAAAGGGGTAGTAATTAAATAATGTTTAGTAGAAAGTTACGAAAAACAGTAATTATTCAATGGTTTTGGAGCAATATTATTGGTATAAAAAATTCGCACTTTGTGCAGTGAGAGAGAATTTAAAAAGAGCACTAATAATTTTTCGTTAGAGAGAAGGGAGGGTTTGCCGCAGTAACTTTAAATTACCCGAATTAGTTCCCGAATTAGTTGAGTTGCACGTAAACCATGTGGCCAAACATGTGGTTACATTAAAGAAGGTGGAGTACTAGAATGAACTAACCCTTTGAACATAAGAAGCCGGCATTAACGACCGGACGGCGGCGAGGTACTCATTCATCTGTTTCCTTCGGTTCCGCTCAACTGCAATGTGAGTCATCCTCTGGCTCTCCAATTCTTCTTTGTTCTTCGAGCTTTTCGTCCGCCGCCTCTTCCGCCGTCCAACCGCCTCTGTCACCGGTGCTTCCACCGGAGTCACATCTTCACCGAAGAATCGGCCACCGTCGCAAGCCTCCGGCGAAGAATCAGGACATTCCCAGTATTCCATCACATTTTGTTTCACAGAAGAAGAAGAGGAATCCCAATTAGACACCATATTGTGGCCGTGGTGCATAAGGTTATCCAAAATCTCAACATAACCAAACGGGTCTTGTGGGTATTCTACCGCTTCTAAGGCCATCAGTTGTCTGGAGGGGCTAGCCAATGCTTTGATACGTCTCTCTTTGATCCCACGTACACCTTACCTTATCTTTTGTAGATTTCACTCTCCAGTCTCCTCTACTCTTCACTTTTGTATTTTCTGTTTTTCACAAGTAGACAAATTAACTTTTGGGTGGAGTGGGCTTGAGACTTGGGAGGGCAAGAAAGGTTAGGAACAATATTATCCTAACCTACGATAAGAGTTGGGCACTAAGATAAGAGTTGGGCACTCACACACACTGATGGTCAGTATTTGTGGGCTGGGCCGATTATGAGATTCTCGGCTCTTAAAACGAACTTATAAAATTGGAGTTTTATGTTTTGAAAAAAACTACACGCGGAGAGGGTACCGCCACGTGGTATTCGTCGCTACATCACATGTGGTGGTACCCGTCTCATATGTTTTCTTTTTAAGAAAAAATATAAACAAAAATAACCTTAAAATGATAGTTACTTGGCTTCATATTTTGTTTTTTTGTTTATGATTCGTTTCATTGTTTCAACCAAAACTATTTTTTGGTCGTATTATTTTTTGCACCAATCAAACAAATATTCCTTTGGAACTGTGAGTTTGTGAGAGAGAAAATATTATTATGGAGAAAAAAAAGCTCCAAGATTTGAACTATGCATGTACTTATTGTATAGATAAACTAAGCTTTTCCGTTGGGCTAGCAAAGTCATTGATTGTATATGCGATAAATTAAATATATATTATATACCTTGGTATACAGATACTTTTCTTTTATAAGTCAATTGCACAGTTTAGGTTATGCACACAACAGCTAATCATACGAGACCAAGCCCACGTCCACTAGTGGGGCCTGAATTCAAGTCAGAGAAAAACTTTATATGGACTTGCTCAAAAAGAATTTATAGCACTTAAAACCTCAGCATGAAACAAACTATAGTGGGCTAAAATATAACGATCAAATGGGTCAAGATTAGCTTGGACCAAAGGCCCAAACATCAAGCGGAGCAAAGCCCATCCCTCAGTAATGTGGGTCGGACCATCATCTAAGCCGAATAGAACCGAACTGAGACAGTACAAACTGGCAAGAATCAGCATCTCGGCCGAAACAAGATTGTTCCAGACAAGTCACCCGAGCCAGGTAAATCCGAAGTGACTCACGAGGAATGCAGAAGGCAATTCATCCAACACGTCATGGATGATGTCGCCCGAGGAGGTTACCGTGCATGACTAGCTCGTGACAGGACACATGCACGTAACCGTTTCCCTCATACGTTATCATGATGATTCCGAGTGGTTATAACACATGTCATGCCGTGACTCGCAGCATTTATATGCAACCATAACAAACTTGACTCATGACGTACCGTGACGTCATCCGAGCCAAATGACTGATCTGCACTTTAGCTTAAAACCCAAGTCGGGGAGCTTATATAAAGGAAGAGAAGGCAACCCTAGAAGGTACACAACTAAATACACTCCACTTCAATACTCTCCTTTGGTACTTCTCTCTCTAAGTATCCTTACTAGATCATCGGAGTGTCTTCCCCGACCACATTCTGACCGGGTTTGGTACTAATGCCAGGCGTCAAATATGTGCAAGAGTATCAAGTGAGTTAGATCTTCACGCAATGGTAAAAAAGAGCCAATTCAGTAGATTCATCTAAAGTTAGGACACCACACAAACCCACAAGTCTGATGCTCTAACACCAAGAATCGTGCTACAAATTCCTCAGAGTACCGTTACGTACCCAGAAAACACATCCAGAATTTATCCAGAAAGTGAAAATTTTGAACATGGACCTTTGATTTTCACTTTCTGGGTAAATTCTGTGTGCCCTTTCTGGGCACCTAGACTTTCTAAATTCCTCACGATATACTAAATTTTTTTAAAAAGAGAGAGACTAATTCATAGTTGATAGGCGCGCAATATTGTAAATATTACTCTCTCCGTCCCAATTTGTTTGCTCAGTATTCCTTTTTGGGTTATCCCAAATTGTTTGCTCAGTTTCCTGAATTGGCTATAAATGTTTGACAAACTGCCCATTCTACCCTTTTCACTACTTTTCAATCCTTTTCATTTTTGCATTGAGGAAATCACTTTGAATTAGCACAAAAGATACAAAAAGTGAATCACTACATTGAATACTCAACAATTTTACAATGGTTGACATATGATCAATTGAGCATCCAAACAAAAACAAAAAAAGCACGAGGTTAAATTTTTTCTCTTCAAACAAATATGGGGAACAAAAAAGGTCTCTTCTCTATATAAGCCATCTTGGAGACCTTGCAAAAAATTCCCATAACTTGTGTAGAATTCATGACCTGAATAAGAAGAGAAAAAAAATCAGATTGTAATCAAGCATAACTCCAAATAAAAAAAATGGAACGGATTAATATCATTGAAAAAAAAAAAACAAGAAGAACAAACCTGCCTTAATTAAAGGGTTGATCCGGTAGATGGGAGAGAGCATTTTCCACAATGTGTAGTTCACAAGGGATTTGAGAAGGCAGATTACCCTCTCTCATCAATCGGCTTTTTCCCAAGTGCGGCACCTTGTAGTTGTTTCCTCCATAATCCTTCATCACCTCAACCATGCAAGATTGCAAAGATAAAAATACCCGATCGAGGTTTTCTGACGTTAGTTCTTCAAAGGATTTCTCTACAGCGGCAACCAACTCATCAACCGTTGTGGGTGCCTCTTGATGTTGTAAAGACTGAATTGCTCGAAAAAATCCAAGATCGAGAACGTTCATATCCGGACTACTTGGAGGTTGACACAACAACTGAATATCAAACCCGTCGGCCCTTGCGGCTTCCACAAAATTGACATCCCAAGGTTGAATATGTGGTCTTGCATTGTCCTGTTGAATGTAGATAGTCTCAATTTCTGAAGATCGTGGCCACTTGCTTCTAATTGCTGGCAATACTTTTCTCAATCAAATATGAGCGGGTAATATCTTTAGTCACCGCTGTGATTGCTTTCGTCACTAACGTTCCAGCCTCGCGATTTTTGCTGCTCCGTTTAGCAGGTTCTTTGATAGTGAATGGGAAAATTCCTATCTTGCCTGAAAAAACTTCATTGTGATTATCGTCGAAGCGTGGGCGTGCGACAGCTGCTAGAAACATCACTTTCGTAATGAACCATTTGCTTTTGCAAGTGCGCAATGGTTCATCTTCTTGCGGCAATAGGTAGAACTTCTCTGATTCTTTTGTCATGTAGAACCATTTTTCATCAATATGTACGTAGTTGTACATATCGTTAAAAATTGGCTCAGTTGCAATACTAGTTTGCTCAATCATTGATAAACAAAATTGAAGCCTTTTTCTCTTACATTCCTCTGATAAAAAAGGCTTTAAAGCATTTGAATGTGGCCTCAGCATACCTTCCTTGATTCGCCTATGAACGGTAGATCTTGCGAGTTTCAACTCAGTTGACAAGGTGCGAATATTAGTTCGGCGACGAAGAGGTACTGCAATGACTGATGCGGGTTCAATTTGAACTCGTTTGCGGCCAACTCTTGTTGGCAATTTGGAAGACACGTCGATAAACTCTCCAGTGGTAATAGAAGCCTTCCCTTGCCGCCATATTCGAGCAATTGTTGCCGTATGGACAGAGAACAAGGCAGCAATCTCTTGTATGGAGCCCCTTTTCAATTTTCCTCTCTGAGTTCGTATGAGAAGTGTTTCAAGAATTGCAAACCGTTGCTCATTTGTTAAGTTTCTTTTTTATTTGGAGTAGATAGAAGAATTTTCTATTAGGATTAGGAAAGAGAAAACGTGGAAAGGGGCGTTAATTTAGGGAGAAAAATTTCTGGAAGATATTCCTAGGGAGAAAAAATCTGGAAGATATTCCTTATATTGTGGGATTTGGTTGGTGAATAAACGAGAGGATTGGGGCCAAAATTTCCGAGCCAAAATTTCGATTGTTGGAGCCAAAATTTTCGGGATTGTTGGCCAAAATTTTTGGGATTGTTGGAGCCAAATTTTTCGGGATTGTTGGCCAAAAATTTTGGGATTGTTGGAGCCAAATTTTTCGGGATTGTTGGGCAAAATTTTCGGGATTGTTGGAGCCAAATCTTTCGGGATTGTTGGGCAAAATTTTTGGGATTGTTGGAGCCAAAATTTTCGGGATTGTTAGGCCAAAATTTTTGGGATTGTTGCAGGCAAAATTTTGGGACAAAAGTTTCAATTCATTTTCAAATTAATTGTGTTTCAATTGGAGCCAAAAAAAATTTGGGAAATTTTTGGGGTTTTTTTTTTTTTTTTTTGTGGTGTGCTATCACAAATTTTGTCTATATGAATTTGGAACTTTTTTTTTTTTTTTATCTATTTACAAAAGGGGAATGCTAAATTTATTTCTCATCCAAGCTTTGAAGGGTAAGATGGGAAAACTGTGTACTTTTAAAGCCTTTGACTCTGACCCACTAAATTGGGGGATTCCCCGTACTGAGCAAACAAATTGGGACAGAGGGAGTAGCGCCTAAGTAGGGGAAGTTAGCGCATTAGACGTGCGGTGTAATGTTCATTTTCTGTTTAATGCGTGCACGGTGGTGTTTTTGGTGTCTTCATGAATTTTCCAGGTAAAAGAATAACTTTGGCGCGCTTTTTGCATGGCTTGAAGTGGAGCTGGGCACGGGAATCAAGGATTGAAGCTTGAATCTCAAAAGAAGCCGGCCGAAAGGAACCGGTATCGCTACCCCTAAAAGTAGTATTGATACTGGTTGGTTTCAAAGGTGCAGAATTTTTACAGAATGTTTAGTATCGATACCTCTAATAAGGGTATCGATACCTGCGGCTTAGCGGGCAAAGAAGGAGGCTAAGGTTTCGGTATCGCTACCCTTATCAGGGGTATCGATACCGAGTGGTTACGGTTGGAATTGAAACAGCGTCGTCTTGATGGTTCGCGGGACAATTCCTATGACTACGTTTTCTTATCATTAGTTAGGGTAAATCATTCTTTTAGGCTCTCTTCTGCATACTTGGAGTTAGACGGCCCTGGGCGAGTGTTTTTCTGTTACAGACGTTGCTATTGATTGATGATTTCTGTTCCGTTTCCTTGCAGATTCCGGTATTGTTTAAGATTTCGAGTATTAATTCATTAGTTCTTTGTTCTTCTTTGTTTGGTAAAGTTGAAGCATATTTTATTTATTGTTCTTTTCTCATGCATAACTCTAGGATTTCAGTTTTTGTGTTAATCTTGATCGTCATGCTAGCGTAAATTTTATAGACGAGGCCATGGGGTGAATAGCACGCCATTGTCGGAACCGGATTCGTTCACTTATTTCTGCACGGTTATTTTTAAAATCTTCATATTAGGGTTTCTAAGAACGGCCGTGCTCTGTCATTGTCGGAACCCACACGAACGGGGAATGGGTCAAGCAATTTATTCTTCATGGCGCGTGGGGTAACACAAACAGGGTTTCGCCCCCGGGAGAGAAAATCCTAATGTGAAGTGATATCTTTAAGGAACGGAAAGGGTAAAAGGATTCGGGACTGGCTATGGGTGTTAGGATCCCGATGGTCGCGTCTGCTTTTAATTACCTGATTATAATTTAGAATTTAGCTTTAGTTTACCGTAGTTAATCACTCAATTAACTGGAAGGGTGGCTACCTAAGAGCCAATTCAAACTAGCGCCCCGTTTTCTAGGTTGAACACCGACTCCGTCCCTGTGGATTCGACTCCGGACTTCCGGATATTATGCTACGTCGATTTCTAGTCCTGCGCTTGGGACGTGTTATTCCTGTTACTAAAAATCTGACAAGCAATAGTAGTACCTAATTAGGGGCTGGGGCAAGTTCAAGTGGTTAGACAGGGAGAGCTCGATCAGTCTTCCTCTAAGGAGATCTTGTGTCGAACTGTAGGCGCTGTAGCAGACACCCTCTAACTTTCTTATAGTAACTTGGTCCACAGACTGTTAGACCGGGTAAGCTTTTATGTTTTTTTGACTTGTATGTCTTTTTATTTTCTATAACTTTAATAGTAAGTGAGCAACTAAGTTTGGAGTTGAACTTAGACACTCACACATCGGGACTGGCCCTGAGTAGAGTGATTCCTGAATCCTGCTACCTTTTCTTGTAGATATAGGTTAGTGTAGGTCTTAATTAACTGAGAGTATAAAAAAATTCATAATCACATGACAGTTGTGAATCGTTAAATTCATTATCACGTACGAATTATGAATCGTTTATGCGATAAGTTGGATCATTTCAAATGTTGATATATGGAATAAATTAACTTGGGGTTTAACTTGCTTGTTGGCGCTTTCTATACAACCCGATACATAGGGTTTGGAGGGCATTTACATGTTAGGTGGGAATATACGCCCGGCTGGGCAAAAATCAAAAGAGTTTGCCTGGTACGTGGGGACATAATATTAGATAAGTGACTCCTCTAGGTGACTGGTTTGACCGGTTTGTACTAGTTGTCTTCACAACATGATATAAATGTATCAATATAAGGTGTTGATAAGTAATTAAGTGAATATAATTGCATTTCCAAAGTTCAATTAGGTGATTTGGCTAAAAAGAAAAACTGGTTTTTTGTTTTTTTTCGTTTTGTCTTTATTCAAATTTTTTTGGCATTTGTTTGTTTTCGGTCGATTTCTTGTGGTTTCTTATCTTGTCTCGACGAGAGGAATCTAAAAAGTATAAAATTATTAGCCAAACTTAAAGTTTTGTGAATAAAGACTAAAAATAATCCAAAAAACTGGTTTAGTTTGGTTTATTGTCGGCTTTATTAAAAAAACTATTACTTTTGACCATAATTTTATACTCTTTGGATTCGTCTCGACAAGATAAATCCAGAAACCACAAAATCTTGACGTAAAACTAACAAATGCAATTTTTTTTTTTGAATAAAGAGAACGAAAAAAACCAAAAAAACAGTTTTTTCTTTTTAGCCAAATCAGCCGAATCGATTAGAACTCTCATTATCATCCCTCGAAGAGACTAGAGGCAATGGAGAGAGATTTTTTTATTTTTTATTTTTTTGACGGTTTGGATTGCATGTTCAGGTCAACTTACGTGCACCTCAACGTACTTATCCTCTCCTCTTGTCCAGTCAAAGGCTGACCATCTACACCAAGACTAGAGATTCACAATGAATTACTCTCTCACCGCTCGACTCCAAGCGAGAGACAGTTCTGCTGCATTGCAATTTGAGCAGCTCTGAGGTAAACCTTACCTGACTTTCATACTGTCGTATGGTCTCCATGTAAATTCACAAGGACGGTGAGCTAACAATGGGACCCTGTAGGAAGATGTACACTACAGTAACGTCGCAGTAACACTTTGAAATTCGCATCTTTTTGGCACATGAGGCCTCTGATTTGGGCACATTGCATAGTTTTCTTGATCAGTGTGGAGTCGTACGTGGTTGTGCCCCGAGCATGGCAAGACCTGTTGTGCCAATCAAATTGGTCTCGTCCTGTGCTTGAAAATGTAATTCGGAACCGTGATTTTGTAGACGTTGATACACAACACGTTATTGCAAAATAATTCATTGATCGAATCTCGTTTAACTTCTATCCAGGCCCGACTCTGATATTTTCGTGGCCCCAGACGATAATGTAAACCAGGGCCCTATGTTTTTCTAGAGAAAAAATTAAAGAACCAATATTTATTTCAAATGATAAATACCGTGTTCCATATTTTATCCTTTTTGTAATTCGTGTGTTCATGTTAATAAAAAATAGTTTTCGGTCATAATTGTCTATTCTTATTGCAAGAATTAGAAAATCAATTGAAATGGGCAATGCGCACATTTTATGAATACACACGAAGTGTTTTATTTATTTATTCCTTAATTGCTACACCGGCAATTTTTTTTTTTTAAAAGTCAACAAATGATAAGGATGTAGTGTAAAGAAAAAAAAAAGAAAAAAAAGAGAAGGTAGAAACTGACTATGGTAAGATAAAAAAAAGGGAAAGAGAAGGTAGAAAAGAAAAAGAAGGGCTCATGGGAATTAAACCCTGACATTTACTAGAAAACACACAAATCTTTCCACTATGCCAATGGCTCACACAAATCTTTCATTGTTATAAAAACTAAGGGCTCATACGAAACTTTAGTTTCATTTTTTGGTAGTAAAACATGTTCGGACAATGGCGTAGAAAGATGACAATGAAAAAGTTGATTATAGTACTACTCCACTTGTGTGGCTCAGAGATTCTTGCGAGATCTGGAAAAAGGTAATACTCTTTAGAGAGAGAGAGAGAGAGAGAGAGAGAGGAGAAGGGTCGAAATGGTCAGAGGAATCCAGATCTCGCAAGAATCAATTTTGTGCGGTTTGTGTCATTTCCCGTGACTTAAATTGTAAAAATATAGGGTAAATTACACTGACCTCCCCAGAGGTTTCTGACTTGTACACTGACCACCCCTACTTTATCTGAAATAGCACTGACCTCCCCTGAGTTTTATATTTTAGTATCAAAAGCACCCTTCAACAGTACCGACGGGTACCGACGGCGCCGGGGCCCCCTTGTGGGTCCCCAACGGTCGATCCGAGCCGTCTGTTCATTCCAAAAATTTTGAACGAAATGGGGTGATTTTGGATCGAGCACTTAGGACTGTCCGATTGAGGTGATTCCCGCGAAGACCCACTCGGAATTTAATTCTGGAATGAATAGACGGCTCGGATCAACCGTTGGGGACCCACAAGGGGGTCCCCGGCGCCGTCGGTACTGTTGAAGGGTGTTTTTGATACTAAAATATAAAACTCAGGGGAGGTCAGTGCTATTTCAGATAAAGTAGGGGTGGTCAGTGTATAAGTCAGAAACCTCAGGGGAGGTCAGTGTAATTTACCCAAAAATATATAAACCGCACTTGATGATCTGCCCATACTTTGTGTCGCAAATGCCACATGTACACAAGAAAAACTGGACGGTGGTTTATGAAAAAAATTTGGCTACCGAATGGGTACCACATGGCCATGCTGAGCACGATCTCAACCGTCCAAAAGTGTTTTGGACTGCCGAGATTGATTTCCTCTCTCTCCTCTCACCCGGCAGACCGTCGGAATATATTTTGGAAAGTTGAAATTGCCGAACAAGTACCACATGAACAATATTCACTCCGCACTGAAAAAGTTCTCGTGGTTTATCAATGGTTTATGCTCCCAAGTATTGCAGCAGTTCTCTCGGGAAAAGAGTAGGAGAAGGGTTGAAAAGGGTCCAAAATTGCTTGTTTGTGTTGCAGGGTCGAAAATGGACAAAGTATGGGCAGATCATCAAGTGCGGTTTATGGCCCTGTTTGTTACCAGGTTTCAGTGGTAGGATTAGGATTGTGAAGGTGATGGGCCCTTTAATCCTTTGTTTGGTTTGTTTTTTGGGTATGGGATTGATTATCCCTTGGATTGTGAAACCCCCCAATTAGCCGGATTCACCAACCCAAGGGGGGGTTGGTATTGTTAATCCTATCCCAAGGGATTGAAGGTGAGAAGACCTACTTACCCTCAAAATCTGTCGGCAAAACCTATGTGAAGCTTCCACGACTCATCATCTTCTCCCACAATACCTCACAAACTCCGGCGAGTTTCCGTTGCTGCTACAAAAACTAGCCATCTGTTATTGAAAACAGCCACAAATCTCTCCCCAAACGACCTATCATCAGTCAAAATCGAGTCTTTCTACATGGATGTTTTTCCTTTGAAATTGGATTTGAAAATTTGAGACCCAGAAACCGGATTTTGTGGGTAACAGATTGATGGTGAGAGGAGAAAGCGTTCTGGCCTCTGGGCTCCTCTGGTTCAATTCTAATTTTGTGAAGGGAGAGAGATGACAGAGATGTCGATGATTACGAAGTTGGGAAAATAATCTAGTGTTTTGCTTCTCACCACAATCCCAAGATCCTATGGTCTATATTGATTGAGAGCAATCTAACGGCCAGAGTAATTATTGATTTGTATTTATATATTAGTTTTAATTAGTTTTGCACAAGGGCAAAAATGGAAATTGATTTATAATCCCATCCTATCATACGCAAAATAGACATGTTATTAGTAATCTCATGATCTAATCCCGAGCAAAACAAACATGAGAGAAAGATTCATCTCCTCATTAATAATCCCACCTCATTACCAATCATAATTCCAATCCCACCTCATTACCAATCCCTTCGAAACGAAACCTCGTATCAAACGTTATATATTTTTACAATTAAGTCACGGGAAATGATTTTCACACCCCCCATTTTACAATTCACACTCCTTTTTTTGTCTTTATCCATATGAGTTTCTTGCATGTGTGAAAAAGGTGTATTGAAGAAGGGCACTATTGTAAACTCATGTGGATAAAGACGAAAAAGGGAGTGTGGATTGTAAAATGGGGGTGTGAAAATCATTTTCCTTAAGTCACAGTAAAGAAGTAATTTGTGTATGTAATTATTTTAGTCCAGATTGAACAATATATGGTTGTATTAAATTCCAATAATGAAACTATTTTTTGACATAATAAACCATTAAAACAATTGAAAAGAACTGTAAGTGTTTCAGACAAAATTTGAATCCAGAAAAAAGTGGACTACAATTAGCTGACCACTAGACCAAGACAAGCTTGTCTGTTTAATACGGAGAAAAACCAATATTTATAACCATTCATATTAAGGGACCTTTTTTTGACCCAAAAATCTAAGCCCCGAGGCTCGGGCCTCTTGGGTCTTCTCCTAGCAGGGTCGGCCCTGCAGTTTTGTTGGTTTAGTTCTACCATAAAACTAGAGCCTGTTCTACAAACACCATATTTTAGCTTCGCAAAGACAAGTTAAGTCAGGTCGTTTCCAAAAAAAAAAGACACCTTTAAGTCACTTTTTTCCAGTATAAAACTTGAGAGGAAGTGTAATTTAGACTGTGAAATGTCCAAATTGCCCTTTAGGGTTATTAGGGCTCACCAAATGTACAACTGCAACGACAGACACTGAGACACACGGTAGTTAAAAGGTTGCAAGACCGATGGGTAGTTGCACGACTCGGATGTAAGTTGTTTGTTATAATTTTTGGGAAAGTACATATTATAGATGTATTATTGGGTTGCAATTGGTGATGTGTAATAAGATTTTGACGTGGAAATAGCCAGTGTATCAACCTAATTTTTTTTTTTATTTAAATTTATTGTACGTGTAATGGGTCGTCACACTCATACCATGTTGTTATCGTGCAAATTACAATGAAATTTGTATTGTTGGGTTGCATTTTATATTACATAAGGGCAATATTATTATTATTTTTCATAAGTCAGTAACCAATTTTAAATCAGTGAAACAAGCTGGTTTAAGCTGACTGACTAAAGCTATGCTGAAGCCTTTTTGGCCTAAGTTAGCATTTATTGAGAAAATTAAATAGTCACCTTAAAATTTATATAAAAAAAAAAATAAATAAAAAAACCCAGCAATACCTCTATACCAATTTTCCTATAAAACCTTATTAATATTTATACACATAAATATAGCTATAAGTAATAAACCATGATCTGGATTGAAAAAGCTGCCGCAACCTCAATCTCTTTCTCTCTTCGACGCCAAATTCGTCCCACCCCGACGAACGCCATCGGCCCTCCTAAAGCACATTCGCCAGTACCTTCGGCTCTCCACAAACACCATCGTCAATCTGAACCCCGAGCTCAGATCCATATCTCCACCTCTGGCTCTCTTCGGGACCCACGAAACGCCGTCGCCCATGGTTTATTAGTGTTAATTTTGGCTTTATTCAAAACAAAACAAAAAATAGCGTTGACCTTAATTTTATACTCTTTAGATTCGTCTCGACCACGAAAACTTGACGCAAAACTAATAAATACAAAAAAAAAAATTGAATAATGACAAAACGAAAAAATCAAAAAATCAATTTTTGATTTTTTTGCCAAAGCACTGGTACGTGTTAGCATTTTCCTATTCAAATTTGAGTTTTATAACTGTACTCCCTAACCATGCTGGAAAAAGGTAGCATCCATGAAGTTTCATGCATCGAAATCATTGGGGAAAAAGAAAACAACAACAATCATAATAGTCCCCACGAATGGATACGTTGGTTACTGTTTCGAAAACATCTTTACTATTTTGTACGACTGCCTTTTGCGATGTTGAAAGAGAAATGAGAAATGACAACTCCTCCCCCCTATTAAAAAAAGGACAGAGAAGGTACTTGGTGCGGAATCCCAAAACAGAAAAAGCACTTCTGCTTTTCAATAGTGGATCTCAGAATCAGAGCCCTTAAATTTGCAAGAAATACCCCTCCCTTCCTATCGATGTCTATGCATGTATAGCCATTACTCTTTGCTTCTTGGGAATTGATATTAACACTTCTCATTTTATTTTTACCATCCGTTTAATGGACGAATAATAAAAGTATTTTTTTACCGGTAAGAGTGTATGTTTTTTTACCGGTTGTTTGGTTTTTTTACTTCTTTGTTACGGAAAATAATTATGTGCGAACGTACCAGATAGAACCTTTAAATCTTCTCTCTCAGATTAACTTTAAAAAATCAAATCTAATCAGACGATTGTGTTTAAGTGGTTCAATTACCTCAACTAAGAGGATTTTTCCTTCAAAGTGAAGAAATACAAACCAATCTACTTAGGAAATCAAAGAACAATAAAGAAACAAGATAGTTTGATTGATAAATCAAAGGTAAACTTACTTCGAAATCGTCTTCAACTTCAAATAGAAAGATTATAAGAACTTCAAACTCTTGATTGTTACAAGAACTACTAATATCTACTTCCTAACTTACTTCCTTAACTATTTTCTAATCTACTTCGAACTGAGTCGAATTCCTAAAACTACAATTCTACTTGCCAATGAACAAACCAAGCATCATTTTTGCTATTTGTTGAAGATTTGTTCGGGGGCTTTCACTCTTCAACTTTTTCTATTTATAGGCCTTGCTTACAGTTTGAACTTCCTGCTTGATTTCTTGACTTTGAACTTCATCATTTCATTTCAAAAAAGGTGATTTTTTCCCTCCAAAAGCATCTAAACTTAAATTACTTCGATCTTTATCCAGAAGTTTTAAATTTGAACCTGCACGGTGTAGACACCCCGATTTTGACCCGAGAAACTTATCAAGCATCCCCGATGATGAAAATGCCCGATAAAGCACGCGAAGCTTGATTGTGAACTTGGAAACCCCTCCAAAACCACCTCAAAAGAAACTCAACCTTGCACCACCTTCTAGTACATTCAAAATCCTCTTTTTCGATATATAACATGTCCCAATCCGTTTTGAAATGAGGGAGATGTGCACGTTTTACCAAAACAATTCATTTTTCGACCTTCTGAGGGTAAAATGGTCACACATTTTGATGTACAAATCATCTTGGGTTCAAACCACTTGGGTTAGAAAGTAGACATGACAAGCTTTCCGACGCTTCAAACCATGCACAAAAAGGAGTTCGGTAGCACCCGGAATGGCCCCACGAAGTTTGAAATTTTGTGGTGTCTCGCCATCCAGGCGCCTGGATTCCCCTATTCCAGGCGCCCGGACTCAATCCAGACGCCTGGATTGCCTTAATCCAGGCGCCCGGATTCACTCCAGATACTTGGCCCCCAAGGTCAAGTTAGTGGGGAGGAGCGTCTTGGGAGATTCCTTGGGGATTTTCTGCAGAAAAACAGTGGAGGGAAAATAGAGTGTCATAAGTGAACCCCTTGATTGACCCCTAAGCCATCTAATGGCCCTTTTTGGACCTTACTTTGCCTATATATACCCCCTCCCCTCCTCCATTTTAGAAGACCATCTCTCCACCCCATTTTCTAACTGTTATGCTGCTGGAAATTTTCCAAAAAATCCATCCCCAATCCATTCCCCTTTGTTCTACTCATTTCTAGCCTAAAAACCCCAACTTCTAGCCTAAAAACCCACCCTTTGATCATCAAAAACTCCCACATTTCAACCTTCCACCACCAAACTTAATCAAAAACCAAAGCAATCAGATCTCTACCTTTCCAGAAAACAGAATCCTAGCTCAATCAACCACCAAACATTGCCCAAACTAGTTCCAAGTTCATCAATCAAGCTTGTCAAGGTAGTTTATCTACCAAATTTGCTCAACAAGGCCCTGAGGGGGACTCAATCAAGTCCTCACTGGTCTTCTATACCAGTAGAGGGTTTGAAAATCATCAAGAAAAGAAGTCAGTTTTGTGAATCAAGACTCAATCCAAGCGCCTGGATCATCACTTTCCAGGCGCCTGCATTGAGTCCAGGCGCTTGGATCCCCTCCATGCAGGCGCCTGGATTCCCTCCTCATTATCATGATTTCTGCTCTCTTTTGCATTTCATTCAGTTTATGGAACATCATTTGCTTGCATTGGTCTTAGATTAATCATGCCACATGTTTCAATTTTTATTATAATGATCACTTGGAGTATGTTACCATCAAATCACCCAAAATCAAGTCCTTTCTAAGTTTATATCATGCATTTAAGCTACAATTAAGGTTCATGACTGCTGTTGTGTTGTTATACATCCTTCAGAGTGTATATGAGTTAGTTAAAAGCATTGCATTTGATCTCTACTGTGAAAAATGAGGCTCTGAGTTTTCTGTCTGGAAGGCAATCCAGGCGCCTGGATTGGCTCTTTCCAGGCGCCTGGACTTAATCCAGACGCCTGGATTTGCTTAATCCAGGCGCCCAGATTGCAATCCAGGTGCCCAGATTGCAATCCAGGTGTAATGATTTGGGCATGTGTGATCATTTTCTGAGATATCTTAAGGCAGTTTAGGGGTAATTTAGTGTCTTTTGTACATGCTTCATTTATTCACAACATTTTGCACAAGCATTCACCCATATTCTATTAATTTATTTGATGCATTAGTTGTACTTTCACAAGAATTCGTGTATAAAGTCCATTTAAACAACATTTTCAAAATCCTTTGAGTATTGAGTAGAGACCGGTAATCATACCGGGCGTGAGGGGTGCTTTAAATTCCTTCCCCTCGCGTAACCTAGCTCCCGGACCCAAGAAATCTCAATAAAAGCAGATCAGTAAAATATTTTCCATTCAAAGGGCAAAAAGAGTCATTTTTCAAAGGTTTCTCGGGTATGATCCTCAAATCCGGGTGGCGACTCTATTCAACCAATCAAAATCGTTTTTCCAACCAAACAATCGATTTCGTGGACATTTCCCGCGGGGTGTTCACACACGGTTATTCATTCAAATCATATGATTGGCATTAAAGAGTAACTGCCTTGCACGACTTGCTCCACGTGTTTTTAACTGTCAATTGTCTTATCTTGTACGTTTACATGTATAACTCATGCCTTTTAGCAGTTAAAAGTGTGGCTTCGAAGCCAATTTCTTTATTTATTCCTTGGCTTACAACTGCCAATAACTACCTTCAAACTTGGACTTAACACGACATCGTATTGATCCTTTTATAAACTATTAATCCAGTGCTTTTCATTAACGTCAAGCCGCCAACGTTTGGCATTCTTAATTACGTGTCAATTAATTACTAGATGTGTTAATTTTATATGTAAACATACCCCCCACATTAACATCGTTATTCAAGGAATTTGAATACGTGTTAATATGCCTTTACCACTTTGAATTCCTACATACTTCCAATGTGGAAGTTATTGGCAGTTTTTTCCACTTCCAATGAGAAATTTACGGAAGTTATTGGCAGTTTTTTCCACTTCCAATGAGAAATTTACGAACAGTTCCTCTATTTCCAATGAGGAATTTATGGGAAATGGGCAGTTAATTTACACGTTCTCCATTCGCAAAATTTGAATCGTTTCAAAATCAAATTTCATCTATAAATGTACCCAATTACTAGTTAACATTCAACACCAGCTTTCTCTTCAAACCTTAATCTTCCTTGTTCAAACTAGTGCAAATGGATGATTTTACCAATACCCAAAACGCCTTCGAAAACATGGATCTTAATGGTTACACCCCTTTTCAAACTACAAAATTTGTTTCACCCATTGCTGGTGAAATTCGAAGAAATCATTCTTATGCGGTTACTCAAATAGAAGAGCACACTCCCATCAATCCATGGGATCCTCCTACTCCTACCCCCAGGGCCATCACTATGGGGTTTACCTTCTGAAATAGTAGTGGTCAAAATGGTGACCCTACTGCTGCTAAAGGTTGGAGTAAATACCACTCATTAGCCATGAGTAGGTATTACTCTCCCTTCATTAGAGATGATCCAAATATGGCGCTGCTTGACAACCTTATTGCCTCTTGCCTTACTCCTCAATTCTTTAAGGTTGAAGAGCCAGAGAGGTTAGGCTTTGCTGGTTATGCTAAGCTCAAAAAAGAGCTACGAAACAATATATACTGGTTAAATGAGGTTCAAAGGCCTCATTTCGAAAATTTCATTGATCCTACTTCTCCTCCTCTTCGAGCTCCATATGCATTGCTTGGTGGTATGCCCTAATGTTTAAATCATTTTGAGAAGACTCTTTGTGATCTCACAATAATCTCCATTGGTAATACAACATCATGACCATAAGTCAGAGCAAAAGGAGTAGTCCATGTACTAGTCCTTTTGGTGGTTCGATAAGCCCATAACACATTTAAAAGCATACGTGGTCATTCTTCTGGGTTTCTATCAACCATTCTCTGAATACCTCTTTTGATAATTTTGTTGGTTGATTTTGCTTGGCCATTTGATTGAGCATAATAAGGAGTTGAGTTGATTAAGGAAACTCCATGAGTTGCTGTAAAAACTTTTACTGCTCTACCTTCAAAGATGGATCCATTATCCACCGTTATGGTTTCTGGAGACCTAAATCAATAAATTATCCCTTTGATGAACTCAATTACTTGTTCTTGAGTTACACTTTCAAAAGCTTGAGCCTCAACTTGCTTAGTGAAATAATCAGCAACAACTAAAATGAACTTATCTCCACTTCGAGAAGGAGGATAAATCATGCCAATCATGTCCATTGCCCACCCTCTAAAAGGCTAGGGCTTAACTACATACTGCAATTCAGTGACAGACAAATGTTTAAGTGGTCCTGTCTTTTGACAGGCTTGGCATCCTTTTGCATAATCAATACAGTCCTTAAGGATGGTGGGCCCATAATACTCATACCTTCTAATCAACCATCTCATCTTGATCTGAGCCTGATGAACTCCACAAATCCCTTCATGGACCTCTGCCATTACTTTAAAAGCATCTACTTTATTCAAACATTTCAGCAGAAGTCCATTTGCTCCTCTTTTGAATAATTCTCCATTATACATAATATAATTAACATATCTAAGCCTTGTTGCTCTATCTGTTTTGGCATCAGGCTTTGTCAAATAGTCAATTAATGGTTGTCTCCAATAAACTTAAATCTTGATGCTCTTTGTGCCACTGCATCTGCTTCTCTATTAAAGAATCTTGGAACATAAGTGAATGTAATCATGTGGAATTGCTTAATCATTAACCTTACATATTGATGATAAGGCTTTAAACCAGGACTATGGCAACTAAATTCTCATTTACTGATTTATAATCAACTGAGAATCTCCAAAGACTTCAACTATGTCTACCTTTAAAGTTAACAGAATCTCTAAACCCATAATTAAGGCTTCATATTCTGCTTGATTATTAGTACATTCTCCTTCATTTATTTGGAAACCAAATTTGTTTTTCAAACCTTGAGGAGATTCTAATACAATTTCAATTCCAGCCATCTGACATGTTTTAGAACCATCGAACCACATTTTCCATGGTTCAATTGTAATTGTGTCAACATCTGCTATCTCTGGAGTTTCAATTCCATTTGGATGATCTGCTAAAAAGTTAACCAAAGCTTGACCTTTCACAGATTTTTGTGGAACATATTCAAGACTGAACTCAATTAAAGACACAAACCACTTCCCAATCCTGCCACTAAGTACGGGTTGAGACAACATATACTTCACAACATAAGTTTGGGAAATTACATAAGTTACTCTAGGTATTATATAGTACCTGAGTTTCTTCGAAGCAAAGAACAAAGTTAAACACAATTTTTCTACTACAGAATACCTATTTTCACAGTAATTTAAAAACCTACTTAGATAATAGATAGCTTGCTCATTGCCTTCATCATTGTCTTAAGCCAACAAAACTCCTATTGAGTCATAGTTTGCTGCTAAGTACAACTTCACCGGTTCTCCCTTCTTAGGTGGAGCTAAAACTGGAGGATTGATCAAGTACTCCTTGATGGCTTCAAAAGCATGATTAGAGTGGGTAAAACCTAATTGCCTTTGGAAAGGGCAAGGCATGTGCCCTTGTTGATCACCATGCGAGGGTGAATAGCTCGACACCACATGGGGAGTCCTTAAGCCCTGTGTCAAGGTAGTTGTGACCACGAATAATGTCAAGATAATAAGAATAAACTAATAAGTTAGGATGCACTAACTCGGCGTGAGTCGCAAAGAGATGCCCCTGACATAGCCGAGCTAGGTAGGCTATGAGTATATCTTAAACAGCATTTTGGAATACATAACTCAGTTCGGCGTGATGATCTGAGCTATGTACGGGTGATTTCGAGCTACGTGGAAGCACGACACCGCTACATGTAGGGCGGTGAGACATTCCAAAATACTCTATGGCGGTTCCTTATGAGATAAGGAGCAATCCCATGAAATAAGGGATTAATATGGGAAGTCCTAACGTAACTAGGAGTGTACCCCATATAGAAAAGAATCCTATATGGAAAGAGGAACTATTGTTAGACGAGATCTAGCAGTATAAGGAAAAATACTGCCTAACAAGAGAGTCCTATTGGGAGGAGGATTCCTAAGCTTAGAAGGAAACTAAGGCATGAGATGCCAAAATCAACGAGTTATCCACACCTATAAATACAATATCATGCCCAGGGAGAAAGGTATGCTGTGAAACCATTTTCATATGCATTGTGATTTGTGAGTACGAGATACTAACTTAGGCGTCGGAGGGCCTTTGTCGACGAGAGGCAAAGGTGCTCTAACCCTTTTCCTGTCTTGCAGACTAAAGGTTTCATCGAGGAAGCACGTGATCCAAACCTACATGGATTTTATCCCCGTACAATTAGCGCCGTCTGTGGGAAACGTTTACGAAAAGTTTTTTTTTTCCTCTAAAAATTATTAACAATGGTGATTTCAGAACCTGCCACTTCGCCAAATATTGCTTTTACCGGCGGTAACAAAACGCCGTTAAAGGGTGCTATTACCGGCGGTAATCACAACCCGCCGCAAAAAATAATTTTTCCAGCGGTTTTATTACCGGCGGTAATAAAACTGCCGGTAAAGGTCACTTTTACCGGCGGTAATTATAAACTGCTGGTAATAGTAGTATTACCGGCAGTAATCCAAAAAACCGCCGGTAAAAATTTAAATTTTAATATAAATATTTTTATTTCCTAAGTATAACCGAAAAGTTTGGGTGGTCGGGCGGTTAGGTGTCGGGGCTCCACACAAAGGGTCGCGGGTTCGAAACTTGGCGGGACAAATTTTTTTTCCGGAAATAACCATTACCGGCGGTAATGAAACCGCCGGCAAAAGTCGACTACTATTACCGGCAGTAGATTACCGCCGTTTATGTTTTCCCGACGGCAGTTTTGACGGCGAGCGGTTTTTTGCATTTTTACCGCCGGTAATACTTTTCCCTGCGGTTTTCTAATGCCGGGAATAATCATTTTTCTTGTAGTGTGCTTTACGCACTCCATGACGAGAAGATGTGGAAACACTACGAGAAAAGAGTGCAAAGGTGGACAGAACTCCTGTAGTTTTGAAAGCACCACAGAAGAAAGACGCAGCCAGAAGATTCAACATAGGGCATATCCCTGAGATTCCAAAGTTCAGGGATACACGCCTGATGTTCATGATTCTCCAAGGTCAGGCGAGAGACGAAGACGCTCAAGGACGCCACCAAAGAGAAATATGGGAACCTTTCCCCGTCATGAGAGGGGTAGGAGCTCCCCCAAGCAAGAAAATCACAGGCGAGCACGGAATCAGGAACGGGAAGATAGCCTCGACCGGAAGGAAGCTGGCACGAGAGGTCACTCAACGCGAAAGAGAAATTCAAGACCTGAAAAAACAACTCCAAGAGAAGGAGAGAGACTTACACTCACGGACAAGATCTGTGCAGTATGAAAAAGAAAGAAGGAGTCATCACCATGATGATGTTTCTACTGTTAGGAGAGTCTCTCCACGAAAAAGGATAGAAAGGAGCCCCTCCATTGAGAAAAAAGAAAGAAGGAAATATGTCAGGGACAGATACGAGAGATCTGGTTCTAATGAGCACACCCCCGAGCAGTATGTGAAAAGAAGGGAAACTGGCCGAGCTGAGGGAGGTCCTAAAACTGCACGAGAGGCAGCTAAGGAAGCCCCAGGCTAGCTCTCTAAGTCACCTTTAGCCCACTGGATCCGAGAGGAAAAAACTCCTAGCAGGGTTAAACACTCTACGTTTATACCCTATGAGACCAATACGGACCTAGTGGCTCACATTCAACACTATCAACAAGCATGTTCATTCACGAGCAAGACGATGCCTTGATGTGCAAGATGTTCCCGTCCAGCTTAGGGAAGGTGGCCCTGAGTTGGTTCCACAAACTCCCAGAAGGGTCAATCCTGTGCTTGGCACAGCTTGCCGAGGAATTTGCTACTCGGTTCTTAACAAGCCGAACAGCCCCAAAGACATTCGACGCATTAACCTCTATGAGACAGAGGGATGATGAAACTCTCCGGCAGTACTCCAAACAATATTGGGAGACTTTCAACGAAACTGAAAATTGCAGTGAAGAGTACACTTTGGCTACGTTCAAGACTAGCCTGCCCATACATAGTAAGTTACGAGAATCGCTCACTATGCGCCCAGTCAAGACTGTGGCCAAGCTTATGGAGAGAATTCAAGAGCATGCACGGGTGGAATACGACATCTTGCAGGCTATGGGGAAGATTGTGGCTGGGCAACCCCACGGACGACAGAACCCAAGAAAACGTACAAAGTGCACAAAGCCGCACCACCCCAGTCAAACCCGCTTGCCATCTCCAAGTTTGCCAGAACTAGCAACCAACCAAGGTGAACATGGCCCTTTTGTGCCAGAAAATAGAGCCAAGCCGAAAAGGTATAACAAGTAAGCCCTGGACATCTGACGGGCCTCCTCAGCTGATCCTGGCTCATGGTCCCAAACAGCTGGCAAGTGGTCACACCGCACTGACGGCTCATCCCCCATATCTCTCCCCAGAAAGTGTCGTACCGCCGCACGGTCTACGTACAAGCCTGAGTCAAACGGGATCGGATCACCACCAACCCTCAAGCCAGTGATCGCTGCAAAGTCCAGCGGGGTGATCGTCATCTCTCCGAACCTAAAGTGAAAAGTATTGGTGGTATCCCACCAATGCTCCACCAAAGCTCTCACCAACTTGCGGTCCATCCTTGTCGGCAATAGTATCCTGATAAAAATGGTAAAGCTTGCAGCATCTACCAAGCTCCTCACTCTCTATGGCAACCTCTGATATTGCGCCAAACAATCAGATGGCCCGCCATATCCAAGAAGAGCACCATCCACCTGTTTTCAAGACCATTGCATGGTTTCAGTCAGTAAAGCCACAAGACAAGTGCATTGAGAAAGTAATTCGAAGGGAAAATACAAGTGCAAGTACATACCAAGGGTCTATTTGAGATGTGAGTCTCCGGGTCCCGCAAGATCAGTCCATCAGGGTAAAAAGGCAACTTCGGCTCATATACCGAACAACCGGAAGGTGCGAAAAAGTGAACTCGAGGCACATAAATCTCAGGAGTGAAAGGCAGCCTATCCCTCAGTGGCCTCTGTACTGCGTCAACTATAGACACCCGCACCTCCTAACCGTGCACCTCCTCAAGCTCCATCTCCTGCACAGGGTCCGCACCCACCAAAGCCCCAAGGTCTGGAAACTGTTGTAGAGCCCTAGCCAAAGTCTCATTAGTCGCACCCTCCAAAGTATCTCCTAAAGTCGCACCTGGGTCCGCTGAAGAACCCGAAGGCCTAGGAAACAAGACAGGATCAACCGGTCTCTCGTCACCACTGCTACCCCTCTCTCCAAGGTCCTCTATAAATACATCCTTCCCCTTGGATTCCCTGCTAGCCCCTGAGCTACTCGGCGCACGCCGCTCTCCTCTAGTGGGTGTCTCTAAAACGGCACCACTAACCTCTGGGGGGGACTACAACCTCACCACCCACCTCTCCTCGAGCAACCCTCGGGTCAGCAAGAACGTCTATACCAGCAACATGCATCTCAACATCAGGAGAAAGGATACCCGTACCTAAAACACCCGTGCCACTGGTGTGGAACTGCTCTGAGCACCAACATCACTAACCGGAGGGTCAACCTCTATGGTTACACCACCCTCGCCAACCAGCATACTCTCCGGCCCACGATCATCTCCTCCCACGGGTTCTTCCACGGCCTGACGCTCATGGGTCTCTGTTTGAGCAACTTTAGGACGATGCAAGTGCACCCCGCCCTCATGCACGACGGTGAGGACTTCTTCTTCCCCAATATCAGCTGCACGGTGGATCTGTTCCCCAATAGAAACCGCGCGGCCCTCTCCATGTGTTGGATCGGCATCAACAGCACTACTCCCACTCGGAACTGGCAAGGCCACGCCACCATTGGACGGTAACACCACCGCCGCCTTCTCTACATGCTCTGGTGACGGCGTCTTCTCACTGGGCGGCGTCGAACCACTACCATTGGTAGGAACATTCATCATGGATATCGATATTTGCAAGAACCGAAGTCTTTGATCTAGGATTTTGGGAAATTTTGGAGTAACTTGTTGAAGGAAGAAGGAATCGGGCAAGAAAGGAGTTGATTCCACTAAAACCGTCTCTAATTTTTTAATACGAGAAGCGAAATTCCAGGAAGCACAACGGTTTTAATTCGGGCCCAAATCAATTCCTTGGCCGGGCGGCTGAACTCAATGGTCGGGCGGCTAAACTGATAAGCCATTCGGCTCTCCCTCTCTCTTATGACACAAAATTGCAGTGCACCCCGCCCTGTCTAAAATACAATTCTTGTTTTAAAATCCCCAGTGGTGCTTGTGTGATTTTTCAGAAGAAAAAAAAATCATATCCAGTTTTCAATGCCCTCAGCAACAATTCAAATTTTTTAAACCCCCAGAGATGCTTATATGATTTTTCCAGGAAACTAAAATCATATTTCATTTTTAAAGTCCCCAGCGGCAACTCCAATTTTAAAAAAAACCCCAGAGGTGCTTATGTGATTTTTCCAGAAAAATAAAATCATATTAAGTTTTTTAAAGTCCCCAGCGGCAATTCCAGCTTTTAAACCCCCAGAGGTGCTTGTTTAAATTTTCATTCAGTAGCTCCGAAGAACTACGACTGGTCTGATCCCTGCAAACGGGGTACGTAGGAAGCTCTAAGTGCGACCATATTTTTTCCTTGAGTTTTCACTCAATTTACTTGTTCTTCGCACTAGGATGATCAAAATTGGGACGTCTATGTCTTTGACGCGACTTACATCACAGAATGATGACTAAGCCACGTCAAAGAGAGGCAACTGTAGACACCCCAATTTTAATCCTAGTGCATCCCCTATGATGAAAGGAACACACATGGTTACCTCGGAACGATCGATCAGAGCTCAACAAAAAAATCAATAAAATAAAAAGTTTAGCCGAGCGGTCCAATTTTCCTCAGGTTGGCCGGGCGGCTAACCTTTTTGGTCGGGCGGCTAACATGATTGGCCGGGCGGCCAATTTTGGTTGTCAAATCGGACAACTGGTTTTGCAGAGATTCTTCGCAGACGAATATATTCCCCGGCACAGGGAATATCATTATCGCGAAAATCTTTCAGAAGATTTTCTACATCATTTGCACTCCCCCTCCACGGCTACATATAAACTCCTCTGCTCCTCCAAAAAGACCCCGAAAAAACCAGAGAAAAACCGAGAGAGAAGAGACCGAAATCCATCGTTCAAAACTGTGAAACTCTGTCCAAGCCACCACCTCTCAAATTTCCGATCACCATCAAAACCCTTCTCCTTATTCTCTCTCTCTCATCATCAAAATCACTTCACATGAGATTTTTCTAAAGGAACCGAAAACTCTCGCAGCTCGATCGTTTCGTTCCGAAAAGGTACAACGCCGCTTGTTTAATCGAACTTCCAGCATCTGAGGGGAGTTATTCCGGACTCGGGATGATTCCCGTAATCATCCCCGGGTTCGAATAGCCTTGTTTCAAGCAAAACCCACCCTTACGGGTCCGTATCGGGCGATATCCTCCGCTATTGCACGGTACGACCTCACCGGGGTATAACTTACTCAAAATCCATTCTCCAAGTTTGTTTTGAAGTCAAAGAAACCCATCTCTCCTCAAAAGAAAGGTTTTCAAAGGCGCTGTCCCGGTCCATAAAGTTTTCAAAAACCAGAAGAAGGTTGGTCAAGCGGCCAACATACTTGGCCGAGCGGCCAGCATAGAATGGCCGAGCGACTAACTTTTGAAAGGTCAGATCCTCCCTTGTTTTCGACAAAATCATGCTCTGTTTCGGGAATTCTCTGGTCTTAAGCCGCTAATATTACATCGTTCTCCCCCAGGTTTCTTTTATTTATCATCAAGTTTGTGTATTTCATTTTATTCCCGTTATGGTCCAGTGAATTACTTGCACATTTATTGTTCATGTTTATATATTTTTGTTAAAGTTTTGCAATAAAATATTTTCTAAAAATCCCACAAATATTTAGTAGAGACTGGAAATTGTCCGGGCGAGCGGGGTGCTTTTTAACAAAACCTTCCCCGATCGTAACTTGGCTTCCGAACCCAAAAAGAATCTTTTCGCAAACCAAACATTTTCTAAAACTGCACAAGAGTCATTATTTTCAACGGTTTCTCGAGTACCAAAATTATTTTCTAAATAAATCCCGGGTGGCGACTCTATTCATTTTTTATTCATCTTTCCATACATTTCCATCCGCGTGGATCGACCATCCACAGATCCTTCCTTTCTTAATCTGTTCTTGAATCCTGTCACGAAAAACATTACAATTCTTAGTTGAATGAGTCCAAGAAGCATGCCATTTGCAATAGTTTTTCTCCTTTGTTTCTTCCAATGTTGAAAGTTTAACATTTTCAGGAAGCTTAATAAACTTCTTCTTTAACAGATAATCAAAAATTTCATCTGCCTTAGAGACATCAAATGAATATACTTTACTGGTTGCTTTCTTATTAGTCCTTGGTGCTATAGAAGAATCATTTCGAACTAAACTTTAACAAACACAAGAATCATGTTCAACAACCTCAGCAGCATCAATTTCATAACTTGGATCCCTATAATATGTTGAATAAGAAGAATTGTTTCTATCAACATCTTCTTCTAGCAAGCATTCATATCTTGATGCTTTGTAAGTTAAATCAACTAGATCCCTAAATTCAGTAGAGTCAAACTTGTTTCTAAGTTCCCTACTTAAACCATCTTGTGCTATTCTTACAAATTCTACTTCTAGTAGTTGAAGTTTACATTTGTTTCTAGCCCTTTTGAACCTAGCTATAAATTGAGCAGGATTTTCATCAGGCTTTTGTTTCAACCTTGCCAGATCAGCCATGGTAACTTTAGGTTTAGTTTGATAAAATTAAGCATGAAACAATTCTTCCATCCTTTGCCAATTTGGAACTGATTCTGGGGGCAAATTAGAATAGCATTCGAAGGCTGTTCATGTCAAGGAATTAGAGAATAACTTCAACTTAATGAACCCATTATTACCCAATTCCTTACACTAAGCAGTAAATCTAGCAATGTGCTTAGTTGTTGACTGTTTTTCCATCCCCATGAAACAAAGTAAAATCTGGAATCTTAAACCCCCTAGGGACTTCGAATTGTCTATCTATCCATTCTGGATAAGGTTTTCTATAAATTTGAGTTTGTACCCCCCGAGTTAGAGGTCCATAAACTTCTTGCATTAGGCCCAGTATCTCATCTCGAAGGACAGGATTTCCTCCTAGATGGACTCTTGGGTTAACAGGTGGTTCCCAATTCATATTTCTATGCATATGATCATCTGGAAATATTTCAAAAGGACCATTAACTAGCCTGGGCTGTCTAAAACCTTCTTCCTGCCTTCCAAAAGGCTCATAAAGATGGTTCGAATGTATCCTTCCCATTTTTGGTATCCCTGGATACCTAGGAATTCCAGTTTCTGGTGGTACAGACCTTCTTAAATTAGCCCTATCCTGAAAATGGTTTGCTGGAGTATAATTAAACTCATCAAAACCATGATTGTCATTTCTAAAACTCTTATCCCCATCTAAGCCCTCAAAATTGGGTTCGAAAGGGAACATTTGTAGTTTGCCTAAATGTTTTTTTAGGCTTAGGCGTTTGATAATCATAAGTCTTTGCTGGTTCATACCATGATTCTGATATATCATCTACATTTATAGGCTCTTTTCCATGCCTTGACTTAAACTTACTTGAACTAGCCTCTCCTTTATCTTTTTCAGATGAAGGCAAAGGCTCATTCCTAAGTTTTGATTGCTCTTCTAATTTTTGAAACTTAAGTTTTTTGGTCTAAGCCAATTCCTTAAATGTAGCAATCATTTCAGCAAATTGACTAGATGACACAACTCCTCCAACTTCTGGATGTTTTGGGTCATCAACATGTGTTGCTTTGTTATTTCTAGTATTCATTCGAGAAGCTTGGCCAATTCCAACATTTGGATCTTGACCAACACAAACTTCTGAACCTGTTTGAAGGCCTTCAACTTGTTTCATTCTCCTTAGTATTAACATTATTCTCTTCTTCTGGCGTTTAGCTAACTTGAGAATCATCTGCTTGCTTCCTAAGTTTTGGAGCTATTCAACACTTTGGTCACATCGGGCGTGCCAAAAAATGTGTTTGGTTCTTTTACTTCTTTATTACGGAAAATAATTGTGTGCGAGCGTGCCAGAGAGAGCCTTTAAATCTTCTCCCTCAGAATAACTTTGGAAAACCAAATCTAATCAGACGATTGTGTTTAAGTGGTTCAATTACCTCAACTAAGAGGATTTTTCCTTCAAAGTGAAGAAATACAAACCAATCTACTTAGGAAATCAAAGAACAATAAAGAAACAAGGTACTTTGATTGATAAATTAAAGGTAAACTTACTTCGAAATCGTCTTCAACTTCAAATAGAAAGATGATAAGAACTTCGAACTCTTGATTGTTACAAGAACTACTAATATTTACTTCCCAACTTACTTCCTAAACTATTTTCTAATCTACTTTGAACTGAGTCGAATTTCTAAAACTACAATTCTACTTGCCAATGAACAAACCAAGCATCATTTTTGCTGTTTGTTGAAGATTTGTCCGGGGGCTTTCACTCTTCAACTTCTTCTATTTATAGGCCTTGCTTACAGTTTGAACTTCCCGCTTGATTTCTTGACTTCGAACTTCATCATTTCATTTTTAAAAAGGTGGTTTCTACCCTCCAAAAGCATCTGAACTTAAATTACTTCTATCTTTCTCCAGAAGTTTTAAATTTGAACCTGCACGGTTATTCATTCAAATCATATGATTGACTTTAAAGAGTAACTGCCTTGCACAACTTGCTCCACGTGTTTTTAACTGTCAATTGTCTTATTTTGTATGTTTACACGTGTAACTCATACCTTTTAGCAGTTAAAAGTGTGGCTTCGAAGCCAATTTCTTTATTTATTCATTGGCTTATAACTGACAATAACTACCTTCAAACTTGGACTTAACACGACATCGTATTGATCATTTTATAAACTATTAATCCAGTGTTTTTCATTAACGTCAAGCCGCCAACGTTTGACATTCTTAATTACATGTCAATTAATTACTGGATGTGTTAATTTTATACGTAAACACCGGTAAGAATGTATGTTCTTTTACTGGTAAAAGAGCACTTTTATCGTCCACCCATTGGGCGAACAATAGAAGGACGGTACATTTTTGTCTTGGTTTCAAAATACAGGGGTGATTTAGTAACTTCACCTAATAAAGAAAAAAAAAAGGAGTGTTAATATCAAAATGGGAAGTATCAATATCAATCCCCTTACTTTTTCTGTCTTTTGATGTCGTGTTTTGTTCATCTTTTTTAAATTTTTGTTAGATTGACATTATATTTTTTTATTTAACAATTCGTCCCGACGAGATAAGTCTAAAGGTAAAAACTTGTGACCAAAAGTTAAAAAGAACTATTAATACTAAAGGTAAAAAAATCCCAACAACTGTCTTCTTAATTTTCTTTGCGTCTAAAGTGCCGTTATATACAACTTGTTTTCAACTTAATTATCCACATTTTTATACTTTTCAGCCGATTCCTCATCGATACGAATGATTAATCTCAAAAAATAACGAAAAGCTAAACAAAAAGTTACGAAAAGTTTAAAATATCCCAAAAGCACAAGTTGCACTCACTCAACTATAAGAGCAACTATGCAATCATAGAATCAATTCCAATTAATTCCCTACAAAATTTTCAAACTACCCTAAAAAACAAGCAGAATACTTAGAGAATATTTGGAGTGGTGCTGAATCCCGGGTACCCCTTTGCATCATCTTGTGTCCGCCCCTGCTTAGTGCTATGATGTTGCGGGTTTAAATCTAATGAAGATGTCGAGGGAAAAACAAATTAGTATCGCATCGTGTGAACCAAAGAAAAAAATAATCTGCAAACCAAACTTTAAACATGAAGTCCGTGAGGCCAATTTGGGCCCCGACTTTCCCCAATGGGTTTTTTACTTTTTGAATTTTTTCCCACTGTTTCGTCTTCTGCATTTCCAATTAGGCGTTCGTATTGGAGCATGAGCCCATTGGGTCCGAACTCCGAAGACAGGCCAGTCCTTTCAGTTTACTGAGATAGTGAGATGGCCTTCACGCATAGGTATCTCACTAGTTCAGATTATCTCACTTTAGATTTAGATCCTTTTTCAATCCGGATTTGTTAGTTCCTTTTTGAAATTTGTGTCATTTTTTATTATTTATATCATTCAATGTTATCACAAAAAATATGAAATATGGATCTTTTTTTAAAGTAAATCTCAATTAGTTCATGATACAAAATTCGCAAAATCAAAAAAATCATAACATATTGAGAGATATAAGCAATAAGAAATAATACAGATTTAAAAAAGGGACTAACAGATCCACACTGATGGAGTGCATAATTAGTTTTCTATCCCACATATGCTAAATATTTACTCTACCAACTGGAACAATCACCGGCATTTGGCAAAATTTGCAACTCCATCAGAATTCTTTTCCCTTCTTTTCGCTTTTCTTTTATCCTAGTTCATATATATATATATATAGTCTCGATCTAGTCGATCAAATTTTCATGATCCGAACCGTCCAATGTGCTCAAAAGGTGTTTTCAAGGGTCAATGCGGGAAATCATCAAAAAAATTACTGGGAAGGGCTTGATCCAAGCAGTTTTTCGCAAAACTGTAAATATACAATTTTTGCGAAAAACTGCTTGGATCAAGCCCTTCCCGGTATTTTTTTTTGCAGATTTCCCTCTTGGCCTTTGGAAAACACCTTTTGAACACATCGGACGGCTCGGATCATGCAAAAACATCTTCTAAAACCTTCAAAACACCCAAAAACCTTCAATCCGGGATCCTTGACTAGGTCACTGACATATATATATGCGTGTGTGTGTGTGTGTGTGGGGGGGGGGGGGGGGGGGGGGTGGGGGGGGCTTCCTCACTTTGCTACGGTGAGGGCCTTCCATTTTCAGATCAAATTTCAACAATCCAAACCGTTAGATTTGTTTACAATGTGTTTTTAAGGTCCAACGCGAGGATTCGTGAAAAAAAATACTCGTAAGGGACTGATCCCAGCAGTTTTCGATAAAACGGCACAGTTTTATAGGAAACTGAGTTTTATCAAAATAACAACTGAAGGATGCAGTTGCCCATGGTCTTAACCTAACGTGAAGACCGAACTGTACACAATTTTTTATTTTGAACAATAAATTGGCCAAAAAAAAAAAAAAAAACCTTTGATGGAGACAAGAAAACCCAAATAGTAGGTCAGATCAAAACAACATTTTTATCCATAAACCCAATCATCAAACTTAAATGTAGGATTATATCAAATAATAAATACATATAAAAACAATTTAAGCAAATTAAATAGGTATTTACATTATCCAACCACATTTTTGTTGTGTTGAAATCTGAAGTCTGAGAATATAAACAAATCAACAAGCAAACAAAACACAAGATTTACGATGTTACCCTTAAGCAAAGTAAGAACTAAGAAGGTATGTTCACGGAAAAAAAAAAGAGAATTCACTATAAATGAGGAGAGTACAACGAGCCGGCTATACCTGTAACTCAATTTGAAGCATCCATAAGATGTTTAGGGACAAATCTCTGGCGGAACCCAATAGGGATAATCATACCCTAAGTGGAATCCAATATAGCACCAAAAGTCTCAAGAATACGAAAGAGACACATAAACTCCCTATCCCAAGAAAAAGACACAAGCCCTAGGAGGCCACGAGGCTCCTATTTACAAGAAAACACAAAAACTAGGTCAAAACCCTAAAAAATGTGCAGCCCAGCGTTAAAACCCGTACACTTCGTGTCCGATCGCCTGGACGGATTTGACTTCCATCTAGACGAGAAAAATAGAGAGAAAAACGGCTCTGAGGCAGCCCGACTCTTAGGCACATCCAGTCCAGCTGTGGACCATATCAAGCCGAAACAAAAATCTGTGCACGACGACTTCTGTGCTCTTTTCAAACACTGAATTTAAAGAAAATCTCCAACAATTTTTTCGAAAATGTATACGTATAGACCTGGTGGTGACTTTCAAATGTTGTCACCATCGATTTTGAGGCCAATATTCGTAAGGTTTTAATACCCAATCATTTTTGCGCCAATCATCTATCGTAACAGCTGAGGCAGATAAGCTCTGGTGAAGAACACATAGTAAACCGGTGAAGAACACATAGTAAACCGGTGAATAAAATAACCAATAACAACTTCCAACGCCATATGTTAGAAGAGAGTGAAGGATGATTAGGAGGTTAAAGCTAATTTGAGGAGGTAGTTGGCTCATCGAAGATGCATTTCACGATGTGGGTCTGTTGTGTCGTCAACGAAGAGAGAGAGAGAGAGAGAGATTAGGTGATGAGATGGGGAGGAGGGAAGAGAGAGTACAAATTTAAAATTTTAATCCCAACCGTTCGTTCTAAAGACTGAGGAATCCCCTGGTCTCCAATGGGGTTTAAGGGCCGGTAATTTTAGGATTCAGAACTCGGAAGGGACACCTTAATTAAAGGGCTATTTTAATTTTAGTAACTTCATTCTGCCATTGACAATAGTTAAATGGAGTCACTTGAAATTTGAAGGTCTGTGTTATAGAACATGAGATGTGCACTTTTGTTTTTCCTTGGCCTATTCTTCCATTGATATGCAAATTTAGTTACAACTTTAGTGTTCTAATCTCAGCCATCTATTTCCACGAGTAACATGTTGTGTCAAAATTTGTATTAAAAATTGTGTCCCCGAAACCAGCCCCATTTTATATATGGGGTCCACTTCTATCAGGGATCCCTGACTTTATTTAAAATCAGGACCTCACCTTTCCCGGTTGAATTTTGATAATCCGAGCCGTTCAATGTGTTTAGAACATGTTTTTAAGGGTCCCCGCGAAAAATCTTAAAAAAAATGACCGGAAAGGGCTTCATCCGAGTAGCTTTTCATACAAACCGTAGATATATATTTTATGAAAAACTACTCGGATGAAGCCCTTCCCGGTCATTTGTTTTTATGATTTCTCGCGTGGACTCTTAAAAACATGTTCTAAACACATTGGACGGCTTGGATCATCAAAAGTCAATCGGGAAAGGTGAGGTCCTGACTTTAAACAAAGTCAGGGATCCCTGACTAGAAGATTTTCATAGATTTATATATATATATATATAGGGTAAACTTCTTATCCGGACTTTTCATTTCCGGACCTCATGATCCAAACATTTTTTTTACGATCCGATCCGTCCAATGTGTTCAGAAGGTGTTTTCAAGGGTGATCGCGGGAAATCTTCAAAAAAAAAATACCGGGAAGGGCTTGATCCAAGCAGTTTTCGCAAAAAATATATATTTACATTTTTTGCGAAAACTGCTTAGATCAAGCCCTTCCCGGTATTTTTTTTGAAGATTTCCCGCGTGAACCCTTGAAAACACCTTCTGAACACATTGGAGGGATCGGATTTTCCAAAAATAATTTGCAACACAAAAAATACCATTTTTTTCTTATTTCCGGGAGGTGTGGATAAGAAGATTTCTGTATATATATATATATATATATGCATCCAACCATGGTTTATTGGAACTAGACAGTTCAAATTTAACTTGTAATAAAAAAATCCTAGTCTTTTTTTTTTAACGGAAAAAAAATAATTAAAAAAAAAAAAAATCCTAGTCTGGTGTGACCAAAAATTACATTGAAAGCAATCACAAAGTAGATTTTCCGGAAATCTTACTCCTGGTGTTTGCGGTTTTGGAAAACAAATCTAGAGCTGCTTTCTTTTAATTGGATTATTGATGAAGGGCAGCTAATGCTCTAATTATTCAGTTCTTCCGGGGCATGGCTACGTGGTACTCCGGAATACTTAAGCACCACAGATTCTCGTAGGATTTACGACGACTTAGTGTACGTATTAGACCCCACATGAATGAATGTGTGGTGAAAAATGATCTGAAGCATCACGTGGCAATGTACGAGAATTTCTGAATAATTAGTGCAGCTAATATTAGTAGTAGATGGTCAAGCAAGTTATCCGAATACACTTGGAAGGGGGAAGTACTTGGTTCGGTGGTTGATGAAGTTGGAAGAGTGTGAATTTAGCTGTCTAATTAGAGAGCTCTGGAATAGTAAATTTTAAGCGAAGTATTCGATCAGTTTCCAGCAATGTGTCCAATATCCCTAATGACAACAACAGCTAGGATTCTTTAAGATGAAGTAAAATTTAAAAAAAAAAACTTGTCCTCTCATCTGACAAGAAAACTCTCTCTAGATTTCTCCAGATTTGAGCTGGTTGCGGGATTTGGTAGTGCCACCTCCGCGGCTCCACCCCTCCACTTATGTCTCCGCTCTTCTGCTCCCCACCCTCTATCTCTTCCAGCGTCGTGGAAGTCAAATCTGACGCCCACCGCCAGGGGCGACGCCAATGCATTGATAGTGGTGTCAGTTGAACCCACTCAATTGAAAATTTTCAAGAATTACCGAGTATGTTTGTACATTTTTCTGTTAAGCCAATAGTCTCATGACACCACTTCCAAAACTCAAATGAACCCACAAGGTTAAGGGAAGTGCAGAGTGTGCAAGTAGGAAACCTACTAGAGGCTACTAAAATGCGCAGAGTCTGCATACTAAAGGCTAGCAGCCTATCATAGAGTAGAAAGCCTATCTTGTATGACTTTCTTTGGTAATATGTATACGTCTTTGTGTAGATGCAGAGCATAGCTAATGGTTGATAATAAAAAATAAAAAAAATTGTTAGTGCTTACGTTTTTCTTTACAAAATATCTTGCATAATACTCCTAATAACCTTTTTTTAGTTTTTTCCATATACTCCCTCCGTCCTCAATTTCTGGTCTCTCGTTCTATTTTAATTGGATAAAAAACTAGGAGTAGTTATAACTTGAAATCGGTAATAAATTTTAGGTTCAATATAAATCTTGTATGATAGATATCAATGAGTTCTATGAGACAATGTTTTCAAAATCACGTAAAACAATGTAAATTACGAGACATAATCAATTGAAAAGCGGCACGAAATCCCAAAAATGTCTAATATATTGGGACGGAGAGAGTACAAATTAAAACAAGCAAATTTTTGGTAAGATTGATGAATAACACCACTAACTGAAATTCCTGGAGTCCTGGAGTCGCCACTGCCCACCGCTCTCTATCAGCGAGGTTGAGCTTCGGTGACTTTAAAGTCGGTCTCTAGTTCTCGGCGAAACAGAAAAAGGGTGTTTTTGCTTTTTTCCTTGCGGTCCATTTGTGCAGTGACTCCCTCCGGCCCATTGTGGGATGGTTTTCCTTATGGGATCCATCTTTGACTAGCTCTATACTCAACCGCGTGGTTGTTTTGCTTTCGCATGATGTTTCACTAGGACTGCAAAGTGCAAGTGCACGGCTAGAATTTGGTAGTTTTGTTTAACCAAACATCTTGCTAAATGATTGGCAAAACCAAACAAGTATGATAATTGAACTGCGACGAAATTATTGGAATGTCTTTGCTTTTAAGATGAAATTGCATCTCTCGTTAAAAAACTAAGATCGCAGTTTCTTGTGGGAGTTATACCTAGGGCTGAACCAAAAAACCGAAGAACCGAACCGAATTCAAGAACTGGAGAACCGGTTGATTTTTTCGGTTTTTGAAATGTTTCGGTTCGGTTCTCAGAATTAAAATTTTTTTGAAACCGGTTCGGTTCCCGGTTCACGGGATTTTCAGGCGAACCGAACCGAACCAAACCGGTTTATATATATATATATATATAGGCAACACTTCTAGTCCGGGATCCGGGACTCCATGATCCGAGCATTTTTTTGACGATCCGAGCCGTCCAATGTGTTCAGAAGGTGTTTTCAAGGGTCCACGCGGAAAATCTTCAAAAAAAAATACCGGGAAGGGTTTGATCCAAGCAGTTTTCGCAAAAAATATATATTTACAGTTTTTGCGAAAACTGCTTGGATCAAGCCCTTCCCAGTATTTTTTTTTTTTTGAAGATTTCCCGGACCCTTGAAAACACCTTCTGAACACATTGGACGGCTCGGATTTTTTCAAAAAGGTGTAGACTAGAAAATCCACCTATATATATATACTTATTTTACCCAAAAATCCTAATTCCTAACCCTAGACGCAGACACCACTCTGTCACTCCTCACTAAGCCTCATCATTTGGCCCATTGGCCCGCGGCCCGCTCGAAGCCCACAAGGCATGTAGGGCTTTACCCGAGCCTGAGCCCGCCAAATGGCCGGGCTAGCCCAGCCCGACTTTTCCATGGGCTGAGATTGGGCCTAAGAATTTTAGCTACAACCTGCCCGCCCGCTCGATAGCCCAGCCCACCAGCCCGAGATACTAGCCCGCCCGCAGCCTGGTACACTTTTAATGCATTATTGTACGGTTAATGTACATAACATATAATATATGATGTACCAAAAAAAAAAAGATATAATACAAAAATGTATCAAAAAAAAAAAAGGCATTTGGCCAGCCCAAATAAAAAAAAAATGTCACGATAGTTCTTCTTCCCTTCTCTTTGTTTCTTTCTCTCTAGTTGATCACCGGCCATCCAGGTTTATCCATCTTAATTTTTTAGAGGCATATGATTGTCGAGGAGTAAGGTACCTTGATACCGTTTACTCTTGTCCTTTTTAATCTCTTGTTATATTTTCATTTGATTAGTAATTTCTTCTTCTTTTTTTCCGTTCAAAAAAAATTTTCTTCTAATGATTGACTTTATACTTGAAAGAAATTGTGCATCAGACAAAGGTGAGGACAGTCATGTGTGATGTAAAGGGTGTTAGCTGGTGATCATGTATAATAATACTGACCACCTAATTAATTCCTCTACCGCACACTGCATAAACCATGGGTACTCTTGCAGTACTAGACCATTAATAATGATTTGAACTACAAAAAGAATGAGAAAATTGATTTTAAACATTCGAGTTCTTGTAGAGTGATTTTTTAAATTAAGTTTTAGTGTTGAGAGGCAGTAATTTATACCAGATCTTTAACGGCACGATTATTTTCCTTCAGTAGTAAATTAACTGGTAACCGTACGTGGGTAGATGCTGAAGCTCCAGAACTGTAAGATCACCATAGCTTTCAAATTGCGGTGGGCATGGAGATTGCATCTAAAATTTTGGGGTGATCAACCTGTGTATGAGGCAAACGATTTGATAAGTCCCCAATAGTGTAAATAAAGACGGTTATCTCTCTCGTTTTTGCCACATACGCATTCATATTACAGCTTTTATACGATTGATGTCGTGCGTCGGTGTATTTTGATATTTTAAGGAGAAACTCGATAATAAGGCGTGTTTCAACGCCATGGATAGTCAAAGGGGTACCCGAGTACCCAAGGTCACGTGGCACTCCGCCACCGAGTCCCGGGGGTCAAGGAATGAAGCATCGAATGAGATTCGGAAAGCCAAAGGACAGAGAAAAAACCAAGCGAAAGAAGAAAAGAAAATGCCTAGTTGCTACCAGTAGCAATACTGATACAGCTACTAGTAGCCAGCGAGCAAAAACTCAGATTTTAGGTTGCCACCAATAGCAATACCCATATTGCTATCGGTAGCAGCTGCACTTTTTGTGCCCGATTCAGGGGCAATTTTGTAAAACTTTGGCACAACTTTTGGGACCTATAAAAGGTCCCCAATCTCAGATTTTTAGGGTAATCTACTACCTAAGCCTTCTCTCTCTCCTTCCTCCTTCATTTTCTCTATCTTCTCTCTAGTTTTTAGGGTATTTCTCTTGGATTCAAGGTTTTCACCTTCATTAAAGTTGTAAGTACCGCTTTAATCTTTATAGATCTCGTTTTTATTTCGCATTTAATCATGTTTTGCATTTTCTTGTCATTTCTCTTCATGTTTACTTTAATTATGTGTGAGTAGTAGATTAAGGCTCGGTCAAGGGGTGATTAACACCCTATGACTTAGGTGGATCTCACTTCTCTCTCATTTAATCTTAAGGTTTGGTTTGATTTTGGGTTATACTCAGTTTTATGTATCAAAATTTGAAGTTGTTACTTCTTGATTATTTATAGGCAATGACTTGATCTCTTGCCACATATAATAGTTGGAGCTATGTCACTCCAAGTGTTTGTAAAAATGCCAAAAGAGTTTATCCCATTGTTGAATTCATTTTCTAGAATTTGTGGGTTTGTGAATGGACAGAGCACTCAAACTTTGATCTAAACTTAGTTTTGTTAGCTTCTTTGATTGGGTGTAGACAAATCATTTGACACACACAATGCTTGGAATCATGGCACTCTAAGTGTTCGATAAAATGCACAAATGAGGTTCTTTCCATGTATAAACCCCATAAATGATTTTCATTGTTAAATCTTCCGGTTGAGACATCTGGCCTTGTAACTCAACCAAGTTATCATTGAGAAAAGTGAATTTACCTAGGTTATGAGTGTTGAAAACCCTTAGACCTTGCCGCCTTTAAATTACGATTCAAACTTTATTTTCTAGTCATTTAGAGGTAGAGAGAATCCCACAAACAAATCACAACCAAAAGGTTGGCCGTCTTAACGCCGAAACCCCTACCGTAAAGTAAACCTCTCACTAGTTCCGACCCTTCCTTGTGGAAATCGACCCCTGTACTTTTGAGTATTATGCTGCAACCAACCTAACCCTACTCTTGGGGCGTCCTATTCTACAACAAAGCTAGGTCGCAAGCATTTTTGGCGCGGTTGTCGGGGAATGCAACAAATGGTGAGTTAGAAAGGAGTTTGCTTTACACCACTGTAAGTATATCCATTTTTTTCTTTCTTTTTTGTTTCATTTGTTATTTCTAGCTTTTGTTTATTTTTGGGTCCTTTTAAAAGAAAATAAAAAAAAAGGCTTATTTTGAAAATTGTTATGGAGGGTATGCTCGACAATTTGATTGTTCAATGTCACTTCCTATATTTTATGACTTGGCCTCAGAAAACCCATCATCGCATATTGATAAACTTGAGGAAGTTTTTTCTGGTGATGAAGTTGCTATGTTACAAGTAATCCCATCGTCATTGTGAGATAGTGCTCAAAATTGGTTTTATTCTTTGAGTCTTGGATTTATCCATACATGGGGAGAGATGACGCAACATTTTCTCAAAAAATTCACTCCCTTTTATGAAACTCACATGCTTTAACAAAACATATCCAATTTCTATCAACAAGATGATGACTCTTTTTCGCAGTGTTGGGAGCAATTTAAATGTTCCATATTCTCTTGGTCGAGTTTTAATTGTGAGCTTGGGAGTCTTCTAGCTATCTTCTGCCAAGGTTTAAATCCTAAAACATGTCATTTTGATTTGTTATCCGATGAAGAATTCTTGAGCAAAGATGCCGAAGAGAGTTGGGACTATCTTGATGAATTAGCCCAAAAGCCTCAACTTTGCGAGTTGACTGAAATTTGTGAGATGACCAATTCTTGTCTGAGGGAATATGAGAAAATAGAGCCACTTGTCATTTTTGAGGAGTCATTTCCAATAGTTGCATTGGACAATCAAATACTCTTGGCTCTAG
This sequence comes from Vaccinium vitis-idaea, assembly GCA_963854785.1. Taxonomy (NCBI): domain Eukaryota; kingdom Viridiplantae; phylum Streptophyta; class Magnoliopsida; order Ericales; family Ericaceae; genus Vaccinium; species Vaccinium vitis-idaea. The sequence goes on along the minus strand of OY978226.1, from coordinate 24,630,020 downwards.
ACAATGCCATCCCTCCTACTAAGTCTTCTCCATTGCAAGAGCTTGTAAACATAGAACGAATTGATTTTCTTGATGTTGATAATTTTGATGCGTTTTACCATCCACTTTTGTTGAAACTCGTCAACAACTTGAAAGTTAATTTAGCTTGGAATATGCAATTGGTGGAATTTCAATTTCAAAGGTGGCTAAAACAATTGAGATATTCTAAGTATTTGATTTTATGGCATGGTCGCGTACAATTTTTAACGGAGGGCTTGAAATGGGGTGATATGCTCGTACTCGTAGCTCTTCGTATTACAGCGGATGTTTGGATTTCACGTGAAGGGAGTGCATGGCACTACTTTTGTTTTTAGTTTTGTTGGTGGTGGTCTGGTATAGCCACCTTGCTTCGGCAAGGAAGAAAAGTAGTACCCATTAATCGCGTGAAGATTTGTTCGTTGGGGACTCGGCTATCACGAAGCGAGTCGGTACTAATCATTTTCTTTTAGTAGGTAGTTGGCAATTCAGTCTTTTGCAGGGTGACCATACTACCGCACCAACCTTGGTAGTTTGGGTCTAACTTGGTGGCGATTGCGGCATTCAGGAGCCCTAAGCATGGGTGCGGCGAAATGTCGCGGTTGTAAGGCCTACAAAGTCTTTGAGGATGGCCCTGTGCGACTAGCCGTGGTCCCACATGGGGCCGAAGGAGGAAGCCTTGGAAGCATTGCCAATGACGAACGGAGCGGATGATGCAAAATCCTCAAACTTGGTCGAGGTATTGGGTAGTTGACATTCCACCCTGTCGGTACATTTTTGTTCCTTCCACTCCTTCCTTTTTGTCTCATGCATTGAGGACACTGCACATTTCAAGTTGGGGGGATGGATTATACTAATCTTTTACATTTTCGGTTTTTGCATATTATACTAATCTTTTACATTTTCGGTTTTTGCATAAATTTTTTTGTGTAATCTTCCCGCGTAATTAGTCATTTCTTAGATTAGATACCTTAAATATGCTCGATTTTGTTCATAATGGCAAGAGTCGGTACTCTGGTGAATTTAATTTTGTGTTTAAATCCATGTCATTGGCATATACATAAACTCTAGTGAACAATTTGATCTCTAGTGGTCGAGTATCGTGCATCGTTTAGAGTGGAAATTCATTTTGAAACATCCCATGTTTTTGTCCTCATTTCCCTCAATTGCGTAAATAATACCCTTTTGTTGTGCTTGAGCGGTGTAAATATCTCGTATGCATCATATTGGAGTTGTTGGCATACGTAGGAAATGATACAAGGTATTTTTGCATGATTATACCACATATGAGTCACCTTGATCCTTAATTTGAACCAAGTTCGAGTCCCATTCATTGTGAACCTTAGTAAACCGGATGTTTGGAGGGATGTTCATGGAGTGTGTTGTTATATTTTAAATGCAATTGGGGTTGGTTTGAATGATGTGGGATTGTTTGGTTGAGACCTGTTGAAGCTAGAAAAATCTGAAAATTTATGCAATCTCTCTCCTTCCATTATAAAAACCCAAAAGTCCCAAAGTTTTATCTCCACCTCTTCAATCAATCTAAAAATAATGGCCTTCATTTCCGTTTCTCACTGCAAATGTTACCTCCACTGGCTCTAATATTCTCAAAAAAAAAAAAAAAGTATTCGATGAAAGAGCAAAAGAGAAATATAAGGAGGGTTGAAAGGGATGGCGAGACATCCAAGAAATCATATGTTCCTTGATGAGAAATAACTTAAAGGAGATGGGGGAGTTGGAGGAGGACGACGATGAGGATGATGCATAGGTGTCAGTGGTGGCCAAGGGTAGTTGACCAAGCAAGTATATGACCACCACCCTTTTGTTTCCCTTTCTTTGGAAACCACGGTCATTATAAGCTATTAAAGCCCTTAGTTGATCCGAACGTACGCTAATTAAACTCCACGTTATGCATGGTTGATATTTATGTTTGCCTAAGCATGATTTCCTTTCTAGTTAGCTGAGTTGTGAATAATCAGTTGCTTTCATCTTTCGGCGCACTTTTGATAGCATGTATAGCACTTTTGTATCTAGCTATTGCATTTTTCTCGCTAGCCCCTGTCATGGGATGTGATTATATTTCAATGTGTGGAAAAATTTGAATTTTAGCGTATACTTGGGAGTTTTTGGAATCGATACTTGAAGTGATGCATGCGCTTGACTACTTATCCTAGCATAATTTGTTCACTCTAGTTCATGGCATGTGTGTGCGTGGGTTGCATAATTTCGGATTTACCGGGGTGTGTGTACTCTTGCCTTGTTTTTGTTAATCGAGCATAGTTATCGTATCATGGATCTTGGAAAGTTTACATAGCATAGATAGTTAAGTTAATTCGGATTAGTTTACTCGGGACGAGCAAAGTCCAAGTTGGGGGGTGTGATAAGTCCCCAATAGTGTAAATAAAGGGGTTTATCTCTCTCGGTTTTGCCACATACGCATTCATATTATGGCTTTTATACGATTGATGTCGTGCGTGGGTGTATTTTGATATTTTCAGGAGAAACTCGAGAATAAGGCGTGTTTCAACGCCATGGATAGTCAAAGGGGTACCCAAGTACCCAAGGTCACGTGGCACTCCGCCACCGAGTCCTGGGGGTCAAGGAATGAAGCATCGAATGAGATTCGGAAAGCCAAAGGACAGAGAAAAAACCAAGAGAAAGAAGAAAAGAAAATGCCTAGTTGCTACCAGTAGCAATACTGATACAGCTACCAGTAGCCAGCGAGCAAAAACTCAGATTTTAGGTTGCTACCAATAGCAATACCCATATTGATATCGGTAGCAGCTGCACTTTTTTTGCCCGATTCAGGGGCAATTTTGTAAAACTTTGGCACGACTTTTGGGGCCTATAAAAGGTCCCCAATCTCAGATTTTTAGGGTAATCTACTACCTAAGCCTTCTCTCTCTCCTTCCTCCTCCATTTTCTCTATCTTCTCTCTAGTTTTTAGGGTATTTCTCTCGGATTCAAGGTTTTCACCTTCATTAAAGTTGTAAGTACCACTTTAATCTTTATAGATGTCGTTTTTATTTCGTATTTAATCATGTTTTGCATTTTCTTGTCATTTCTCTTCATGTTTACTTTAAGTATGTGTGAGTAGTAGATTAAGGCTCGGTCATGGGGTGATTAACACCCCATGACTTAGGTGGATCTCACTTTTCTCTCATTTAATCTTAAGGTTTGGTTTGATTTTGGGTTAAACTCAATTTTATGTATCAAAATTTGAATTTGTTAATCTTCTTGATTATTTGTAGGCAATGACTTGATCTCTTGCCACATATAATGGTTGGAGCTATGTCACTCCAAGTGTTTGTAAAAATGCCAAAAGAGTTTATCCCATTGTTGAACTCATTTTCTAGAATTTGTGGGTTTGTGAATGGATAGAGCACTCAAACTTTGATCTAAACTTAGTTTTGTTAGCTTCTTTGATTGGATGTAGACAAACCATTTGACATACACAATGCTTGGAATCATGGCACTCTAAGTGTTCGATAAAATACACAAATGAGGTTCTTTTCATGTATAAACCCCATAAATGATTTTCATTGTTAAATCTTCCGGTTGAGACATCTGGCCTTGTAACTCAACCGAGTTATCATTGAGAAAAGTGAATTTACCTAGGTTATGAGTGTCGAAAACCCTTAGACCTTGCCACCTTTAAATTACGAGTCAAACTTATTTTCTAGTCATTTAGAGGTAGAGAGAATCTCACAAACAAATCACAACCAAAAGGTTGGCCGTCCTAACACCGAAACCGCTACCGTAAAGTAAACCTCTCACTAGTTCCGACCCTTCCCTGTGGAAATCGACCCCGGTACTTCCGGGTATTATGCTGCAACCGACCTAGCCCTACGCCTGGGGCGTCCTATTCTACAACAAAGCTAGGTCGCAAGCACTATTGTAATAAAAAAAATTGCTCCAAAAGGTTCAGCTGTGACAAAAATAAAAATATAAAAATATAAAAGAAAAGGCATTTGGCCCGCCCAAATAGCCCAGCCCAGCCCGCCCGCCCTACTAGGATAAGCCCGTGGGCTGGGCCTGGGCTTCAACTTTTGAGAGATAGCCCGGCCCGCCCGGCCCGCTAAAAAGAAAAAGCCCGCTTAGCCCGGCCCGTGGGCGGGCTTGGGCTAAAAGTTCGTGGGCTAGGCCAGCCTGGCCCGGCCCGATGATGACCCTTACTAAGCCTCGCTCCTCAGTCCTCACTTTCTCTCTCACCACTCCCCACACCTCAGATCTGCAGCTGCCGCGACCCAACCCCCCGACGGACGATCGAAGCTCTCTCTCTCTCTCTCTGAAACATATCTATCAGGGACTATCAAAGTCAAGAGACAGAGACACTGAGACAATATCAGATCAGAATCAGTCCCGACGTTCACCACTCTGATCGGAATTAGTCCCGACGACAATAAAGCTATGATTTGTGAAGGTGAAATCTCTCTTCTCTCTCTCTCTCTCTGTTTCTCTCTTTCTCCGATCTATTGATTTACTGATCTAGGGTACTGACTTTTTTCGATTTACTCAGGGTTTTATCCGATTTACTCTAGGGTTTGGTTAGGCCAGCAATGAAGCTGTGATTTGTGAAGTATTGAAGGTGAAAAATCTCACTCTCTCTCTCACGCACTCTCTCTCTCTCTCTCTCTGATTTATATGTAGATGTAGATGTATATGTTTTTTTTTTATGAATACAACCGAGTTAGATTGTGGGTTATGGGTTAAAAATCACCGTGTTAAGAGAACAAATTCGTGGGTAATGCTTGAGTGCATATGCTGTGTTTGACAAATTAATTGATAGAAATGAACTTATGAATGGAGCTATTGTTGTTCTTTGAGCTATTGTTGTTTAACTTTTTTGTTTGATTAATTCAAAAATGTTCAACAGGTTGGTTGTAGTGATTTGTGATTATGAATGGAGCTATTGTTTAACTTTACTGTTGTAGCTATTGTTGAACTTATGAATGGAGCTATTGTTGTTCTTTGAGCTACTACTGTTTAACTCATGTAGTGTATCCCTCTGTTATAGGAATTTTGGACTACCCATTCGAGGATTTTGTTGTATTTTGACTCGGCATGCCAAAGGCTAAGGTATTAAAACTTCTCTAGTTATCTACCTTTTGCCCCTTTTTAGTTTTTACATGTTCCTTGGTTCAACTTTCAATTGGTGGTTATTGTTGATTAATGGGAGTTCGGTTGGCTTGTTGGCTTGTTGCTCTGCATGTGATTTTATGTTATGGACTATGGTATTTATTTGCTTGTTGTGTGGTTGTATTGTTTCTCTTGTAAATGAATGTATCTGGGGTTACAAATATTGGGTCTAATACGATTGATATTGATAATGATATGGAAATTGATGATGACCCCATCATACGGAATAATGAGGAAGATGAATCCGAAAAAACGAGAGCAAAAGCTAAGAATTCGTCCTTTGTATGGGACCATTTTACAAGAATACCCAAGCCCAAGGTACCACCACCGGGTTGGAAGGAAAAGGCTACTTGTAACTATTGTGGAACTCAATTTTCTTGTAATTCCGATCATAATGGGACATCGTCAATGAAAACCCATCTTGTTAGAAGATGTAAAGAATAAGAGCTTAGCGATGCCTGTAGGAAGAAGCATGGGGGGGATAAGAGGCAAAAAACCTTAGGGTTTGAATCCGTTGGTCCAGGAGATACGGGTCCAAAGCTTAACGCTGTAAGCTTTAGTGCGGGACATTCTAGTTATTCCGGTATCTACCGTTACATCCGAATCCGCTTTTAGCACCGGAGGATGTATTCTTGATCCATACCGGACCTCTCTTTCTCCCAAAATGGCGGAGGCCCTTATTTGTGCACAAAATTGGTTGAGGAACCCATGCAAAATATCTCTTCGAGATATGCTAGATGTGGTGGAGGAACTTGAATCGGGTACGACTATTTAACTATAATTTGTTTGTTTTAGTTTTGTTTTATGTATTTCATGTTTTAAGTTGTTCGATGTTTCCATGTTTTTGTTCTTTTTTAGTTGTTTTGGAAGCTAACTTGGAGGAGTCATGTGTCACGGAGGTAAAATTTAAAAAAAAAGCATTGGAGAAAAGATAGGTAAAGGTCACCGAGGTAATGTACTACAAGTTGATTAATGTTCTTGTTTTTGTGTGACGACAAGTTGATTAATGTGCTTGATTTTCTTGCTTTTGTGTTGCTAAGTCGTTTGCACATGGCATACTGGTTTGCTGCTGGACAGTGAATATCAGTTTGTTGCTATTATGCATGTTCCATCGTAATTCATGTTTCATTTCGCCTCTGCTATGCAGAAAGTGAAGATCGGTTTGCTGCTGGAAAGTGCTACTGGACAGTGAGCAGCATTGGTTTAATTTCTTTTTGAAATGCGTTGAGACTAAGTTAATTGGACTGTAATGTATTGAGACTTAGCTTTTTAGATTTGATTGTGTTTGAGACTTAATTTTCCAGGTATTCATGGTGCTGTTTGAGACTTAGTGTTGCTGTAATGTTGCTACTGTGATGCTACAGCTATTGAATGTGCACAATTTCAGCTCTCTGAAATGTTGCAGCGAAGCTGGACTTAGTCACATTTCCTATTTATGCCATGTAACTGTTGAAGCAAAGCTGGACTTAGCTGCTACTACTATTGGCTTTTCTTCTTTTTTTTTTGTATGTTTAACAGTTTAAGTAGAAGCATTGTGAATGAGAGTTGTAAATTGTATGTGTTTGTGCTTTTGTTTTTGTTTTTTTTGTTTTTTTGGGCTGCTTTTGTTTTTAATTGGGCTTGAAAATTGAAATGTGGAATTGTTTGAGAAATGAGCTAAAATGTATGGGCCGAAATTGATTTTGAATGGGCTAAAAAACTTTAAATGGGCTTAAATAACTTTAATGGGTTGTAAATTTGGAATGGGCTACCCTTTTGTAATGGGCTTGGCCCGAAATAGGGCCCAACAACAGGAACCGGGAGAACCGGATGAACCGAACCGAACCGCAGGAACCGAACCGACCTTCAAAACTCGGTTTCGGTTCCTACTTGTCCCTGAACGGGTTTTATTCGGTTCAATCAAAAATCTCCCCGAGCCGAACCGGTTACATCCCTAATTATACCCTATGCATTTGGCATTAGGTCTTCTTTACTTTTATGAATCTCCTATATACTCCTAATTAAGTAGTTACCGTGTCAAATGCTTACACAAAGGGTACATTAAGGACAAACAGAAAAGCTGAACACCGATGAGATAATGGAAGAGGACCAAGAGGTCAGTTTATGATTCTAATAACAAATTCATGTGTTAGGTTATAATAATATTTCGAAGAATATGTGGTCAAAATTACACAGGAAAAAATTAACCTGTCATAAGGTTAACAATTGCAAAGTGCAGTACTAGATTTCTGTTTTTTCTGAAATAACCTCTCTTACGAAAATGAAAAGCTTAAAATAAGCCTCCTAAAAACCCCTAAATTGCAGGATTCCTTAAACGACCACCAAAATATTTTATTTGTACATGAAAGTAATTGTGACGCCCGACTGATTTTAACTTTTTTATACACGATGGGTTTTTAACAAATTCAATTAATGTTGATTTAGAAAATCTCGCGTTGAAAAATAAGAGTGGGTCGGAGTACAAATGTCACTCAAAATCTGAAAAAATTTTGGAGGAGCAAAAGACGAATGTTCGGAATTTGACAACGTAATTTGATTATGATTCGATAGTGAAAAAAACTGAGTTATGTCTCGTTTTGATGTGCAAATTAAGTTTTTGCTAATGCAAGAAAGCAACTAGCGAAACCTAACACTGTGCTTGGAACCTGAAAAAAGTGAGAAAAGAAAACAAAAGGAAATAGGAGAAGACTCTTCCTGTATACTACTGCTCTTGAATTTACTACTTTCTTCCCTCTTTTTCTCCAAATCAAATAATGAAGAATTAATTAAATAATCATCACTTTTATTAAATACTATAATAGTTTTCCTTTTCTTCTTTTCTTCTCCATAACTTCCAATCAAACCCTAAGAATTTTTGGAAGCCACAAGATTGTGACACTTTCAAGTACAAAAGGTCTCTTTGGGACATCAAATAATATTGGTGGAACGATACGGAGAGGTAAAATGATGACACATTTTGCCGATAATAGAAAAATTAATAGACTCATGACATTCAGTCTTTGTGTATTCCATTTTCCATCATGTTCTTGCAGGTTTACTAGTCTAATATCCAATTTGCTCACTGCGTCCTCTTCGGGACATCAAATAATATTGGAACGATACAGAGAGGTAAAATGATGACGCACTTTGCCAATAATAGAAAAATTAACTGACTCATGACATTTAGTCTTGTGTATTTCATTTTTCATCATGTTCTTGCAGGTTTACTAGTCTAATATCCAATTTGCTCACTGCATCCTCTTCGGGACATCAAATAATATTGGAACGATACGGAGAGGTAAAATGATGACACATTTTGCCGATAATAGAAAAATTAACATACTCATGACAATTTACATAGCCTGCGGTGCAGATATACAAGGTTATTTTCCACCACATATAGAATTACGTTCAATACACAGTAACAAGAAGTTATTAACCCACCGCAATTTCCTCTTCTGGAGTTCATTCGTTCTTCTTTTTACACGATTTTCATCATCTCATCGCTCTTATGATGTAGATGAATGCATCAGAAAGGAAGAATAGAACTCAAATTCCTACCATTTCTTGGCAAAAACAACCTCCCACCATATGAAACCGATCTCGTCAATGAACCAGGGCTGTTGTTCAGAATCTGCGAAGTTGAATCACTACCAATCACTTCATTCATCTTTGAGTCCTCCAAATCTTGCATTTGAACAATACCCATGTGGGATTGTGACAAATCTTCTCTACAATCACCCGAATTTTGAGTTACAGCCGATGCAAAATCCATAGAAACAGAGGAAACAGAACACCCTTTATAATTCCCACCGTCCTTTAATTCCTCAAGTACCTTTCTTCCATCGTTGGTATATGGCAATTCAATTTCGTCATCTGTTTCAGCCCTGTTTTCACCAAATTCACCGTTACTTTCTGAGTTCTCCATCTGGGTCTCTTCTTTAGCCATCAAATTCAAAGAACTCTGGTCAACTTCCTTTCTTTCACCATCAACAGGTGTTAATCCAAGTCCACCCCCTGTTTCAGATCTGTTTTCACCCAAATCTCCATTCCTCTCTGGATTTCCATTCTGGGTATCTTCGTCAGTCCTCAAATTCAAACCACCCTGCTCACCTGAAGCAGAAGGATTACTCGCACTCCAAGTGTTCGATAAAATGCCCGCACGACAGAGTGGACAATTGGTATGTGACCTCAACCAAGTATCAATACAAGGAATGTGAAACGCATGATTACACTTAGGCAATAGCCTAAGAACCTCATTTTCTTGGAACTCACTCAAGCACACCGAACAATCGGTCCCATCGATCAAAACGTCGCTTTTCCTGTACTTAAACACCGTGATTTTGTTGATAACCGAAGGTTGTAGTCCGATCGTGTTGATAAGCCAGATGGGATGATCAATAGCTGGGCCTTGATTTTCATCTACCACATCTTGGCCGTCTGATTCCAAACGGGTCCGCCTAGAACAGTGCTTGACGATGATTAAGTAGTAGCTGAGGAGGAGGAAGAAGCTGGCGAGCACAGATACTATGATGATCACATGGGATGATAGGTCAGTTGAAGCAGGCGGCGGCGGTGGTTGTTGTGGTGGTGGTGGTGGTGGGGGAAAGAAATAGAAGTCTGGATATGGGTAGCAACCATATGGACAGGCTGAAGTAAGGTCACAGAATTCTGGACAGTTGGTTTGGTTAGTTGAGCTTGGAAAGAGTTTTCTGTGCTTCATGGCTATTGAAGGGACCATAAACTATTTGTTTCGAGAGGAAGAAGAAAACTTGCAAGGAAACGTTGGTCATTGCAAAAGATAACTTTTCTTTTGTAATGGAATGGTTCTTTTTCAAAGTTTTGGTGGAGGATTTTGATGGGTTTGTTTCTGTATGAAAATAAGGGACGAAGGTTGGTAGGCACAGTCGCATCACTTGTTGGTCCTTCGGATTAGGTTTCTCCGTTGCTCAAGACAGTGGAGTCTCTTTTTTTTGTTTTTTTATAACCAGATATCCGGGCCAATTTGCGCGCACCTCGATTAATTTCAGAGCCCTGAAGTTACCCCAAGGTTTGGAATGTTTGGCCTTCGTAGAAATAGAATGTGACCTCATAAAAAAGTACTCCCTCCGTCCGGATTTGTTGGTCCACAAACATACTTTTTCACGTCCGAAAATGTTTGTCCATTTTCAAAAGTTAAAGGCTAAAATATGAAAAAGTTACACAAAAAGTAGTGGACAAAAAGTAATGGAAAAAAAATTGAAATCCCCAAAACAGACCAACAAATCCGGACGGAGGGAGTACTTATTACTTTCTCATAACCACTTGGCCAAACTCATTGGGCCTCTTTATTTTTGGTACGAGTCCTTGGTCACTTAAGTCACATTGGTGAACGCAAGTGAGAGTACAGGTGCAAGTCTGAAAGCATCTTTTTAACATGTTCACCGTCAATAAAAAAAATTGTTGAAGCCACTAGAGGTTACTAGGTCGATAATTTCGAAGTTTTCGAATTAAGCGAAGTATGCATATTTTAATCTAGATAATTGGTTATAAAAAATTAAAAAAAAATTAGAAGTAAAACGAAACTGACGGATTCCTTTTTGTAACGCTAGGGCTCGGAGATGATCTGTGAACTTGTTTATTTTTATTTGGTAGTCAGTCCAATCAATGTTATCATTGTAAGTTTTACTTTGGTTTCTTTACTAACGTGAGCTTTTTAAACACAGAAGTCTCAGTTACTAATAATTCATAATGGTGGTCGATGTCTATCGGTGAAACCGACATTTACCTGCCGAAGTTGATCCCACATCTAACCCTATAGCGCCCACAGATCAATGACCTAGTATTTCTTTATGAGCCACTTATTAGTTAAAAATCCAAAACATTTGACATTTTTTAAGAGAAGCATAAGAAACTTTTGTAATTGAACATAAAGATAAAAAACATTTGACATTTTTAAAAGGAATGACAATGAACTTTTTTCAATCGAACATAAAGACAAAAAAAAATAGTGAGATGTCGCTAATTTTTAAAAAAATTAATTTCATACAAAAAATACAAAAAAAATTAACTCCTCCATCCTTGCTTACCACCATCCCACCTCCGGCCGATCACTTCCGGCAACCCAAAAAATTAGTTACATCTCACTAATTTTTAAAAATTCGAATTTCATACAGAAAATTCAAAAAAATCAACTTCTGCCTTTCGGGCAACCACCAACCCACCTCCGGTTGACCACTTTTGCGATCCACAAAAAATTAGTGACATCTCACTAATTTTTAAAAGTTCTAATTTCATGCAAAAAATTCAAAAAATCAACTACTCCCTACCGACCAACCACCACCCCACCTTCGGCTAACCACTTTTGGCAACCCAAAAAATTAGTGACATCTCACTAATTTTTAAAAATTCTTATTTCATACAGAAAATTAAAAAAACTCAACTCTTGCATCCCACCCAACCACCACCCCACCTCCGGCCGACCACTTCTGGCTACCCAAATATTAGTAACATTCACTACTTTTTAAAATTCTAATTTCATACAGAAAATTCAAAAAAATCAACTCCTACCTCCGGCCGACTACCACCCACCTCTGGTGACTCCTTCTAGCGACAAAAAAATTTAGACAGATGTTACTAATTTTTAAAAGTTTGAATTTCATTAAAAAAAATACAAAAAAATTTTTTTTTAACTCCTCCATCAATCCTTACTGACCACCACCCCACAAAAAAATCAACTCCTACCTCCAGGCGACTACCACCCTCCTTCGGTGACTCCTTCTAGCGACCAAAAAATTTAGTCAGATGTTACTAATTTTTAAAAGTTTTAATTTCATTCAAAAAATACAAAAAAATTAACTCCTCTATCCTTGGTGACGATCATCCCACCTCTGGCAAACTACTTCCAGAGACCCAAAAAATAAGTGACATCTCACTAATTTTTAAAAATTCGAATTTCATACAGAAAATTCAAAAAAATCAACTTCTGCCTCCCGGGCAACCACCACACCACCTCCAGTCTACCACTTTTGCGACCCAAAAAATTAGTGACATCTCACTAATTTTAAAAAGTTCTAATTTCATGCAGAAAATTCAAAAAATCAACTCCTCCCTACCGGCCAACCACCACCCCACCTTTGGCTGACCACTTTTGGCAACCCAAAAAATTAGTGACATCTCAGTAATTTCTAACAATTCTAATTTCGTATAGAAAATTGAAAAAAAAAATCAACTCCTACCTCCGGCCACTACCACCTCACCTCCGTCCAACCACTTCCGCGCAATTAAAAAATTAGTGAAATGTCACTAATTTTAAAATTTTCAATTCGTACAAAAAAAATTTTAAAAAAAAAAAAAAAAAAACTCTACATTGGATGAATTTGAGGGGTTGCCTATTTCGCAAAACTGCCTTGGGCGAATGAAATGGTGGAAAAGGAATTAACCAGTTTCAGTCATTTCAATGGTTTGCCAATTATTGGTTTGTATTTGGATATGTGTTTTCGGAAGCAGTGGATGAATTTGGGGGGTTGCCTGTGGGTCAGAGACCATTCGATGGTATTTCCATGTCTTTCAAAATCGGGGTGATTTAGGAATAATGAAAGTAAACAAACGGTTCCCTCTTTTAATAGAAGTATAGATAATGTCTTTATGTTTAATTGCAAAAGTTCCTTGTCATTTCCTTCAAAAAGGCAAAATATAGTGCATTTATGACTAATTTTCTTTTTTTTTTGGAATATATATATATAGGGTCTCCTTCTCCTCCGGACTCCGGACTTCCGGACCTCCTTGATCCGAGCATTTTTTTTTACGATCCGATCCGTCCAATGTGTTCAGAAGGTGTTTTCAAGGGTCCACGCGATATATCTTCAAAAACAAATACCGGGAAGGGCTTGATCTAAGCAGTTTTCGCAAAAATTGTAAATATACATGTTTTGCGAAAACTGCTTGGATCAAGCCCTTCCCGGTATTTTTTTTTGAAGATTTCCCGCTGGTACCCTTGAAAACACCTTCTGAACACATTGGACGGCTCGGATTTTCCAAAAATAATTTGCAACACAAAAAAAATCACTTTTTTCTTATTTTCGGGAGGTTTGGACTAAAAGATTGGGCTATACGGAAAATTTCTAGTCCACTCCTCCCGGAAACAAGAAAAAATTGATTTTTTTTGTGTTGAAATTATTTTTGGAAAATCCGAGCCGTCCAATGTGTTCAGAAGGTGTTTTCAAGGGTCCACGCGGGAAATCTTCAAAAAAAAATACCGGTAAGGGCTTGATCCAAGCAGTTTTCGCAAAAAATGTAAATATATATTTTTTGCGAAAACTGCTTGGATCAAGCCCTTCCCGGTTTTTCTTTTGAAAATTTTACGCGGAGACCCTTGAAAACACCTTCTGAACACATTGGACGGCTCGGATCGTCAAAAAAATGCTCGGATCATAGAGTCCCGGATCCCGGATGTGAAGCTTTCCCATATATCCCTATATATATATTAATTAAAAGAGTAAGAACTTCAATATAAAAAAGTAAATAAATTCGGAAGATATGTTTATATCACCCATTTCAAAATGTTCTCTAGAGGCCACTGGGGTTATGCACGGTTGTTACCTCCAGGACCCCGGAATTAGTCGAAGTGCGCGCAAGCTTGCTAAGACATTCGGTTATCAAAAAAATAAATGTTGATAAGTATATATGGAACTATTCCTTACGTATTTTTAAATTATATGATTCTAGCTATCACGGTATTAAAAGGTGGCACAACAAATAAAAAGTTGTTGTCACCAGAGGATCTAAAGGAGCTTCTCAACTGTTTTCTGCAGTTAAATTCGCCTTATTACTATGGGATTATCGTGAGATCTTTCTCTGAGATCTAGAATGAGGTGTTTTCTGTTAAGGCTAGGCGCAAGTCTTGGAAAAGGCAGGGGAGGGAGGCGGGTGTTGGGAAAAATATAGTCGGCAATCACAAATTCCAAATAACAATTTCCATTGATAAATTTATAGAACATATTACAATGAATAGAAACAAACTGAAAATTATAGAAACGGGAAATCAGATATACAAACAGTGCCGAGTCGTGTGAAATCACACTCTCATTGAAAAAGATGCGCCGCCTACCATAAGTGTTGTAGGATGAACCGACATCTTCGTCCCAAGATAAAACGGGTAGAACCACTATCCACCGGAACACCATCGTTGGTAGCCTTGGCGAACTGACTTGCGTCTGCCTCTCTCTCTAAAAAAAACATGTTTTTTCAGAACTTGGAATGTTAGACGATTTTTTGGTGAAGAAACAAAGGCCCAATGCTGCCTTTATATAGGTGAGGAGGAGCATCAAGCCTTCAATACGAGATTTGAATGGGGCAATTCAATTCAGCAATTGAATTGTGAAACTCCCAACATAAAACCTAAATTTGAATGGTGTAACCGCGGAAAATTGAGTGCCATTCAATCTCCATCATGGGAGGTTACGACGTGTTATAACCAGAAACAAACACCATTATATTCAACCATAGACATGTGTAATAAACAGCTACGTGGGTCCTTTCGATTGCCTTGAGAGACCCTCCGAACGCCTCGTTTCATTCACACTGAATTTTCGAGAAATTTCCAACAGTGGGTTGGGGCGGGGTAAGATGAGGAGAGGAGAGTGAGATATTTTGAATTTTTTTTTGTTGGAGATATTCTTAGAGAGAGAGAGAGAGAGAGAGAGAGAGAGAGTGGTGGCAATTAGAGGTGGTGTTTCTGTTTCAATTGGAAGACAAGCAAACTCGTCTCTATTTCCTATCCCCATCTATCTCAGAAACAGGACAGGAAAAAAAAAAGAAGAAGAAGAACGGGTTGGGTTGGTTGGGTCAGGGTTTGACTTGACCCGTATTCAATCCACCCAAATTCAACCCACATGTTATTGGTCCATATTCAACCCGTAACCCATATCAACCCGCCAAATCCAATCCAACTCATCCATTTATCACCTCTAGACAGAATCAATAAGACCCATCAATTGATTGAGTTCCAATTGCATTTGCATTTCATTACCTTTTTAATTTGAGAGTTCACCAATTTCTTCCTTCTCCAGCATTTCAAAATAGTCTTGAGATGGTTAATTAGCAGAGGCATGCATTCTAAGCAAAGAATTGTTAAGGGATTTCACGATTAATTTGGTCGATTTCATTCAGTTGAGAACTTAAATATAAAGTCCATACTTTTCATCTTTGATTTGTTATGGGAGGGCTCCTAAAATATGGTAGTGACGCACACTTTGTTGGAAATGGGGGGCTCTGCTGTCCGTGGGGGTCGGCAGGCCCTGCCAACCCTATCCGAGCCGTCCATTTCGCTCATCAACGACTCAAATCTTACCTCTCCAAAGTGTATCCGAGCCGTCCATTGTTTGATGCAATCCAAGCCGTTGATGCACGAAACAAACAGCGCGGATGGGGGTTGGTAGGGCCTGCCGACCCCCACGGACAGCAGCCCCCCCCCCCCCCCCCCCCCGGTTCACTTTGTTGATAAATATTACATGCCATTGTGGAACATGGAAAACCTTGTTGATATCAACATGGAAAAACTAGAGTAAGTGAACTATAGTAGATGTAAACCGAATTACCAGGTCTCTTAGTGTTGGTCGACAAAACATTATCGGGTGTCGTGGCTTCGAATCGACTAAAGAGTATGCGTTAGCATTTACATTTATGTCTACATATCCGTAGTGTCAGCGTCTATGTTTAGTGATAGCTTCCCGTCGAGTAAGTGCGACACACAATATTACCTAGGTGTTGAGAGAGGTGGTCGGGATAGCTAAATGCACTATTCATCGACATTATTTTGCCAAACGTCACTTAATATGCTGCTGTTAGACAGGTTGCCTTAGATGACTTAGAGCATCCCAACAGATTAGCTAAATGAGTATATTAGCTATTTAAGCTAACCAAAGTGGGAGAATGTGTGCTCCAGCAGACTCCCTAAACGCTTGGGTATCCTTACTCCATGTACAGTACTTTGCTATATCTATCTAAGTACTGTTCACCAGGAATCATTTTTCCCCCACGTTTCTCCTCCTCCCGCCCTTCTACCCTTCTCTCTCTGTCCATGTTTTCTCTGGCCCATCCCAGAGTTCATCATAACTGAGATTTCTTCTTCCGTTTTGTGTCGGATTGCAAGTTTCTGCTATCAACAGGTATGAATCTCAAACTTTTTCTTGCTTTGAGTGTGATTTTGATAAACAAATCGAAGAATCCATGATTTTATGTTTTTTAGGGCTTGCAATAGATTAAGAAACAACTTGAAACCCTTTATCAACCAAATCGTTCAACAGACTGATTGACATAGATGAGTGGGGACACTGTCTTATTTAATCCTTGTGCATGAATACCAGCTAATTCTTTCTCGAATAAGATTGGCGCTTTTCTCTGGGACTCTTGATTGTGAACAAAATTGTTCGAGAAAATAGATCACCAAGTGTTTGATTAATTTACCGAGTGACGTAAGAAATATCTCTTCTATGTTTTCTTGGTGATGCAATGGGTGAAGTGCTTACGTTGATGAAAGTTGCTGGTATTTCTTGAATTTTGCATTGATCAATTTACTAGCAAACTAGCAAGTGACTGAACATTATAGAGTACATAGGATTAATTTGAGTTTGTAACTTGTGGCTTTAACTTCCACATCTTCACATTTCAACTGTGAAAGTAGATGTCACCTGCAGCTTTGTTGTGGGATGGAGTTACGTCAAGTAAAATGGTATTGTAGGGATGAATCTGCAAGGTATTGTAGGGATTGATCAGCCGAATGATGGGTACTTCACCAATCTTATGCAATCGGATTCGCAAGAAAAACCGTTTGGGGTGGAATCACAATATTATAATCCAAATGCTCAAGTCTTTACCCAAGAAACTCAATTCACCACTGCAACGGGATCAATTTCTAAGAAACAATAATGTGGTGCCAATTTCACTATAGAAGAGGACGAACTCCTTGTGTCAGCGTGGCTCAATATTAGCATGGATCCAGTGCACGGTAATGACCAGAAAAAAACTACTTTTTGGCAACGAGTGAAGGCATTCATTTATGAGAACAAGCCATTTGAGACCAACCGTACCGAGACTTCTTTATGCAGTCGGTGGTCGACCATTCAGCTTTGCACTAACAAGTTTTGCGGCTGCTATGCAAAGGTCGAATCGCTCAATCCAAGTGGTGTAAATGAGGCAAACAAGGTATTAGTAATCATTTTTTGTTTACTTTTCATTTATACTTTCTTTGTAACGTACCGACTAACATTAATTGTATTGTGTTTAGATGACTCGAGCAAGAGACATATACAGGAGCGATAACGTGGTATCATCTTGTATTATGGTACTTAGAGTGTCAGAAGAAAAATCAATTGAAAAGACCAAGAAATGGGGTATCATCTTGTTCTCCTACTCCAAATGTGATAAATCTAGGGGACGATAATGTTGTGCCTGATACTATTGTGGACTTGGAGCGACCAACGGGTAAAAAAGCCGAGATAAAAAAGAAGAAAGAGGTCACAAGTTTATCTCTAATTTATGGAGCTTTGGATGCGATGAAAGATGGCAAAAACAAGTTGATTAACAAAAAAATGGAGATGCTTGATAAAACATATGAGCAAGAGCAAGAGAAGATTCGGATTAATCAAGAAATGCTGGAAATGGAAAAATTCAAAGAAGAAAGAGTAATTATGATGGATATGAGTGGCCTAACGGAAGTGCAAAAAGAATTTTATGCATATCGGCAAAGGGAAATTCTTGAAAAGAGAAGAAGGGTTCAGTAGTGTATGGAATGGGAGAAGCTTAAATGTATTTTGAAGTCATAAACTCGCTTTTTGAAGCCTTGAATCGCAGCTGGCTTTTGGGGTAATCTATTTTGTTGTTTGATACTCACTTTTTGTATGGAATGTGAAAACTAGTTTATGGAACTCTCTTTTTGAAGCCTCAAATGACAGGCTTTTGGAGTAGATACTTTGTGGTTCGGTACTCACTTTTTGTAAGTAATGTGAAATCTAGCGAATGGAACTCTTTGTTTTGCACAAATTTATGTCGAAAACTGATTATGCAGTAAATGAGAGGCCTTTTCTTTGCATTTGGACCTTGTGATTTCTTGGTGTTTGAATTCCATCATACTTGAGGTTGTATACGCAAATTTCTTGCTGCCATATCAGATGTTTGAACTCCTACTGGAATATTTGTTTTCGTTAAGCTATATGTCTATGAATTTTGCTTGCTGCAATTCTGGGGGAAGCAAAAAAGCCCATTAGCTGATACACTGTCCATGCTCTCTAAGTTTTGAATGCCATTTGTATAACGTGAATTTGAAATACCATGTCATTAAATATGCATACAAATGACAAAATCTAATTAGCAAATTGCATCATACTAAACATCAAGGACACAGGCAGTACATATGCATAATAAGATCTCTAACTACAAGTTCCTATGATTCGCCATACAGTTGCCATTGGTGCTCTATTAAGGCAGCTTGGAGTTGAGAATGAGATCCCTGATCTCTTATTCAATGATGACATCTGATGAATTCCATAATTTCAATAAGTCTCTCGTGGGATACTTGTATAGGAGGAATATGATCTAATGGATCATAGTCGAGATTGAGCGTTTCATTATAATCTCGTTCATCCTCAATGATCATGTTGTGTAGTATTATGCAAGCCATCATAATACTCTTAAGTGTTTGACGATCCCAAAATCGCCCCGGTCCTCGCACAATTGCAAATCGCGCTTGAAGGACTCCAAATGCACGTTCTACATCTTTCCTTGCTGATTCTTGTTGTCGAGCAAAAATTTGTGCTTCTTATTTCGTGGAGATGGAATTGTTTTCACAAAGGTTGCCCAATTTGTATATATACCATCAGCCAAATAATATCACATCATGTATTCATTACCATTGATGGTGTAATTGACTGGAGGAGCACGCCCTTGCGAGAGGTCATTAAATAATGAAGATCTTTCTAGCATGTTAATATCATTATGAGACCCAGGCAACCCGAAAAAAACATGCCATATCCAAAGATCCTGTGATGCCACAGCCTCTAAAATAATTGATGGTTCATGAACATGACCAGTATACATACCTTGCCATGCAACCGTACAATTTTTCCATTTCCAATGCATACAATCAATGCTCCCTAACATTCCTGGAAATCAACATATTTCACCAAGCGCTAGCAATCGAGCAATGTCAGAGGCATTTGGTGACCTCAAGTATTGTTTAGAGAAAACTTCTATTACTGCGTTGACAAACTGTGGACGGCCCACCGAGATTGTGCGAAAAGATTGTGTTTGTTTGAGTCGCCACCCGGATTTAAGGTCCGAACCCGAGAAACCGATAAAAATATGACTCGTTGCCTATTGAAAAAGATTTTACTAGTCCTTGTGAAACCAGAGATTTCTCGGATTCGGGGGTTTGGTTACGAGAGGGGAAGGGTTTTACGGCACCCCTCTCGCCCGGTCCATGAACCGGTCTCTACTCAATATTTTGTGGGATTTTAGAAATATTTGAAATTCAATCTATTCACGAAAATTGGGAATCGGGGATGGGAACCACATAACAACGGTATATACATAAAAGATATGATTCTACAGTGGATGCTTGTGTATGTGATCTCCATGAGTGATGATGAGAACAATAAAGGAAAACACAACGAATATTTACAAAATAAGAAATGACAGAAACTATACAACAAATTCAAGAAATTGTGAACATGAGACTTAATAAACTGATTCACAACTTGGATTCCAGAATAGAGATTAAGCGCTCAAGGGTGATAGCTTGAGCGCTCAATCATCATTCTTCTCATGCACTTTCCTTGCTGGTTTTTCATGATTAATCACACTTGAAACTCATTGACACTTCAGAAAGATTAATTGAACATTTTATTCACCCAGAAATGACATCAGGAGTGCCAATTTAGAAACTGTCCACAAACCAGTTTGAGCGCTCAAGGATTATGGATTGAGCACTCAAACCGGTTTCTGGTTTCCATGAATTCAAGCCTCCTCACTACTTCTTTGCTCATTCTTTGTAAGATCAATCACTAATAAACCCTTTTAATGAAGAAACAACTAAAACATGCAACTTTGATCTTCCAAAGAATGGTAAAAGAAGAAGACCACCACAAATCAACAAAGGAAAATACTCGAAAAGAGTATGTGAGAGAGAAATCCAGATCACAAACATAAATATAACAACACACCCACACCAGAAAGGAATTAAACTATGATCCATCATCGAAACAATCAGCAACCAACAAATGGCCCTAGAACAGCTTGAGCGCTCAAAGGGATGACCTTGAGCGCTTAAGCCATAATGTGGCTTTCTGGTTTCTGACTTGAAAATAGACTTTGGGCGATTCTCAGGACCCCCAACTTATTGAAAAAGAGTAATTAAGGATAATCCAGTCACTGTTTTGCACTCAAATATGAGATTTGCAAAGATTTTGATGATTGATTATCATGAAAATAATCAACTTTCACTCATGCATGTGATTTTGAGGTAAAAATGAGATATTTTGAGAGTTTCATGAGTATAGTTAACTATTAAATGATGATCAAAACCAAGAGAAAGCATAAAAATCATCAAAACAGAAACTGTTCAGTACTGGGTTTGAGCGCTCAAGGCCTGAGGCTTGAGCGCTCAACCCCTGCTGAAACTGCAGATTTTAAAAAGGATTTTGAACAACTTTTAGGCTTTTATGGGTTCAATGCAAGTATATTGGACTTGCTTGAACTTACTAGCCTTCCTCAGAAGGATCAAAACAGGGAGCACTTCACATATTTAACTACCTTTTGGAGTGATTGTGACTTGGACTTGATTTTTGGGCTTGAGGATGGAGGATTGTGGATGTTTTGGTTTGTATTCTGGGTGAATTAGACAATGTGTGTGGTTGGTTGATGATCAAGAGCTGAATTTCTGGGTTTGATGAGTGATTTTGTAAGTGATTTTGATGGTGGAAGAGTGGTTTTGTAGAGAGAGAGAGAGAAGATCGATTTTCTGGTGGAATCAGGAGGGGAGGAGTGTGAGAATTCGTCCTTTTAAAACCAGGGATGTTAGATGGTTTTTATAGAATGAGTGGGAGGGAAGAGAAGAGAGAGAAAGAGTGGATTTTGTATTTAGGAGTATTTTTGGTGTATCTTTGGAGTTAGTGGAGTACATTGTACGTATAAGGATCGTACAAGATCATCCCCAGACGCTCCCATGCAGGAAATCTCATGATGAGATACTCTGCAAGTTGCTGACTGGATCAGAGTTGAGCGCTCAAAGCCGTGGGCTTGAGCGCTCAAGGTGTTTCTCAGGGGTTTGAGCGCTCAAGGCCTCAAGCTTGAGTGCTCAAGGTTCTTGGTGGCAGATTGATGGTTTGGCTTTGGTTCAACAATGCTTGGGTTGGTTTGGGCTATTTTGGTTGTTTGGGTGGTGTTTGGTTGATTTTGATCAAATTCAAGTCATTCTCACAAGTTCCAGGTAATCATGATTGGTCTGTTTCATCATCGGGGATGCTCGAGCGCATCTCAGGTTCAAAATTGGGGTGTCTACACAAACTTTATGTCAGAGGCATGCGCTGACACGCGCCCACAGTGTACGCATCATTAGTCATTACTTGTCAGCGCCCACAGTGTTCGCATCATAATTAGTCATTACTTTCTCTCTCTCTCTCTCTTCCCCATTTCGCTAGAGTCCTCTCTCTCTCTCTCTCTCTTCCCCATTTCGCTAGAGTCCTCTCTCTCTCTCTCTCTCTCTCTCTCTCTCTCTCTCTCTCTCTCTCTCTCTCTCTCTCTTATTAGGATTTAAAATAAAATAACTTTTGTTATACACATTTATTTTTTATAAAAATTATGTATTTAAAATCTACTCGATGAGATCTTTCAAACAAGATCCATAGTGAATATGAAATTGTGTACATAAAAAAAAAAAATTTATACCCATTAATTAAATGCAGAATTCACACCCAAAAAGAAATGGAATAATTAGTCATAAATACACAATAATTTGCCTATTTAAAAGGAAGGACAAGGAACATTTGCAATCAAACATAAAGACAAAGAACATTTGCAATCAAACCTAAAGACACAATAATTTGCCTATTTAAAGGGAAGGACAAGGAACATTTGCAATCAAACATAAAGACAAAGAACATTTGCAATCAAACCTAAAGACACAATAATTTGCCTATTTAAAGGGAAGGACAAGGAACATTTGTAATCAAACATAAAGACAATGAACATTTGCAATCAAACACAAAGACACAATAAGTGGCCCTATTAATTATGCCATTATAAATTGCAAAATACGATCAAAAGGGTTATCATGTACGTGTACTATACTTTTTGATCAACCGATACATGCAATTATAAAACTATGAATTAACTTACTTGCCAATACCACCCTATCTCTTCTTCCCATGGAGCGCTGTTGATCATAAAGGCAACAAGACCTGCAAATATCTTGCCAAGAATGTCAGTTCCTTGTTTTGCTCCATCAATTCCCCCACAGATCTGTGTAACAGGATACGATGGTGGACGATCATATTGAGCCGCCCCGGAATATAATCCGATTAAGTAATCCGTGAGTTCATTGGAATTATTCAGTGGGCTGTGGACAATAATTGGTTAAGTACTTATAAACCTTTTCAAATCTTTTCAAAAAATAAAGCTTTTGGAATCAATTAAAAAAAAACACCAAAAATGCAAATCAGGAATGTGCAGTTTACGAGCAAGTCTGGAATTTTTGGCTCAGGATTGAGAGACCGTTGGGCTCGGAAGCGACTCTATCAATTTCGGACCATGATTTTCATATTGTTTCATAGCAACTCTCACTAGTTTCTTGCAACAGTAGTATCCCATTATTACTATTGTTATTATTTGTGAGATGTTACTAATTCTTTGGGTCGCGGGAAGTGGTCGGCGAGAGGTGGGGTGGTGGTCGGCCGGATGTGGGATGGTGATTTTTTTGAATTATATGTTCGAGAATAGAATTTTTAAAAATTAGTGAGATCTCACTAATTTTTTTTGGTTGCCAGAAGTGGTCGGCCAAGAGATGGGGTGGTGGTCCGCCGGATGTAGGGTAGTGATTTTTTTGAATTTTATGTTCGAAATTAGAGTTTTTAAAAATTAGTGAGATCTCACTAATTTTTTTGGTTGGTAGAAGTCGTCGGCCAGTCGACCAAGATCGAGGTGGGGTGGTGGTTGGCCGGAGGTTGGGTGGTGATTTTTCTGAATTTTATGTTCGAAATTAGAGTTTTTAAAAATTAGTGACATCTCACTAATTTTTTTGGTCACCAGAAATGGACGACCAGAGGTGGGGTGGTGGTCGGCCGGATGTAGAGTGGTGATTTTTTTGAATTATATGTTTGAAATTAGAATTTTTTAAAATTAGTGACATCTCACTAATTTTTTTAGTTGCCAGAAGTTGTCGGCCAAGATGTGAGGTGGTGGCCAGCCGGAGGTTGGGTGGTGATTTTTTTGAATTTTATGTTCGAAATTAAAATTTTAAAAAATTAGTGGCATCTTACTAATTTTTTTGGTCATCGGAAGTGGCTGGCCAAAGGTGGGGTGGTGATTTTTTTGAATTATATGTTCTAAATTAGAATTTTTAAAAATTAGTAACATCTCACTAATTTTTTTGGTCACCGGAAGTGGTCGGCCAAGATGTGGGGTGGTGGTCGGCCAGAGATTGGGTGGTGATTTTTCTAATTTTATGTTCGAAATTAGAATTTTTAAAAATTAGTGACATCTCACTAATTTTTTGGTCACCGGAAGTGGTCGGCCGGAGGTGGGATGGTGGTCGGCCGGAGATTGGGTGGTGATTTTTTTAATTTTATGTTTGAAATTAGAACTTTTAAAAATTAGTAACATTTTACTAATTTTTTTTGTCTTTATGTTCGATTGCAAAAGTTCCTTGTCCTTCCATTTAAAAATGTCAAATGTTTTTTGTTTTTATGTTCGATTTCAAAAGTTCCTTGTCCTTCCCTTTAAAAATGTCAAATGTTTTGGATTTTTGGCTAAGTGGCCCAAAAGAAATTATGCTATTAAAGGTGTGAATTGTTACAAGATGTGTGAATTGTTGCATGGGTGTGAATTGTGTGTTATTTGGAGGTGTGAATTGTTGCATGCGCGTGAATTCTGTGAATTTGAGGGTTGTGAATTATTTAGAAGGGGTGTGAATTCTGCATTTGAGGGGTGTGAATTCTATCTTTTTGGGGGTGTGAATTGTGTATTTTGGAGAGTGAATTATGATGTATGTGAATTCTGCATTTCAAGTCTGCAAATTTTTTCATTTTGGAAGGTGTGAATTGTTTAGGAGTGATGTAAATTAGTACATTAATTAATGGGTATAAAATAGTTTTTTTACATGTACACAATTTCATATTCAAATGGGATCTTATTTGAAAGATCTCATCAAGTAGATTTCAAATATATAATTTTTATAAAAAATGAATGTGTAAAAAAAGGAAATAGTCTAAAATGCAAAATATTTTGCTATATTTAAGCAAAGGACACGCGTTGTTTCCTTTGGGTTATAAGGACAGTTGTGGTTTGTAATTGCCAAAACTCCCTTCTGGGCTTATACGCATGTAACAAATACTTTTCGCCGCAGCAATCGACGTCGTCGTGTGAATTTGGGTTCGAGAAGAAAAAGATGAAGAAGAGCAGAGAGCTTGTTGAGAAGGACTCGAAGCTCGTCGTCTTCATCTTCGTTGTCGTCTGCTTCTTCTAGTTGTAGCTCTATTATGGAGTGGGAAAGTGTTGAGGAGAATGAATTGAAGGATCCTACTGGTTTCTCTCTCCTCATTTATGCTTGGAAGAGATGATGATGATGATGATGATGATAATTGCATGTGGGTTCGATCAATTTTTTCGATCCCATCTAGTTTTGGGAATTGGTTAATTATGCTCTGGTCTTCTTCTTTACTTTGTTGGTCAAATTACAGAGTTTTAAGTTTTGAATTGAAGATGTTGTGTTATTTCAATGTGAACTATACGATAATACAACTTTGCTATTCATACAGACATGCGCGTACAAATGATCATGCACAAATGTCATTGCGGGGTTAACCTTGGGTCTCCTAACGATGATTCGAACCGCTCATTTTCAATTTTATATACAAAATTAGACCTTTTAAAAATTGGTAAATTGTCACTATTTTTTTTTTGTCACCAAAACTTGTTAGTCGGAGGTGGGGTGGTGGTCGGTCGGAGGTAGGAGTTATTTTTTTTTAGAAATTTCCTATACGAAATTAGAAATTTTAAAAATTAGTGACATTTCACTAATTTTTTTGTTCGCCGGAAGTGGTCGGCCAAAGGTTGGGTGGTGGTCGGCCAGAGGTGGGGTGGCATTTTTTTGAAATTTACGTTCGAAATTAGAATTTTTAAAATTAGTGACATTTCACTAAATTTTTTGTTCGCCGGAAGTGGTCGGCCAGAGATGGGATGGTGGTTGGTTGGAGGTGGAGCGGTATTTTTTTGAATTTTAGGTTCGAAATTAGAATTTTTAAAAATTAGTGACATCTCACTAATTTTGTTGGTCGCCGGAAGTGGTCGGCCAAAGGTGGGGTGGTGATCGGCTGGAGGTAGGGTGGTGATTTTTTTGAATTACATGTTCGAAATTAAAATTTTTAAAAATTAGTGACATCTCACTAATTTTTTTTTGTCGGCGGAAGTGGTTGGCCAAAGGTGGGGTGGTGGTCGGCCGAAGGTGGGGTAGAGATTTTTTTAATTTTATGTTTGAAAAAAGAATTTTTAAAAATTAGTGACATCTCACTAATTTTTTTGGTCACCAAAAGTGGTCCGCCAAAGGTGCAAGGTGGTGGTCGGCCCAATGTGGGGTGGAGAGTTTTTTTATTTTTATGTTTGAAAAAAGAATTTTTCAAAATTAGTGACATCTCACTAATTTTTTTGGTCGCCGAGGTGGCGTGGTGGTGAGCCGGATGTGGGAAGGCGATTTTTTTTTATTTTATGTTCAAAATTAGAATTTTTAAAAATTAGTGACATCTCACTAACTTTTTTGGTCGCCGGAAGTGGTCGGCCAGATGTGGGGTGGTGATTGGCCGGAGGTGGGATGATGATTTTTTTGAATTTTATGTTCGAAATTAGAATTTTTAAAACTTAGTGACATCTCACTAATTTTTTTGGTCGCCGGAAGTGGTCGCCAGAGGTGGGGTGGTGGTCGGTCGGAGGTGGGGTGGAGATTTTTTTGAATTTTATGTTCAAATTTAGAATTTTTAAAAATTAGTAACATTTCACTACTTTTTTTTGTCTTTATGTTCGATTGCAAAAGTTCCTTGTCCTTCCTTTTAAAAATATCAATTTTTTTTGTTTTTATGTTCGATTTCAAAAGTTCATTGTCCTTCCTTTTAAAAATGTCAAATATTTTTTGTTTTTATGATCGATTGCAAAAGGTCTTTGTCCTTCCTTTAAAAAATGTCAAATGCTTTGGATTTTTGGCTAAGTGGCCCATAAAAAAAAGTTATTTTATTTTGAAATCTAAAATAAAAGAGAGAGAGAGAGTGAGAGAGCTAGAACGTGGCAAGTGGTTCATGTCCCAAGTATGCCGTAGAGGTAGGTCATAGGTGGAGGAGAGAGAGAGATAGAGAATAAAGAAAAGGGAAAAGAATGTTGTGTAGTGCACGGAGAAGAGAGAGAATAAAGAAAAGGACGGTACATCCCTGACGCGCCCGTGAAAAAAAGGCTTAAATGAAAGAGTGTGACGCGGGGCCTAGATGGAAACGCTCTCCCAAAAGAGAGCCGGCCTGGAAGAACCCCTAATCTGTTGGGGATGCTCTTAGTTGGTTTGAAACGAAAAGGGCAACTAGGCCTACTTCATTGTCGCTTCAACCAGCCTGATTGATATGTAATTGGTGGGCTAGGCATAGGTTGTGATCATTTTAGGAGCAGATTTGGGCCGGCCAAACCAAAGAAGGGAGAAAATTTTTCAGCCCAACTTTTGGCCCAGTAGACGTTGTTTGGTTGCCGTTGGGCTTGCACAAAAAACTACAGGGGTCAATCGTGAATACATTCTATGCCATAATTTTATATGGAAAGTTCTACCATCTGCCGAATGGACAGAACATAAAATTGTTTTTTAACCGGTTAGAACATTTTTACCGGTAAAAGTGTATGCACTCTTACCTGACAAAGAGCATTCTTACCAATAAGATTACCAGTAAGAAAGCACTTTTATCGTCCGCCCAATGGACAGAATATATTGCATTCTATATATATTTAGGATAGAACAGTAAGGCTTCCCTTTATCGTCATTTCTATTTAAGCATTCTATGTAAAAACTAAACACATTTCCATTTCCATTCTACCTTTGGTGAAGTGTCGAGAGCATTATCTACAAATTCAGGTATTATAATTTTGCTCCAAGCTTGGGATTTTTTTTCTATTACAGCAATGTGTTGGAGTCGAGGAGTTGAAATTTGCAAAGGGAAGGTTAGAAGTTGACACAACCGAAAATACAAATCAACGGGTTCCACCGTACGTGCATCGCAGGGGCCCAATTGGTATCATAATATATGGGATGTAGCAGTCATCTTGATGAAGGAATAAGACTTATACAAATTAATATGCACCAAATTCTAAAGAAAATAGTGTAAAGACAAACAAAAAAACGAGCCTTGCTATGGGTACATTATTTGGTGCACACCAAATGCAAACCGCATTGTGTGGGACCCTTTTCGGAATTCCACACAAATGATCGGAGCCGTTCAACTCATTCAAAATATATTTTCAAGGATTCTTGTAAAAAATCAGCATGTTCGGATATCGGTAAGAGCTTGATCGATTTTTCGCTCAATTTCCTATCAGAAAATAATAACTTATCAAACCTCTAGTGATATCCGATTGAGATAATCTTTTATCGGGATCCTTAAAAAAAAATTATATAAATTTAGAGTCTTCGATCAAATGTAAAGAACCCCTAGATGGGCTCCACAAAACACAGTGTGCATTTGTGTACCCCATTTGGTGTATCCATAGTTTTAGTGTTTACAAAAAAATATATATATATATATACACCAAGCTTCCAATCCAAACTCCCGCATTCTGTTAAGTTACGGACCTCCACCTTCCCAATTTTTTTTTTGAAAATCCGAACCGTTAGATGTGTTTAAAAGGTGTTTTCAAGGTCCAACGCAAAGATTTGGCAAAAAAAAATACCCGGAAGGGCTTGATCGGAGCAATTTTTCACAAAAACGCTATATTCATCTAACGGTTCGGATCGTCGAAATTTGGTCCGAAAAGTGAAGTCCGGATGGTAGGTCCGTATTTAGTGGTTTGGATAGGAAGGAGACTCATATATATATATATATATATGGAAGAGCTTCCAATCCAAACCACAAAAATCCGGACCCGTCCACACCTCATAGTTCCGGACCAAATTTTGACGATCCGAACCGCTCAATGTGTTTAAAATGTGTTTTTAAGGTCCAACACGAGGATTTGTAAAAAAAAAAATCCCGGGAAGGGCTTGATCCAAGCAGTTTTTCATAAAAGTGCACATATACACGTTTTATGAAAAACTGATCCGATCAAGCCCTTCCCGTTATTTTTTTTTAATGAATCCTCGCGTTGGACGTTAAAAACACATTTTAAACACATCTAACGGTTCGGATCGTCAAAATTTGGTCCGGAAAGTGGGGTCCGGACGTTAGGGAAATCTTCTAGTCCAAACCCTCCCAAGAATAAGAAAAAATGATTTTTTTTGTTTTGCAAATTATTTTTGGAAAATCCGAACCGTCCAATATGTTCAGAAGGTGTTTTCAAGGGTCCACGCGTGAAATCGTCAAAAAACAATACCGGGAAGGGTTTGATCCAAACAGTTTTTCACAAAAACTGTATTTTTACAGTTTTGCAAAAATTGTTTGGATCAAGCCCTTCCCGGTATTTTTTTTTGAAGATTTTTCGCGTGGACCCTTGAAAACACCTTCTGAACACATATATATATATATAGGTTCCACTTCTAGTCTGGACTTCCGGACCTCCGTGATCCGAGCATTATTTTGACGATCCGATTCGTCCAATGTGGACGGTTCGGATTTTCCAAAA
Organism: Vaccinium vitis-idaea; assembly: GCA_963854785.1. NCBI lineage: Eukaryota > Viridiplantae > Streptophyta > Magnoliopsida > Ericales > Ericaceae > Vaccinium > Vaccinium vitis-idaea. Next base: position 24,600,842 of record OY978226.1, on the reverse strand, counting down.
ATAATTTGCAAAACAAAAAAAATCATTTTTTCTTATTCTCGGGAGGGTTTGGACTAGAAAATTTCCCTATATATATACGCCACCAATCCAATTAAGGATCCCGGATGGGAGGTTTTTTGATGCTTTTAAAAATTGTTTTTGGAAAATCCGAGCCGTCCAATGTGTATTACAGTTTTTGCGAAAAACTGCTTGGATCAAGCCCTTCCCGGTATTTTTTTTTTTTGAAGATTTCCCGCGTGGACCCTTGAAAACACCTTTCGAACACCTTGGACGGCTCGGATTTTCAAAAAAATATCAGGAAGGTGGAGTCCCGGATCCGGGATTCCCGGATTAGATAGTCCCTGTATATATATAATATATAGGATCAACTTCTAATGAGGGATCCCTCATTTTAAATAAAGTGAGGACCTCATGCTTCCCGACCAAATTTCGATGATCCGAACCATTAGATGTGTTTAAAATGTGTTTTTAAGGTCCACCGCGAGAATTCGTCCAAAAAAAATACCTGCAAGGGCTTCATCCGATCAGTTTTTGTTAAAAACACTGATACACTTTGTTTGGTTGAGAGTTTTGAGAAGAATATTTTGATAAATATTTTTGAGATATTGTTTGGATGAGTTTTTGGAAAAAGTAATAATTAGAGAGAGGTGTAATAATTGAAGAGAGATAGAGAGAGAAATGAGAATAATGATTGGAGAGAGAGGTATAAGTAGAGAGATAAATGTATTAATGATTGGAGAGATGAGAGATGGGAAAAGAATATTTTTAGAAATATTTTTAGAAATGTGAAGTGAACACAGTGTATATATAGCGTTTTTAACAAAAACTGATCGGATGAAGCCCTTGCAGGTAATTTTTTTGGACGAATCCTCGCGATGGACCTTAAAAATATTTTTTAAACACATCTAACGGTTCGGATCGTCAAAATTCAGTTCGGAAAGTGGAAAAATTTCTTGGTCCTCACTTTATTTAAAATAAGGGATCCCTTATTAGAAGTTGATCCTATATATATATATACACACTAAAACTTCAAAAAGGAAGACGATAAAGAAGACAGGTAGATAACTTGGGCCAAACCACTTGATGCTATTTGTAGACTTGCAATGTTGGAAACCGAATAGCTAATTGCCCCTCTTATCCTGACTAGACCTGGTCCAATGTATCATCCATGAAAATTCTTCTACTATTCTACTCTACAGAATTTTCAACTACATCTTCCTTGTACCAAACACACAACTTTTTCACGATAGTGGGAAAAAAAAAACGTGTTCAAAACAAAAGGTGATTAATTCCACGGTTTTAATAAGTAAAGCTAAGAAAACCCTAGGATTACCATAATACTATGCTGCAATAACACTGAGCCGCGATAAGATTTAACGATACTCTTGGGTAAACAGTAGGAGAATCGAGAATTAAAGAGTATAAGTTTATAATAAGAGATACGATACCAGAACACTATACCATTCCCGTAAGATTCCCCAACAGGTAAACTAAATGAAATCGATAACAACCCACCAATGGCTCCATTCGGGAAGGAAATAAACCAACAAATGAAGGAGACACCTTCACAAGAAAAGTTATAATTACTTAATGAAAAATGATACATACATTCCCTGGGAGCCACTCCCAGCCACACCCTCTCTCACATGGGGTGTGGGGCCCAGATGTGGGGACCACACCCCATGTGAGAGAGGGTGTGGCTCCCAGGGAGTGTATGTATCGCCGTTGTTACTTAATGATCTTGGATAAGATTTAACCACCTGAATTAAGAGAATGTTCAACTAGGCTAGCCCTAGTATTTTTTTTTTAATAAGATTCAATAGCTAGCTAGCAAATATGAATTCATACTGGTTTTACTTGGGCAAAAAAAGGTAATTTCGTAGAAATGAAGAACTTGAGTACAAGTAAAAGTAGTTTAAAGAAATGCTTTGGAGAAGTGAAATTCTTTGATTGTGTGGATGTGGTCAACACGTTACAATGTTTGAATGAGAGAAACTCTATTTTGGATAAGCTTCCAGTCTGGCTAAAAGATTTATCCTGTCCTATTATATATCATTTTCATGGCTAACGTATATAACCAATGCACTTGGCAACATTTTTATCACCTTAAGAGTTCGATCGACAAAATATCTCTGTTTATTCTGATATTGTACAACACAAGTTTAAATTTTGAGTCGTCAAAATTAGATTAATTGTCTTCCAATTTAACGCAAAGATGTACAGTTTACGTTCTTTTGTCTCGGCCCAATGGCGCAACGTCCCGGCTGATGCTCGTAAATTTGGTAACTCCATATACTGGCGCTCAGATGTGATCAGTACACCTACAATTCATGGCTCCATCTTTTCAAGGAAGAATGCATTTTCTGCCTTTGACGATCGAAGGGTGCACAATGGCTCCAATACAAAGATGTATGTCGATTTTTCTTTCTTTTTCTTTTGAGAAATGGCCGTGGAACCGATTCGGCCACAGCACTATGAAATCCACTAGCCCTCTGACACGAAAAACGAATTCGACGTTTAGTAGTTTTGGAGAAAAGCCAGCTTTATTAACATCATACTCCATTATTGAGTTGGATTTTGGTTGCCATGATGTGCAGGGAGAAATGCATGCAGGAAGAAAAACATGTTGGCCCTGTGGTTCTATCTTCTCGCAAACCATTTCTTCCACCTTGGTAAATTACTTTTCACTCATTTGTATCCTACTTACTAAGTGCTTTTTTTTTTTTTTTATAACTGGATATCCGGGTCAGCATTTTCTATTCAAAATTTCATATTCGATGGATTAATATGTACTGAATACGGTTGATGCAGGGCAAAATGGAGTTTGGGAGCAATACTATCTCTACTTCCTTTTGGGAAGAAAAAATGGGAATCCTTTGTAAGGCTCGAAGGTATGACGAGAAGTCCTACGTTGATTTCGTGATAAATTAAGTATTGCCTGTTAATTTTGAGATCTACGGTGGTAGACAGGACTAGGACGCTTTCGTGCCATGTTTTCTTATTAGTTTGTTTACTTAGACGAGGTGGAGAATGTGGCGGAGGTTGTGGAAAAGGTTGCCAGTGTGGCGGAGAAGGTATTCGGTAAGGTGGCTGATACGCTTCCCGAAGATTCGAAACTGAAAGATGCGGCTGAGCTAGTTGAATATGTTTCCAAAGAAGCCGAGAAGGATGCACATCTAATTATAGAACTCATTCACAAGGTCCAAGTGCTGATATAATTTCACACTCATTACTCACTACTTATACTCAAAACCAATGGAGGTGTGGGACTGAATCGGGAATTATAAAGGAACAAATTAAAATGATACGGTATTCAAAATATGCTCACGTACGAAGATTATCATAATGAAAAGAGAATAAATAGATCTCAGCTCCCAATCCCTAAGAAAGAATTTGTCTGTTTTAGATGCTATCAAAGTAAAAAAACTGCGTACGTACTTCTACTCTTTTAATCATAGGGATTTTTTTTGTGTAATGCAGGTGGATAAATTGAAGCAAGAAGTAGTGGAGAGAGTCGTTGAGCCAATTCTGGAACAAGAGATTGAGAAGTTCACGGACGAATAAATTTGCTAAACATAACAACTATGTCTTGCAAAACAAAGAGATTTATGCAGATATACGTTGCTAGAGTGTAACAATTTGTCGAAGGAAGAAAATCGAAGAAAGCTAGTGTGTTGTTATAGGAGGAGGCCATATTATGTATGAAAGTATTTGAATCAATGTTGATGAGCTTATCTGCGTCTGTGTAGAGAAACACTTACTAAAATTTTATCCAAAGAAGTTTATCGATCTTTTTTATCCCCAAGCGTTATATTTTTCTTGAAACCAATGGAGGTGTGGGACTGAATTGGGAAATTTTTTTGTTAGAAAGGATCAAATTAAAATGATACGGTATTCAAAATATGCTCACATAGGAAGATTATCAGAATGCAAAGAGAGAATAAATAGATCTCAGCTCCTAATCCCGAAGAAAGAATTTGTCTGTTTTAGATGCTATCAAAGCAAAAAACTGTGTACGTACGTACGTACTTGTACTCTTTTATAAAAGGGATTTTTATGTGTAATGCAGGTGGATATTTTTAAATTGAAGCAAGAAGCAGTGGAAGAGTCGTTGAGCCAATTCTGGAACATGAGATTGAGAATCTCACAGACGAATAAATTTGCTAAAAATTAACGATTATGTCTTGCAAAACAGAGAGGTTTATGAAGATATACGTCGCTAGAGTGTAACAATTTGTCAAAGGAAGAAAATCAAAGAAAGCTAATGTGCTGTTATAGGAGGAGGCTATATTATGCATGTATGAAAGTATTTGAATGAATGTTGATAAGTTTATCTTCTTATGTATCGAAATAGTTACTAGATTATATCCGAATAACTTTTATCGATTTTTGTGGTCCATGACCGTTATATGTTTTGCTGCTTCTAAATTTTATTTGTATCTAAATTTTATTTTTTTCCAGCGCATTTATTGAATCCAGCGAGGTCGCTTGACCTCGCTGGGACAAAGGTAGAGTCGCCCCTAACCCGTCGTCCATTCGGAGATTCAAAAGTGTTTTAGATGACCCAGACTCTTTAAAATCTGGGCCAAAATTGGCGTTCGGTACCACGTATACCCCTACCCGTCCGGCACCCAAAATTTTCTCTCCATTTTGCAGGGTCTTACTAGTTTGCCAATTAATAAAATGAGATTTTTCATTTTAGTTGAGCTTTATGGAGGTGGAATAATTTTGATAAAATACGGGCTAAAATCTAATTTTATCAATTGGCAAACCCATCTACTAATTTATGGGTCCACAGGATGATGGGAAGTTTCTCCGAAACGAAAATAGACCATCCAATCAGAACATCCTGCAAAAAAATATCCCGAAACAAAAATGATAGGTACACACCCTCTCAACCACTCCCCCACCACACCCTCTCTCACATGTGTGGTGGGGCTCACCCGGTGGGTCCTAGTAGGCCCCACCACACATGTGAGAGAGGGTGTGGTAGGAAGTGGTTGAGAGGGTGTGTACCTATCATTGTTCATCCCGAAAAGTCATGTTATTTTTTGAATAGAACGGCGATACATACACTCTCTGGGAGCCACTCCCAGCCACACCCTCTCTCACATGGGGTGTGGTCCCCACATCTGGACCCCACACCCCATGTGAGAGAGGGTGTGGTTGTGAGTGGCTCCCAAGGAGTGTATGTATCATTTTTCTTTTGAATAACCTCCGCGGCCACTTGCAAAAATCAATTCCAAAGATTCGCGTTGCGTGTTAGTAGCTCATAAGATTACAATCGATTCCTGTACTAATTTGACTTTCAACAATTAATGTTGACAATTCCATGGCTACATATCAACACCAAATACACGTGTTTGGCTTCACCTATATAAAAACCTCTTCCGATCTCCGTCAATCTGAAGCTACATATCAACACCAAACACATCAAATTTATGGCTATGTACACAACAAGATTGATCGTTCCTTGCAGCTTGGCCAGTCTTCGCACCAAGCCCCATTCCAAACCCCAGAAGATCGAATTCGGCCCCGTTTCTCGTTCTAAAATCTCGAAACACGAGCACGGATCCTGTTTTCTTGTTAATCAGCCGTCCCGATATTTCAGCAATGGGAAGAGGTAAGTGTTTTGTTTTCGATTGCCGGATTGATTCTTGGACCCATATGTTTCATGTTTTGTTTTTAGTTAGAGATTCAGTTATTTCCACCACCAGTCCAAACTTTTGCATTGCGTCACGTGTCCAAACAGTGGTTTGCAAAAATTGGAGCTCTCTTTTAGTACTTGTAAATGTTGAAAATGATCTGTTGATGCAGGGACTTGGTTGTCTACAGCAGTCTGTTACCAGACGCTCCACTTCCATCAGGACCCACTCCCGATTCTTGGTACGTTACTTATAGTATGCTTTCAAAGTTCAAACAAACGGCTCAGATTGGGCATTACACGGTGTAGTGGCCCTATGCATGACACTACAGGACCCGGTTCCGTTTTGTTCACTTCTCTTCTTGTTTTTTTAATTTTCCACTTTAATTCACAGTAATAAATGTTTTCGCCCATATTCTTATAGGAAAGGTTGGGTTTTGGGCGCGGTAATAACAATCATCCTACCATTCTTCAGTCATAAATGGGGGCCATTATTCCAAATTACCAGTAAGCATTCATCCATAATTAAGCATTTCTTTTTTCTGCGGAGAGGATCCAATTTTTCTCTTGCAATGTACATAAATTCATTTGTATTTACTTATGCGTAGTTAGTTATTGTATTTTTTGGTTGGATTTTTTTAATGTATTTAATTTTTTATTTACAGAGAAAATTGACGCTGTGGTGGAAACAGTGGATGAAGTAGCAGAAGATATTGAAAAAGTAGCCAAGGGACTGGAGAAAGTGGCGGATGAGATCGGCGACGAACTCCCAGAAGGTGGAAAACTCAGACGTGCCTTCGATTCCATTGAAAATGCTGGCAGAGAGACAGCCAATGCAGCTAATAGAGTTGATGAAATCCTTGACAAGGTTTTATTTCCTTTATAATACGTTACGCTTTGTTTATCTATTTTTTGGAAAAGTATTTGGTTACGAATTTTTGTGGCTCATTTTATGAATTATTGTGGTTTTTGTTATGCATTTTTATGGCTCATTTTATGAATTATTGAGGTTTTCGTTATGCATTTTTTGTGGCTCGTTTTATGTTCGGGTGTACGACGTGTCCTTTACAAATATTGTGGATCATCTTATGAATTTTTCGCCCGATATAAGAATTTTATCCTGGTTTATTTTATTTTTGTGATTTTATTTATGAAATTTTATAGTGATTATGAATTTTGTAGTAAAATAGACAGCCTAAGGTCAAAAGAGACGGTTCAAAGTTATGAATTTTCGTAGTTCAATATCCAACTTTTTTGGGTGTAATTACAAGATTTTGTGAGATATTACAAATTTTGTTGGCTCAAAATATAAACTGACATACCATACACTAATTTTTAAGTATGTTTAGCCTAACCATATCGATTCCTATCTTTTTAAGTCATTAATTTGGTCACTCACTGCCCTGAATTATTAGAAGCATCCTTTGTCTTTCTGGTCCATGTAAGATGTACTAGGTTTTAATGTTTGATTATTTGAATAAAATGCAGGTTGAAGAAGTAAAGAAAGAGGTGGAGGAACTCGTGGAACCGGTCAATCACCAAAACATGGAATAGCCCGGCAAAATAAAATGGTCAAAAGCAGATGAGATTTGTTGGGATCTTAAATTTTTTAATACCATGTAAGACGATGAATTTGACAAAACTCAATGAAAAAAACGAATTTATGTAGTCACTCACCATTAATAGGGTTTTGAGGCTCGATTTAATATAGGAGATTTGTTTAAGGTGTTTGTTAATGTAATTCTTTCTGCCATTATATTGATTCAATTGACTCAAAGTATTTATTTCTTGAGTGGCAGTGCCGTGAACCAACATACGCATGAACAACATAAATTAGCTTGATATTTGTGGAAGTTGAATTTCTTCCTCCACTGATGAGTAATGATGCACTCCCTCTGTCCATTTTTAAGTATGTAGCCTCATAATTCCAACTTATTTTCTCTCCATCAACATTTACAACTTTAACATCTACTTTCCACTACTTACCCTTAATATAATAATACTCGTTAACTTTTCAAAATAGGAAATGTACACACTAACTTTTCAAAACACACACTTAATAAGGGACAGCCCAAACTGGAAAGTTAAACACTATAAAATGAACGGACGAAGTAATTGATTTAACTTTGATTTTCACTACATCGGATTCGTAAGGCCTATTGCCCTCCCCCACGGCAGGCCCTGTCACCTAAAACTACGTCGTTTTGATTGTTTTGAGGAGGTCTCTAAGTGTGTTGTAAATCCTGTTTGATATTCAATTCATTTACTACTCTTTTGAGCTCTCAAAGATAATTTAAACTGCTTATTATTCCTAAACTGATTTTTTATTGGTTCCTCTTCATAGGATGTGAACATGCAATTTCGCAGTACTTTGTATTGCTACACAATCACTAAGCCACTGCACTGGTTTATTAAGGCCATCTCCAATCCTTATTCATTTTTAGACCTAACTTTAGAATTTGGGTTAAAACATCAAAATCTCATCTTCAATACTTTACCCAAATTCATTCCATTTTTGGTTTTACCCATTTATTTACCCACATGTACCCTTAACCATTCATTTTTTAGACCCGCAGAGTAGTGTATCCTTACGAAAAATCAGCTTGATTGGATATCGATAGTTATATCAAAATTTGAATTTTGGTTTACAAAATGGATGGTCATGGACAATTTTACTTTATTGACAGAATCAAACCATTCACGTGTGTAGACACCCCGATTTTGACCCAGCATACTTGTCAAGCACTCCCGATGATGAGAAAACCTCCCGTGAATACATTGAGGCTAAGATTGAGGTTTGAGCTTGCCCTAAACCACCATAAATCTCCCAAACCATCCCAAATGACCAAAATACCCCTCAAATTGCCAAAACAACCCAAAATCAACCATGAGCTCAAAGGGGTTTGAGTGCTTAAACCCCCCTATTTGAGTGCTCAAACGCTGTCCAGTTTGTTGCTGGCAGAGAATCTAATGATGGGATTCTGTTGCATGGCATGCACTCGGCCTTAATTGTGTTGCTCGCATGAGTATAATTGGCCCTATGATGAGCCTAAATTGTCCCATTAGCCCCTCCACTTCAAATTAATCCATTTTCCTCTATAAAAGCCCCACTCTACTTCATTTGCAAGGGTTCACCCACTGATTAACACCCCTCTCTCTCTCTAAAACACCATTTCCAGCACCTCTCTACCAGTTTCATCCATCAATCGAAGCATCACAACCTCATACCCACAAAACCCACTTGTTCATCTCTCTAAAAGCCCAAATACACCCATCATCTGTCCAAATACCATTTAATCAGTCCCCTACCACCACTTCTCAACTCAAAACAGCCCACATTGTCCACACAATCTAAGTTATAGCCTGATCATCCTCCAAACCAACAAGTCCAAGCCTTGATCAAAGCCAAAAGGTAGAAAACCTATGTGAAAGCTACGGGTTGGCACTCCTGAGGGAGACCAGTGAGTTCATGGAGGTCCCTTATACCTCTAATGAACTCACAAGGTCATAAATGTGCAGAAAAATGATTTTCAAAATCTCAGCTCAAAACGGTTCAAGAGCTCAATGATGTCACTATGACCACTCAAACTGTTTGAGTCTTCTTCATGTTCCTGTGATTTCTAGCCATATCTTGTGCAAATAACATCATTATTATGGCTGTTTATTGGTTCAACAACTCTCAAATCAGTTTATTTTGCCTTTGATCCTTGATTAATGAACCCAAATGCCATAAAAGTGATGTTTCATCACCATCAAGCCATGGATGATACTATTTTATAAAGCAAACGGTGTATCTCACTCTTTTTAAAAATAATCAGAAGGTTAAAGTTCATAAGAGACCCATGGAATGGCCAGAAAACCACAGAAACTCATATCCCTTGAATGAGGTTTGAGTGCTCAAATCGTGGTATTTGAGCGCTCAAACTCTGTTCTGTTTTGTATTTGTTTCTTGTTTATCTCAGTCCCATATCATGTTACAAGTTCAATACAGTGTGTGTGTGTGTGTGTGTGTGTGTGTGTGTGTGTTGATGTTTGGCTATGCCAACCTGATCCTCTCTCCCTCTCACTATAATCATGCTTATGCATGGCTCAATACTCATTTCCCACTTGCATGGACACCTCAAGTTTACTTTATTCATGCTTATGAAGTTTCAGGCATAGGTGTATTATCATGCATCATTTTTAAGCTCACCTATGATCCAAATGTAAGAAGGCTGGAGTAGAAGCACTCAAATCCAGGGGATGGTTTGAGCGCTCAATGTATCCTTTTGAGCGCTCAAACTGCCCTCTGGACTATCAAAAGTTATTTAAACCTAGCTTGTGTTCTAAACATGGGATACTCTGAAATATTGGCTTTTACCTTTGAGTCTTCATTCCTTCTGTGGTGAGTGCCTCGTTTGGGTTATAAGTGAGCTTCAAATCATACCTGCATGGCCGAATGGTTCTGCTTGACTATCCCAGTACTGTTACTGAACAATCGACAATGATCAAATCATGTTTTTATCAAATCAGAATCATCTGAGGCATCAAAAGCAGGTGTGAGTGGGCAGGAGTTTGAGCGCTCGAACCTCCGTCAATGGATCAGATTGGTTTAGTTTGTTTTGTATATTGTTCATGCTATTTTCAGTTTCCTGTCTCCGTTTAATATGTACTAATGTGGTTTTCTTATAGTTTGTTGTTTGCATTTATTCACCATCATCATCATGCATGTAGTCCACATCTCACAAGCATACACTGTAGCTCATTGTTGTGCTTATTATCATTACGCGGCTCCCATTCCCATTCTCGTACTTGTTCATGGTTGAATAGCACGCATTTCATATAATCCCACAAAATGCTTAGTAGAAACCGGTCTTCGAACCGGGCGAGGGGGGTGCCGTAAAACCTTTCCCCCCTCGTAACTAAGCTCCCGAACCTAAGATAGTATGGTGATGACAGGCCAGTATCCAAACCTTATCCTAAAAATGAGGCACGAGTCAATCGAGTTCGGTTCCTCGGGGACAATCCGCTAAAACCCGGGTGGCGACTCCGAATCAATGAGAAATCCTTCGGAGGGGTGTCCACAACGTGATAAACCAAAATTTGTGTATCTATTGACGTCCGATCAAGCTGATTTTTGGCGAGGATATACCACTTTGTGGGCCCTATAAAACGAACGGCTTATATGTGATAACAATAAATGTATGGTGGGGCCAAAAATGATGGTGGTGGAAACCCACCGCACCGTTTCCACCGTGGATGAGAAAGAATTTAATCTCGTCAAAGAATGCTTGAATTGGAGGACGGACTGAGGAGGCTGATGCATGCGAATAGTTACCAATTGCTTGATTGGGCCAAAAAGTTCAAAAGATGTCTAGGTGGGCTTTCTTATGGTTTTGAAAAGGGGTTTTAGGCTCATCTTAAGTGTTATGACAGGCAACAAAGAAAGAGAAAAATAAATCAAGAAGCGAAAATCAAGGACACAAAGATTTACTTGTTTACCCGTCAAGCACGAAGCTCTAGAGGTACGTCCACGAGCGATGAGTGAGAGAGGATTTACTATGAACGAGAGAGAATACAAAGAGACAACTATACTCATAGCTCTAATTGAATTACCCAACAGATATTCAGGGAGAAAGTCTCAATAACACGAAAGAGACAAACAAAAAAAAACCTAATATCCAATCGCAAAAGTTAAAGACTATCAATGGAACAACTAAGAAATCCTAACACACTACGGGGAACCCCGTGGGGGCTCCTTCAAAGGGATTCACTCAATACGTCCAAACCCTAATAGCCTCCAAGGCTGTTATTTATAAGAAAACGCAGAATAATAGGTTAAAACCTACAAAACGCGCAGCCCAACGCATTCCATATGGAAGTCAAACCGGACCGTCCAGACGGACTTGAATTCCGTCTGGACTAGAATTTTTGCCACTTCAAGACGGTCCAAAAAAATGAAAATTGCTCGCCACAAACTTCTGTGTCTCTTCAAACGTCTAAAAATTAGGGCATAATTCCAACAATTCTCCACCTTGACTTGAATTCCATTGAACTCAACACCATAGAGCAATCCTCTCGCCACACCACTCTTCTCCAAACACCCCACACGGGCGATCACCAACGGCACCAACAAACAAGGCTCAAGCATGACTACTTGACCTTGCAAATGCGACTCAGGAAACCTAGCCGCACATGCCTCCAAATTGAGCCTCCATCTTCAAATGGGCACCTCCCACCCAACAAACCCCTCAAGGATGCAAATGAAGATCCGCTAAAGCAATACCCGGAGCTAAACACCGAACTCCACCATGGAGTTAATGGACCAAACAAGCAACCGTCTTCAAACGGACACTATCCTCCCAATGCATCCATTACTGATGCAATAGACTTGCTAATACGCGAGACCCGCATACGCCAAATGGTTAAAACCGAATTATGAACCCAAATCTCCACGGCGACACTCAACATGAAGCGCTTCATAACAGCCTCCATAATAGTATCCAAAATGAACATAACCAAAATAATCCGATTTAACTCATTAAAATAGTCTTTAATGGGCATTCCTCCTTCATATGAAATGCATAAAGGTGCTGCTTCCAATACAACTGTAGTCACCTCCTTTACCTCTCGAAGCACATCATTCGCTCCTCCTCCAACAAAAACTTGAATAATCCTTGTTGAAGAAAAACACGCAACTCCACAAGCCATACGCTGGCGCTGCTGCCCACCAAACTTCTTAACTCTGTATCGAGCCATCATATTGCAATCGATATGATCACTCAAAACAAAACACACAGCGGAAAACAAAGGCCTTGGATTAGAACTCTAAGCTCTAGTACCAGTTTGTTATGACACGCCATGAAGTAAGAGAAAAACAAACCAACAAGCGAAAATAAAGGACACAAAGATTTACGTGGTTCTCCTCCCCCCCAAGCATGAAGCTCTAGAGGTACGTTCACGGGTGAAGAGCGAGAGAGGATTCAATATGGACGGGAGAGAATACAAAGAGCCGGCTATACCCGTAACTCTAATTGAAACACCCAACAGATATCTAGGGACAAAGTCTCAAGAACACGAAAGAGACAACCGAAAAACCCTATTATCCAATCCCAAAAGTTAAAGACTGTCAATGGAACAACCAAGAAACCCTGGGGAACCCCATGGGGGCTTCATCAAAGGGATTCAATCAAAAAGTCCAAACCTTAACAGCCTCCAAGGCTGCTATTTATAAGAAAACACAGAATATTAGGTCAAAACCTACAAAAACACGCAGCCCTGCGCATTCCATACGGAAGTCGGACCGGACCGTCCGGATGGACTTGAATCCCATCCGGACTAGAATTTCTACAACTTCAAAATGGCCCAAAAAACTAAAATTTGCTCACCACGAACTTCTGTGCCTCTTCAAATGTCTAAAATTCAAGGTATCATTTTAACATTGAGGATGTGGGTTAGAAGAAGCTTAGAAAGTTGAGCCACTTGATTTGGGCGTGGTCATGATGGGTCTCATGTTTCCTGGTTGGTACGGTTAGGCTAGTTAAGAGAGTTGAGTGGAGATAAAGATGGTGGGACCAGTAATTGTTCAATCCATAGAAATATTTCCCTTTCCAGATCTTGTTTTCTTTTGGTGACAAGGAAGCATTGTTGGAATAACACCCTGCACTAAACCACACAACCCACTCTGTATCCATGGCCAATATATCCACAATGGCAGCAAACGTACGGTAGCCTCTCATAAAATGCGAATAACGAGTAGTAGGAGCACAATAAAAAATAAATTAAAAAAAATTCCATAACAAATGAAATGACCATATGAACTTTCATGATTGAGAACACTAGCAAAAATTAGTAACATATTCATCAACATACAATAGTGTTAATGAGGACGGATTTATTAGGGATTGCACTAAAGATTGGGATTTTAGCGTTAGGTATTTTTTTTCCCCTCTCCTAAGGTCTTAGGTTCGATTTCCCTTGTTATCAAACTCTTGGGGCCACTAGGGTTATGCCAGGTTGTTACCACCAGGGCCTGGAATTAGTCGATATGCGCTCAAACTAGCCCGAAGATCCGGTTAAAACAAAAAAAAATGCAAAATTTTTGCTATCAGTTCTACTATTATTCATCCCTTTTGACAGCCTTCTAGTGGTCTTTTATTTGGTCCTTACATATTCCATGAGTGGCAGTTTTTCTCATGGCAATCCTGCCATGACTACTTACGTGTGGGCTATACAACACAGATATAGATACGGACATGGAAATTCTTAAAAAATGGACACGGATGCGGCGCAGGACACGAAGAAAATAAATTGAAGCCATTTTTTTTTTTTTTTGGTGTGTAATGCAGGTGGATAAATTGAAGCAAGAAGCAATGGAGAGTCATTGGGCCAATTCCGGAATATGATATTGAGAAGCTCACGGATGAATAAATTTGCTAAAAATAACAATTATGTCTTGCAAAGCAGAGAGGTTTATGTAGATATATGTCACCAGTTAAAAAAAAAATGTAGATATACGTCGCTAGAGTAACAATTTCTCAAAGGAAGAAAATCGAAGAAAGCCAATGTGTTGTTCTAGGAGGAGGCTATATTATGTCTAAAAGTATTTGAATCAATGTTGATAAGCTTATATGCTTATGTATAGAAATACTTACTAATTTTATCCAAATAACTTTATCGATTTTTTTGGTTCCCGAACATTGTATGCTCTACTGTGTCGTTGGTTGTTTTATGGATCTTGCATTCGCGGAGAAAACGATGGGACAAAAGTAAAATAAAGATGAGATTGTGAAGGAATTTACATAATAAATCCATTTCTTTTTTTTTTCTCTCTACATATCTCAGCTCCAACCCAAGATACAAATCACAGCCTAAGCAGCTTTCTCCGAAATTTTTTGTGTTGCACGTTCATGCATTTTGAGACATCCAATGCTCAGTCATTTCATGGAAAATTATTGAAAAAGTCTTCTAAATTTTTAGCTCACTGCTTCATAAGCTTCTGACTCCTTAGCTTTTAATAACGTCAATTCGACCCCCTCTTCTGTCAAATTAATAGGCATGTCCTACCAGGCCATGTTGTGCTGAATGCTGATGTCGGAAGTGCCACATTTGGTCCATGAGGTAACAAGCATACACATGCCCTAATACGAGGTCCAAGTCTGAGTAATTATCAGGGGCTCTTAGAGCATGGCTAAGTGACGTTCTACCCCCACTAATCACCACAAAATCACATGGGATTTCTAATTTAGTGTATATACCTTACATGATTGTACCGTGGCTAGAAAATCCAAAAAGACACTTAATTAGTACTTCATGTATCATCATCAATGCGCACAATCACCACCCAAACACCAAACCATTGGCAGCCATCCCCACCCAAACAACCACTGCGGCAACACTGCACTCATGACTATTCGTTAACTTTGGGTGTTTAATTAACATTACCAAATGGTCAAGTGACTAAAATGTGAGGGGGCTTTTTTAATACTGTTGTTAGTCTCCGTAATTACTTTGACTTCATACTCCCTCCCTCCCACAATGTTTGGGCATTTGGGGGAATCCAAATATCCAAGGAACATCATCATTACAAAGCAAAAAGAATTTAATTTCCCACCATAACCTTGATTGGACATTTTTTATGAAGTCAAAAAAGTGTTTCAAGGTTGATCATAGTACTTCAAAAAAAAGGGCAAAAAAGGAAATGTATCTAATTATGCCTAGTGAAAAGTCAAAAGGAACATAATATTTTGGGACAATAAAAGAAATGGAATCATGGGCCAAGAAAATGAGACGGAGGAAGTATTTTATTAGAAGTCTTTGATCTTGAACATCTATTTAGAACACTTGACCTCATATATCGCCCAACCCAATGTCTTGGTACAAAGGTTTTAGATGTTAAACTTTATACCATAAGCACTCATCTTAGTTACTTAAACCTAGTTCATGTAATTAAAAGGCTACTACACCTATAGGCAATTGCATGGTTTTAGGTTGGAGCACTCTAAAAAATTTAATATAGATACTGATATTGAGACACGTAAAGGTAGCTGTTGGATCGGGTGCTAATCAATTCACCTAAAAGCAATTGTTGTTAGGGGAAGACGTAACTTAATGCTTCGCAATGTTGCCTATACAACATTGACTGGTGGAGGTAGTTAATCCTCCCTACGCTTGCCCCTCGTCAGCAGCGGGCACCTCGAGTACAGGGTGGATGCTAGGAATGGCAATGGGGCAGGGCGGGGTCGGCGGGTTTTGCCATACCTCGACCCGAAAATCTTTTCGCACCCCCTGCCCAGCCCCTAACCCGACAAGGTAATGGTTGGTAACCCCAGCCATGTCCCGCCCCTATTTTTCTTTATATATTAATATATTTTTATTTTCAAAATTAGTGAGCAGAAATAATAAAAGTGCACAAAAAACAATTACAACTTAACCAACATCTACTATTCATAAGGAAAAATAAAAACTAATGGATATATAATGCGAGATTCTAGTTTTAAGGGTAAAAATATAATAATAAAAATAAATTTTATGTATAAAAAAAATTTCGGGGAGGGTATCGGGGAAGGGTGATGTCTCCCCTAACCCCTACCCTTACCTGGTCCCGTTTTTTCAATTCTCCCCTACCCCTACCCTATACCCGAAAAATTTAATAAATACCCACCTCGGTCGGGACGGGGCATGACGGGTTTGGGGCGGGGCAGGTTGAATTGCCATCCCTAGTAGATGCTGACCCCTATAAAGTCAACAATAGCTATTGCAGCGTAACAATATCGAAGTATCGAACAATACATATATAGCAAGAACCAATAGTCACAGTCCTGAATTTCAACAAAAATAAACTTTTTAGAGTGCCTAAATCACACGTAATGGTTGGGTATTACAGTCGTAAACCCATCCGTGAATCAAGAATTGACCGATACTTAACCAAATGAAATGCATGTGCGATTCTCCACTCATCCATTCAGTGGAATAAGGAGCAAAAATCTTTATGTATTGGTAGATATGATACATAAGAGCTACTCCCTCTGTTCCTTTTTAAGTGGGTGGCTTCATAAATCTAACTTATTAAAGAGACATCATAATTAGACCTTTCACACCAACTTTTATCTCTATTTTATACCTTTCACATCAACTTTTACCTCTACTTTCCAAAATTATCCTCCACTTTTACATATTACTACTCTTTACCCACTAATTTTTCGAAAGGGTAAAATAATAATTATACAAACTTTTACCCATTAAATTTTCAAAAGACAAACTTATTAAGGCACAACCCAAAATGGAAAAGTATATAATAAAAAAGGGACGGAGGGAGTAATACTTAAAAGTTTGCTTGGCCTTGCTCGTTTCCCTGTTTAGTTTTAGTTTTAGTTTTAGTTTTGATGACATCATCATTTCCCTCATTTCTCTCTCTATCTCTCTCCACTCATTACACCTGCTGACATCATCAAAACTAAACTAAACTATCTAACCAAACACAGCCCTTGAAATTCTTGGTTTTTTTTATTTATTATTTGATGGTCAATGTTGTCCGGCTAGTTTACGTACAACTCGACTAATCCATTTCCCGATCCCATCATAGGCACAGATCATCCACGCCTGGACTAGTAGATTCAAAAGAAGTTACTTTCTGCGGCACTACTACAAAAATTGATAAAGATCTCGATCATTTGGTGTGGTCTTTCACTTTTAATCTCGCATTCAAAACCGTGGTCTATCAAGGTGTAACATCTCTTTTAACCATGATATAAAACCGTGTTTAAGACCCATTAAAACCGTGATTAAAACTTATTAAAACCGTGACTAGGAAGGTAAAAACCGTGATCTTTAACTTATTACCATCTCAGTTTTTTCCTAAGAACGTGACTATTTAGCAAGAAACAATCTCAGTTTTTAGTAAAACCGTGATGTTTGAATATTATTTTTTTAATCTCGGTTCATACAAAAAAATTGTGTGATAGATCCTTTTTTCTTGCTATTCCTCCACATGCACGCTTTTGTTGGGAATCGAACCTGAGCAACCTCCTTGATTGCCATGATACCTTACCACCAAACCACTTCACTTTTCCTTCACAACCTAGAACATTATACTTATATATAGTTGTTTTCCTCCTTATGTCATCTATATCAATTACGGTTCCCACTTTACACTTATTATACCTTTGCAGTTGATAGGCGCGTGAAATCCATGCATTTAAGCGCCTAAGTAGGATAGAGTTAGCGCGGTTTTTGTGTTTTTAATCCTCATTTTTCATTTAATGTGTGCACGTGGTTGGATTTGGTGTTTGTGCTTAATTCGCAGGAAAAAGAGGTGTTTTGCGCTAATTGGAGTTGTTGGAGGGGCATGCACGAGAATCAAGAGTGGGAAGGCTGAGGAGGCTAAGTGTTGAAGTGGATTTCGCGTGGACGTGATCGTAACCCATCGCGAGCGCTACAGGAATTTGATGGAGCGCTCAAGAATGGCACAAAAAGGCGCAAGAATGAACAGAAGGTTCTGGAGCGCTACACCAAAAGTGGTGTAGCGCTACAGAAGGGTTTAGATGGGTCAACGGTTCAACGGTCAACCAGTCAAAGGGGGAGTTAAGGGGCGCGGTAGCGCTACACCATTTTCATGGTAGCGCTACCGAGAGCTTATCTTGGCCAGTGAACGGCAGCGTTTTGGTCTCCCGCAGAGGATAATCCTATTTTGTCTCGGATTTTGATTAGAAATTAGGGATTAGTATAAATACTTCTCTTTGAGCTCGAATTAGGGTTCCACATTCATAACTTAGATTTATTTTTCATTAACTTTGGCTGTTGTTCTTAGTTTTATTTTTCAGATTCAAGTTCAGTTCAGACTTTCAGATTTCCAGCTTTGGATTGGAGTTTTAGAGTTGTTAATCGAGTTTATTCTTTTTGCGCAATCAGTGGTATTGATTTCTGCTTTGATTTTCATTTTACAAGCATGTTTAGATCTAGGGTTTATAATATTATCGTTGCGTTCAATAGGATAATGAGCGAGTAGTCGTATAGAGTGCGGCTGCGGGGCGAAGGCGCTTCGCAGCTAGACTAATCGATGTTTTACCTCGGGACCGAATTAACTTGATTTTTGAGCAATTTTAGGAAACGAAAACTCTTCTAATAAACAAAACCCAGGCATCGCCGGAATTCGAATGCGCACGGAATCTGGTGACAGGTGGTGCGCATTTGTTAGGGATCCTTTTTCTTATTCTAAAATCAGGAAAACGAGTAATTGTGGCCCGAGTAAACATTGGTTAGGCTAGTCGCGGACGCTGGGTTCCCTCAGCTGTACTCTCATTTTGAATCTGCATTCAGTAAATTAGTTCGGTAACTTAGTTAACTAATATTTGAACAAGGGGTGGCTACCTAAGAGCCAAGATAAACTGTGAACCCGTCATCTTTGAGTCCTGCACACGTTCGTCCGTCGCTGTGGTTCGACTCCGGTACTTCCGGATATTATGCTACACCGGTCAAGAGTCCTACGCTTGGGACATGTCTTTATTTTTAGTCACTCGGTCGGTCAAGCAGCAGTATCTAAAACTTATTTGAGCAAAGTTTAACATTTTGCAAATTAGACATGTTTATCTTTTGAATTCTCTAAATTTGAGCGCTTTTCTGGAGGTGGATCCATCAAGGAAATACCAATATGCATGACATGCCCATCATTTTTTTTACACCCTCCATCCCGTAAAGTTAGTCACTTACAGAATTACGTACAATTTTCAAGCTTAAAGAAAATGTACTTACCGAAATATTTTTTGTGCAATATAGATCTTATTTGATACTTGTAAGGACCCAAATTTTTAAATGAATTTCCGTAAATAATATTGGGAAAATGTGAGGAATTGAATTTCATAAAGAACCTTGGGTCAACGCGCGAAAATAAGACACGTGGGCGAGATTTGCTATACATAAGTCAATGCATGGGGTGTGGGTGTAATTAGCTATTCTTGTGTTTAAGTGAGAAAGAGAAAGAGCACAAAAATCAGTCCCTTTCCCCTCTTGAAAATTTCAGCTGCCCCATTCTCTCTCCTCTCCTCCATTAAAGCCACTCCAAGCTCACAAATCTCCCTCTCCATCAAACCCCTTCACAAATGGACCTCGGAATATTGTTCTACGCGTGATTTGAAGCCCGGAACTTACTCTTTTTGCACCTTGAAGCTCAAAAACGGGATTTTCCAATTTGGGGATCTAAGAATTCAATTTTCTCAAGTTTGAAGCTCAACCCTTGAGGTAGGGAACCTAATCTCCACCTCCTATCCTCATTTGTATGATATTTATGCCATTCATGTGTTCAATTTCATGATTATTGGTCATTCGTTGAAAAACCCATTTTTTTGGGCATGTGTTCTTGATTAATTCTTGATCAAATCTTGTAAATTGATGAGCCCCAATGTAAACTTATGTTAGATTTAACCTCCCTTACTTGTATTGGACCAATTCTTGCATAAACATTTGAGATTGGATCAAAGATTGATGAATTTGGCCTTGAATTGAAAATCTGTCCGAAGCTGATTTGTACCTATACCCCTGCATCCGGGTATTGATACCAGATGCCTCTGTCCCAAATTTTTTTTGTTTTCTTGTTTGAACTTCCTTTGATCTTGGGGTACCTTGGGCCTTCCTCCAACACCTTGTACACTCATAATTGAGCTTAATACCGATTGTTTGACTTCCATTTGACATCAACGCTTATGTTGGGACACGGTGTGAGTTTGGAGTGCATACTTGTGTTAAAAACACCATTATCAGCCACAAAATGGAACTATTGGATTTTGTTGAACTTAATGGTGTGTGTTATGAGTTTGGATGGTACAAGTGACTTATAGTATGATATTGGTTATATCCCAAGGCCACCTTACGGTGTTCTCTTGGTCATGGGTGCGCGGAGCCCAAGAAATCCGGCCATTTATATAATTCCAACATTGGTTGGTCATGGGTGCGCGGAGCCCAAGAAATCCGGCCATTACTCGAGTTAAGAAGCTATGGGAGCCGAGCCCCGTAATTCCCGATGATAAGAAGCTATGGGAGTCGGGCCCCGTAATTCCCGTGATATAGTAAATCAGGTGGATGTGTGTGAGTTGGTTTAAACATGTTGGACTTCAAATGAACTTTCTAAGACTTTAATGTGTGAGATGGAATTTTGGAATGACACTGGGGCACAATGGACGCTTAAGAAACATAACGGGACACTTGTGGATACGATGACACGTAGTTGGATACTTGGTGGACACCTTAACATGTGGATGTTCTCGTCTCATGCCTTAGTCACTTTTCGTGCACTTCTTTCCTCTCATGGTGCATCTATCATTCACATGATCATAGTAGCTGGAGATTGAGCTTTCCTACTGGGCTTGTAGCTCACCCTTTCATTTTCAGGTACCCATTGAGGAGCATGACGTGGTTGCATTGGGATGCGTGCATGCATGACTTTTGAAAACTTATTGATGGAGTTATACTTTCATCTTGACATAGTAGTATTTTTTGGCCGAGATGGCATTGTAACTCTTAGTTCATTCAATCTTTTGACTGTAGAACTTGTAACAACATTTCTAAACTACTAGGTTATGTATTTGGGTACGGGTACGAGGTATCGCTAGATTTGGATCGGTTGATTGTATTAAACCATGACTTTCTTATGAAGACTTTGACTTTTTCATCGGTTTATGTTTGACTTGTTGACTATCCTACGTGGATATTTTTGGTAATTATGTTTATAAAATCGAGGGCGTGACAATATAGTAGTTTTTAATGAGATCTTTTGAACAATGCAAAAAAAATCAAAAAGTTATTTTAGTAGATACATTATTTCTAAGTTTGAAAATTGCATATAGTTTCATAGGAGACCAATTTGAAAATTGCATATAGTTTCATAGGGGACCAACTTTAAGAGGGAGGGAGTAAGTTGATTAAAATATTTGCCATAAGTTTATACACTAGCTTTACCAAAAAGTCTAAAAAGATTAAGCACAACTCCGAAATCAATTATGTCTGATGCATATAAACCTAAATGAATCAAACATTTTGAAAACAATTATGTTTAGAGCTACGTATTATAAATGTGTTTTTAGCCTTTTTTTTATATATATATTATGAACTTGGTGAAGAAAGGGAACACCGGGGCTGGTCCCCAGATGCCGAGACCTCAAAACAGAGTCCGACGAACACACACTTCAACGAGCCTACCAATATTTGGTTCGTAGATAAAATAAGATGGGAAATGATAATGCCAAAACCATTTTTGTTTGTGCCAAAACTGAAGTGCATAATAGGATTGTACCTTGCACATGGTACAAGGTTTTTAAGCACTACAATTTTGGCACAAACAAAAACGATTTTGGTATTACCACAACCCAATAAGATGGGGAACACATTAGCAGTATAAAGCTTACAGAGAAAAATCTATATGGCAATCATCACAGTTTTCGAACGAGCTCTTTTAAAGTTACCATCACAGTTTTCAAATGAGATCTTTTAAAGTTACAATCATAGTTTACGAGATCTTTTACGTTACCATCACAGTTTTCTGCAAACCGAGATGTATTTTTTTATATACAATCTCAGTTTTTAGAAAGCGAAATCTATTCTCTAAGTTACAATCTCAGTTTTTAGATTACTGAGAGTAAAAAATATTTCCACCTCATTTTTTAGAAACGAGATCTATTCTCTAAGTTACAATCTCAGTTTTTAGATTACTGGGTGAGTTTCCGAATGGATTTTATCCATTCGTGCAGAGAGTTGATAAAATCTTAGATTTTTTAATGCAAAAATCTAAGATTTTATCAACTCTCCTCACGAATGGATAAAATCAAAGGCTTGATTTTATCAGATTTTGATAAAATCTATTCGGAAACTCACCCTGAGAGTAAAAAATCTTTTCACCTCATTTTTCGGTACAACTGAGATTAAAACAATAGAATATATTCTTCACCACGGTTTTAAAAAAAAAAAATGAGATTTTTAGAGTGTGATCTTTATGCCATTTTCTAGTAGTCCGGCCTGACTTAAAGAATAGAATCATGGTCAATTATGTGAAGAACAAACCCACCAACTAACCAGATTAATCCTCGTGCTAAACCTTGCTTGATATTCAGCAGTAGGCCGATGCGATCCCACCTAAAAAATGGACTTTATCCGATTTTTGCAAATCGTTACGTGCAATCTAACTCAATTCAAACTCTCTTTAGGAGAATTAAAAAAACTTCTGGGTCCAGGTTATGATGGGAAGTTTCTCAGAAACCAAACAAAAACGATTTGCAAATTACTAACGTAAAAACGACTAGTCAATGAGAAAAAAAATAAAAATACTCCTACTACTCAAGAAAACTTCAATTCCAAAGATTCGCGTTGCGTGTAGCTCTCATCCGATTAGACTTGATTCCGGTACGGTATTTTGACTTTCATGGCTGGGTCTTACAATAAACGTGTTTGGCTTCACCTATATAAAAACCTCTTCCGATCTCCATCAATCTGAAGCTACATATCAACACCAAATACATCGAATTCATGGCTACCTACACAACAAGATTGTTCGTTCCTTGCAGCTTGGCCAGTCTTCGCACCAAGCCCCGTTCCAAATCCCAGTCGATCGAATTCGGCCCCGTTTCTCGTTCTAAAATCTTGAAACACGAGCACGAATCTTGTTTTCTCGTTAATCAGCCGTCCCGATATTTCAGCAGCGGAAAGAGGTAAGTGTTTTTTGTTTTCGAATTTTCGATTGCCGGATTGATTTATGAACCCCTATGTTTCATGTTTTATTTTTGGTTCTTGTGAATGTTGAAAATGATCTGTCGATGCAGGGACTTGGTTGTCTACAGCAGTCTATTGCCAGGCGTTCCAATTCCTTCAGGACCCCCTTCCGATGCTTGGTAAATTATACGTAGTATGCTTTTAAACATGTTTCCGCGTCCCGTAGTGCCCCGTGTAATGCCTATTTTAAGCCGTCTGTTTTCAATTATTCAGATTTTTAAATGTTATTTATTTGCCTTAGATGTAAAATAATCTAAACCAATGATTGTCGAACAAATGGTTTAGATTGGGCAATACACGGTGTGCCCCTAGGACAGTACAGGACCCGGCCCGTTCCGTTTTGTTCACTTCTCTTCTTGTTTTTTAATTTTCCACTTTAATTCATAGTAATAAATGTTTTCGCCCATATTCTTATAGGAAAAGTTGGGTTTTGGGCGCGGTAATAACAATCATCCTGCCATTCTTCAGTCATAAATGGGGACCAGTATTCCAAATTACCAGTAAGCATCCATAATTAAGCATTTCTTTTTTCTTTTTTTCTTTTTTCTCATGCAATGTACATTCCAACATTTTGGGAATTATTTATAAATTCATTTGTATTTACTTATGCGTAGTTAGTATTTATTGTATTTTTTGGTTGAAATTTTTTTAATATATTGAATTTTCAATTTACAGAGAAAATTGAAGCTGTGGTGGAAACAGTAGATGAAGTAGCAGAAGTTATTGAAAAAGTAGCTGAGGGAGTGGAGAAGGTGGCAGATGAGATCGGCGATGAACTCCCAGAAGGTGGAAAACTCAGACGTGCCTTCGATTCCATTGAAAATGCTGCCAAAGAGACAGCCAATGCAGCTAATTTAGTTGATGAAATCCTTGACAAGGTTTTATTTCCTTCATCATACATATGCTTTATTTATCTATCTTTTGGAAAATTATTCGGTTACGAATTTTTGTGGCTCGTTTTATGCAATTTTATGGCTCATTTTATAAATTATTGAGGTTTTCATTATGCATTTTTGTGTGTATGGTTGGTCCTTTACAAATATTGTGGCTCATTTTATGAAATTTTTGGCTCAATATATGAATTTTATCCTGGTCTATTTTATCAAATTTTTGTGATTACTTTTTCCAAATTTTTTGGTGTTATTTACAAATTTTTATAGTACTACTTATGAACTTTGTAGTAAAAAAGACGGACTAAGGTCAAAAGAAACGGTTCGAAGTTATGAATTTTCGCAGTTCAATATCCAACTTTTTTTATGTTTAATTACGAGATTTTGTGATATTTTACAAAGTTTGTTGGCTCAAAACGTAAACTGACATACCGTACACTAATAGCCTCACCATGCCGATCCCTATCTTTTTAAGTCATTAATTTGGTTACTCAATACCCTGAATTAATTAAGGATAAAGTAATCTTTGTTTGCTTTAACGAAAAGTCGGTTAGTTAGAAAAATGGGCCAACTTGCACTTTCGTGTGTGATGGAGTAATTTTTTACTAATAATATTTTATTATAATTGGCTTAGTCTATGTGACTAATTAGAAGCATGCTTTGTCTTTCTGGTCCATATAAGATGTAGTTTTTAATGTTTGATTATTTGAATAAAATGCAGGTTGCAGAAGTAGAGAAAGAGGTGGAGGAATTCATGGAACCGGCCAATCACCAAACCAGTGGCCAGGCAAAATTGAATGATCAAAAGTAGATAAGATTTGTTGGGATATTAATTTTTTGAATATCACGGAAGACGATGACAAAACTCAACGAAGAAAACGAATTCATGTAGTCAACTCACAATGGATAGAGAGTTGAGGCTCGATTTGATTTAGGAGATTTGTTTAAGATATTTGTAAATGTAATTCTTTTGTCATTATATTGATTTAATTGGAGGAGAGGTAATTAAATAATCTTTTTTTTTTTTTTGGGCATCATGTAAGATTTCATCCCATCCACTTTTTCAGATTATGTTTTCATTCTTTGTGTGTGAGGTACCTTTCTTAGGCTATGTTTGATAAAGCTGAAAACTGAAAACTGAAAACTGAAAATTAAGTACTGAAAACTGAATGCTGAATTTCTTAAGCTGATAAGCTGTTTGATATATACTGAATTTTAAGCACTGAATCAAATAAGTTGTTTGATATGTACAAAGAGCTGAAATCTTAATTTCACTCATTTTCCAACTTTGCCCTTCATAGATTGATATTGTCATCCTAAAACCAAATCAATTAAATGAAAAAAAAAAACATGCATTTATCAAAATCATAACAATCAAACATTGATATTGTCATCCTAAAACCAAATCAATTAAATGAAAAAAAAAACATGAGTTATCAAAATCATAACAATCAAACATTGTCAAATGTTAAAGTATAAAAATTACATTTGACACTCAATAGTAATTCATATCATTTAATTGCACTGCAATTTGGTCACGTAAGTTGAGCATAAAAATTTGGTCAGCTTGGGTCGATCCTCCTCCTGCTTCTAAATTATCCACATGTTGTTGAGCATTGCCGTAAAAAGCATTTGGATCGTTGAATTCGTCAAGAAATATATCTGAAATGCAAGTTCTCCGAATATAATTGTGCATGGTTATGCAAGCAATTACTATATTCCTTTGTGCCGCGAATGGATACGATGACATTCTTTTTAGTATTGGAAAACGAGCCTTCAGAACTCCAAAAGCACGTTCAATCACATTCCGTAACCTAGCATGTGCAAGGTTGAATCGCTCTTCTTTGTTCCTGGGGCGACGACCATTTCGAAAATCAGATAACCAATACCGCACATTTCGATATGGTGTCATAAAGCCACGGGTATGACTATAGGCAGCATCACATAAAAAGTATCTTCCTGCAAAAAAGAAGAAAAATCATGCTACAAAATACTACAATCAAATTTTTTAAAAATGATCTTACCTGATGGAAGAATTGGAAAGTTGTTAGCTGGATCACTCATAGTTTCTTTTAACACCCTTGAATCATGCGCTACTCCTTCCCAACCAGCCCAAACAAATGTGAACAACATATCAAAGTCACATATAGCAAGCACATTTTGGTAACATTTTGTAAATTATTGGGTTTTCTTAACAAAATCAAGAGACCCACATCTCAAACAAAAAAATCAAGAAAAACACATGTAAAGAACTGATCCGCACAGAGAGAGAGAGAGAGAGAGAGGGAGCAAACCTAGAGATGGTGTTGAGGAGAGAGTTTCACAGACTTGGATCTCTGCTGTCGCTGGTGTGGAATAACGTCTGGAACTGGCGTGGGTCTGGAAGAGGCGTGGGCAAGTATGGAATAAAAGAGGCGAGAAAAGAGGGAGGGTTGCTGAGCGTGTTAAGTGATAAGTAATAAGTAGGGGGGAGCTACTTAATATTTTGTTCTTTACTTCTACCTTCCTCTTAAAATATTCAGTGCCCCTTATTTTGGTTATCAAACCAACTTATTTTATTTTTGCTTAACCTATTCAGTTTTAAGTGCTGAATAGGGTTATCAAACATAGCCTTAGTCTTCTACTTTTCCAGATTATGTTTTCATCCATTTTTTCCTAACTTAATGGGATTCAACTATTTCCTAAGGTGGGATTCAACCATTCTTTCTTTTTTTTTTAATAAATTTCCTAATTTAGTGAGATTCAACAATTTCCTAATTTAGTGGGATTCAATCACAATAATTACAGGAGATAAGAAAAGAGAGGATTTCAAAAATTCATAATAACCGATCCAAGTGATTTTATTTCCTTCTTTAGGAATACGAAAAGTTAGGGGTTTATTAAAAATAGTGGGGGAGTAACCGAAATAATTATGCTAAATATGTGTCACAACATTTTCCAATGGACATAGTAAAAATCACACACGACATAGTAATTATGGTAAATTCACAAACAATCATGGTAAAATAAAATAGCGCACAATGTAAAATAAACCAAGTCAATCGTACTAATTAGGTCCAGTACTCATGGTCAAAATTTGTCCACAACATCCATTCATTGCAGTAAAAATCGATTTTGGACATGGTAATATTTGTTGATTTAACAACTTGAATCATGGTGGAAAAATATGACCACAATATCTTCCAATAATCATGGTAAAAATTAGTCTCACAAGAGTAAATATGGTAAATTTGAAACTTTTAGTTAACGGCTTACTAGCCACTGCGCAGGCCTATATAGATAATTAAGGAGAATGTATGTTGTCCTTGTACATACCCCTTATGTATGTAGGCTAGGGGTGCACATACACCGGGCTGGGCCGGGTTCGGGCCGGGCTTATAGTAGATAATAACGAAATTAGTGCATTCCCAAGCCCAACCCAATTATAATCGGGCTTCATTTAATTTGCCCAAGTCCAACCCAAATAAAATTTTAATTTCCCAAACCCGTCCAAAAAGCCCATTTATCTTACTAAAACATAGTATTACAACATAAATTAATCAACCATAACGATCACAATTACAATTCACAACCATAATAATATATTTAAAGTTCTAAGTTCTTACAAAAATATTAAAAATAGACTATAAATCAAAGTGCAATTAAAATATTCAAAAAGATGGAACTCTTCGATATATATCAATCTCTATATGTAGTATTTAAATAAAATATTATTTAAATCGGGCCGGGCTGGGCTTTAGAGGAGTTTCCCAAACCCAGCCCATTTAGTAAACGGGCTTAAAATCTCAACCCAGCCCGGCCCTATGGGCCTGAATATTTGTCTCAAGCCCTAAAAAAATCGGGCTGGGTTGGGCGGGCTGGGGCGGGCTACCGGGCCGGTGTGCACCCCTAATGTAGGCCCGCGCAGCGACTCTCTTATGGTATAAAATCGTCTCATAAGGTTCTGGTAAAAAACAAAAAGCAAACATTGTAAAAAACAATGGTAGTAATATTTAATGAGAAAATGTTGTAAACTTATAACTAGTCAAAAAGTATGGTAAATATAATATCCTTTTAGAACACCAATCATGGTAACAAAATATCACATATCACGGTTTTTATGGTTAAATGAGGTCCGATTTATCCTCAAGCCCAACACATCTCCGATTTCCCCAGCTCCGAGTCCGCCTCTGAAAGTAATGGGGCGGGTACGGGGGAGGGAAAATCCGACTCCGATCCGACCCGTTGCCATCCTAAGTTATAGAATTCAGCCCTAGTATAAACTTCAGACCTACAACCAGCCGTCCTCCCTCTTCTCTCCCTCTCTCATTTAGGAATATGGCAGCTCAGCACTAATCGGCTTCTCCTCTCTCTGGTCTCTACGTTCTTGTCCTCTTTCAGCCGGAATAGGTTACCAGCATTTATAGACCGCACCGAACTGTTTGTTCAGCCATACCCAAAAATCCCAACCTTTTTGGGTTTCTGAAATGAAAGCTCTGAGAGCTGCGCTTAGAACACTCCCCGTCCTTTCTTCTTCTTCAATACCCACCAAAACCCATCTCAATTCACCCCTTCTACGCCGCTTTTACGCTGCCCAACCTCAGCAAGACGATGACAGTGGTGATTCTACCTTTGACAGTACCGAATACACATTACCCAACACGAGTTTTGATGAAATAGCTCCAAATTCGACATGGGATAAGAAGTACAGGGATAAAGCGGATCGAGCTGTATTTGGGGAAGAAACTCAGGATAGGAAACTGTTCAAGGAAAAGGAGAAGACGCGAAGAGCTAGTGTGCTTGCCAAGGCTTTACTTAAAGCGGCCTTAGAGCGGGCGGATGAGGAGGAAGAGGAGGACGAGGATTTGGTGGTGAAGGAAGAGGATCAGAAGTCGTTGTCTGTTGGCATTATTGGAGCACCCAATGCTGGAAAGTCAGCATTGACCAATTACTTGGTTTGTGATTTAATGTTGGATTAGTATAGCCAATGTTTTTTGGTTGTTTGATTTTAGGTTTTCAGTTTGTTTAAGGTTCTCTTTTTAGTATTTGTATCTATGCATATGTCCATGCTTAACATGAATATAGTTGATAGGGTGTTTGATGGAGTGGAAGAGTGAACAAATTCGAAAAATAGGAAAGGGGAAAAAGGATATGAACTCTTGCACGGAAAATGGGTTAGGTGGAATGTGGTATAGTGGAAATAACAACTCATTTTAAAGCCACGTATGTCCCTCCCTCTCCCGTGTGCACAATTTGTCTTGAGTTTCTTGTTCTACTTCACACCCAATATTCTATTTCAACACCTCGAAGTAGTTGGAGTGTTGGACCGATGTGTGGGAATGGACTTTGGAGTGTTGGACCGAAGTAAGGGACTGGTGGCATAAATGAGCGAAAAGCGAAACGACTCCTTTGTTAACCCCAAGGAAATAACCGATAGCGTAGTGGTGGTTCATGATAAATATCTCAAGAAGTGCAGGTCACGAGTTTGAATCTTGTAGCGCTTGACCCCTCGGGCCACCCCGGGATTTAGATAGCTGGGGATTAATGAATTGAAGCTTTTTTGAACGCCTTTTTTACCCTGAAAAATGAATCTGTTGTTTACCCTCTATGACACCTTGTTGCTAGTAGTAGATGCCACTAACTTGTTCCCACTAGATTTACATTCCAACTTACTTTGGATGGTCCCTCTTGCCCTTTCTCTCTCATTATAGCCAGACCTGATTTTGTGCTCTTTGTGCTCTACTTCTTCTCCAATATTTTAATCAAGGTTCTAAAACTCGCTAGGTGCTCCCAGGGCGGCCGGGCACCTTCTAGCTTCCAGAGCTGAGTACTCGGCGCCTAGTCGGGCAATTAGTCAGTCTAGTCGGCGAGGGGCCTTCTAGCGCCTAGGCGGTGAGTACTTGGCCTTCCAGACCTTCTTTTAGAACACTGATTTTAATGGCTAATTAGCTAATAACAGTTTGGGTGTTTTTGTATCTATGGACCTCAATCATGGATTTCCTTAGAAATTGGAGTTCCATCCTACTCTTGAATGTAATATGTCTTAAAAGCTTAAAATATTGATAATGTAATGGCAGCACAAGGAGATTACCAGGATTGAAGATGCACTGGATGGATTTGTTTTGATATATCTTATGACAAAGCAGACATTGGTCTTGCATGCTCTCTATCTATGTGCTAGCAGATATGTAGGCATAGCGACGTTAAGTTTTTGATCATCGCACTAAAACATCTATATGTTCGCATCGTTTTCTGATTAGGATTAATCCTGCTGTGATTACATGTATTTTTATATGTTTTCACATTATTGATTTAGGTTGGGACAAAAGTTGCTGCTGTTTCTCGCAAGACACACACAACTACTCACGAAGTGTTAGGAGTGGTGACAAAAGGAAGTACCCAAATTGTAAGTCACTTATCAACTCAATGTATTCTAGATAATATGGTTTATTATTTCTTCTTCACTCACAAAAACAGCTTCACTCCTAAAATACAAAAGCAGAGTGTGTACCTTGGTTTCATGTTTCAATAAGATTAAAACTGCAAGATCCACCTGTTTAATAGTTTGTCATTGGATGATTTTTTTCCAGCTATATATCTAACTTTTTTTTAAAGCACCTATATATCTAACTGGTTTGTCGGTCAGTGTTTTTTTGACACTCCAGGAATTACGCAACGGAGTATTGGTTTTCCTTATAAGGACGATATCAAAGTTCGTGTTGAAAGTGCATGGAGTTCTCTTGACCTATATGATGTGCTAATAGTTATATTTGATGTTCATAGACACCTTAACAGGTTAGTGACTCCTCACTTCGATTTGGAGGAAACTTCTATGAATTGAACTCTTGTTCGGCTTTGAGCAAACTTCAGGTTGTCTATTGGCCGACAAGTTATCACGTTGGCTCAGTGAACTTTCCAGTTTGCAGTCTTCTAAATTGTTTTATGTTTTTGTTGGAACCACGAAACAAAATTAGCGTCTTAGTTGCACGAACCGGGAGCGGATGCTGCGACGGGAGTGGGTGCGGGGGAGTGGAGGCACCTAGAAGTTCCCAAGGTTGGGAGTGCTTAAGGAGCATATAGATTATATTTAAATATGTATATAAAATATGTTTAAATACTTAACCATTGAAGGAAAATTTATACTTATTGAGAATTTTTCCCATCTTAAAGGTTAAATTTTTTGGTAGTTAGATATTTTCAATTTGCAAACCTTCTTGACTCGTATGATTTTCATATTCTTATTTTCACACCCTTAAAAGTATGAGAATAATTGCTTTAATGGCCCAATAAGCTCCCATCCTAGTTAGGAGAAAGCTCCCGTCAAGCTTCCATCTTAGGAGCTCCGATTCGAGCTTCCATCTTGGGAGCGCACCCATTTTAGAAGGATCCTGCAACTATGCTTGGCATCGTTGGCTGAAAACTACCAGGTGTCTACATTAGGTTCATCATTTTTCTTTGAATTTTACGTTGTCAAGATCAATCATTAGTATAATGTTATTGCGGAAAATGCTGATTATCTAGGGCAATGGATAGGCTTCATATGTGTAAAAGAGTATGAATTATGTAAATTAGACGACAACAAGTGACATGTGTGTTGTGATTCTGAATATTTTTCTTTTTATCATTATCTTAACCATTGCGCTATAGGCACTTGTTAGCATGACCGTACTGTTAATTGCCCTCAATAAGAAAATTAGGCAATTTATGCAGAAATCACAATGAAGACGAAACGTAATGGAATACCCATCCCTGCTTCCGCTTTTGTTGCTGGCAGGTAGGGGCATATGAATCTTATTATTGTTCCCATACCAAGTCCAATATTTGGTAATACTTGATGAAATTCCGGAATCGAATAAAATTCAAGTCCACAAGACATAGGTACTATTCTACACATTGTAGAACTTGACAGCAGTAAGGGAAAAACGAGTCCAACTGAATCAAGGCAGATACTTATGTGCACGGTAGAAGTTTATAACAGTGACAAAAACTAAATCTCAGGAGAGAAGGAATTGTTTTGAAATCAGGCCCTAGTAAAATAGTGGTTAAACATTTCATGACTCTGCAAACTTCTATGTACAACATAAGTTCTCACTCAAACTTTCCTAATATCCAAGTATCTCTTATGGTAGGTTTCTCATCAAGAATAATTTATCTGTTTAGAAATCTGGATTTATTGAATAATTTTGAGTGAGGACCTAATAACATCTTCTCGTCCACTGCAACACTTTTGAAATTCTGAAGGGAAGAAAACTATCAATTTGGAAAAACCGCACCAAATGGGTATAAATTTCTGTAGGTTAATAATTCATGTTCAAAGTTCTTGCAAGACTTTGGTCTATAGTGTTCGCTTTAACAGAAAGAAGACAATGATTGGTTTAGCCATTGGACTTGATAATAGCTATTCTGCTCAAGGATGTTTCATGAAAGTAGTAATCGTCTAGTGACTAGACCATCTTCATCTTTAGTTAAAGAACATGCATATAAAAGATCACGAGTCATATGACAATAACCATCATATTGTACATACACTTGCGCCCATATCCCCACATGCACTTTTATTTAATCATATATCCCTACATATGCTTGGAATTTTTTGAAGTGGAATAAGAATAGTTCTTGGGAAGTTGGGATGCCCAGGGCAGGAACAGTGTGGTTTCTTCTACAAGGAAGCCATTTGCTAGTCTGATGCTCATGGACAGCCCTTCATTAACATGATATTTGAAGGAAGCAAGTATATCGTTCTAAACATCCTTCTCATATGGGTCGTCCTTAAGAAATAGTGATGTCCAGTGGTCACCAACCTACGGGTAAAGGGTCAATCCAAAATGGGCTGATTTCCATGTATAGATGAATCTAGGAACTTCTCGTTGACTAGAATAGATCATTCTGTTTTCTTATCATCAAGGAACAGAAGAAAGTGAAATACAGTTTGCTTTTGCTAAAGCATGAGGACTAACACAAATGTAGTGAACAAGGACACAAGACGTTTTCTTCCTCCTGGGTGTACTGCGATGCTTCCTAGTTCAGTTTCTTGTTAACTCTGTTCAATGCTTTCGTATACATTTCATGTGTTTTGAGATGATATACTTTGGCTCGGTTTGGATACTTGGTATGGTGACCACGTGCCATCCGGCTAAACTTTGGGCGGGGTTCTGGTCATGGAAACAGCGTCTCAGTATAAAGTGGAGGTAAGGCTTTGTCGACCTACACTACTAGACGTATCAAACGGGCATTAGTCTTGTACACTGGCACTTGTGCCATTTGATTTTTTTATGTTG
Organism: Vaccinium vitis-idaea; assembly: GCA_963854785.1. Classification (NCBI taxonomy): domain Eukaryota; kingdom Viridiplantae; phylum Streptophyta; class Magnoliopsida; order Ericales; family Ericaceae; genus Vaccinium; species Vaccinium vitis-idaea. The sequence continues at coordinate 24,567,321 of OY978226.1, read as the reverse complement.
TTCAGGGATACTTGTTCTACTATAGAAAGGAAAAAAGTAACGGATTTTTAGGCTATTCTTGGTATATGTTGGTACATCTTTGAAATAGGTGTCTAATTCGTCATATTGTGATTTCGTGGTTTATTATTCTTAATGTTTCTTTTCCGGTTCATTGAACAGGCTTGTTTGTGAATACAATGAGTACTATTCTTGTGAATATTTGATAGTAGATACCTTCTCCTGTATATTTGATAGTAGATACCTTCTCCTGTATATTTGATAACATGATAGGATCATTGGTCACTTAATTGCTTTAATTGTTTCACTGATACAGGCCAGATGAAAGAGTGATTAGATTGATTAAACGTATGGGCTCACTAGTGAACCCGAAACAGAAGCGATTGCTATGTATGAATAAGGTGGATTTGGTTGAGAAGAAGAAAGATTTGTTGAAGGTGGCTGAACAATTCAAAGATTTACCTGGATATGATAAGTAAGTTCTCTTCTTGCTGAAAGTTGTCTCTTAACGCTTGAGATAGGCTATAATTTCTTGATTTATCTTCTTCTTTTCTCCTTTAAGGTATTTCATGATCTCTGGGCTGAAAGGTTCTGGAGTAAAAGATCTTACTCAATATCTTATGGAGCAGGTTGGTATTGTCAACTTTCATAAATATTTACCTGCTGAATCCATGATTTGTAATCTTATAGCATTTAGCAACGTGTGCTTTCTGAATGTGGTATTTCTCAATTTTTATTTTCATGAATGTCAGGTGTTGATGCAAGAATCTTGGCATGTGAATTATGAGTTTGAAAACTTGTCCACATGTTGTTCATCTATTACTGTTACAAAGGGTACACCCTTTTGGTGTGAACGTTAGTTTTAAGGCTGGCTCACAATTTAGTTTCCTAAACTACCCCTTTAACTACTTGAAGAAATTGGCAAGAAGAAGAAAAAAAAGCCTGCCTACCTAATTTTCTTCTCCTTCCTCCTCTACTTTAACTTCTCAGATTTCATCACGGATTAATCTCAACTGAAGATTTGTCACTTGCCCTTTCTTTTTCATAGTACGTTTTGCACACACATCGGGTGTGCCTGGCCCATCTAATGCAAGACATGCGGCCTTCATTTATCTTATTATATCGATCGTGTCTTGTGCTTGTGAACATGCTTATCATATATCACAACCTCTGATTTAATCATATGTGGTTTCTGCTCTGTATGTGTAAGATACCATTTATCATTGAACCACAACACAGTTCTGTGGTCAAACCTACACATGACTAGCACTATTAGTATGCTTGTCCATAGTCCAGTTTTTCACCATGTTTCCCTCTTCCTTAGGAAAAGGGAATAAAATCATATATGGGTTGGCCCTTTCTTCTGGATACTTCCCCCATGCAGTGTTTCCAAACATTGCCATTAGGGGTGAAAAAAAAAACCGACGGGACCCGAACCGACCGAAAAACCGAAAATTCGGTTCGGTGTTCGGTTGGTCCAGCCTCGAAAAAAAACCCGAAAAAACCGAACCGAAAAAACCAAAATACTTCTCGGTTTGGTTTCAGTTTCCCGGAATTTTTGTCAGACCGAATCGAAATACCCTAAAATCATCCCGATTTAGACCGAATTACCCCGAAACCACCCCTAATTGGACCGAAAACCACTCCTATATCGGTTTCCTGAAATTGACCCCACAAAAAATAACAAATCACAGCCGTCCATCTCAATTTTAACGTCGGACCGAAAAAACCGAAAAAAACCAAAAAAACCGAACCACCCCGAACCGATCGGTCCATTGTTTTTTTCGGTCAGGATCGGTTCCCAGCAAAATCACCCCGAACCGATCAGTTCGGTCCCGAACACCCCGAAAACCGAACCGAACCGAACCGACCGATTTTCACCCCTAATTGCCTTGCATATGTAGGTGGAATAGGGGAGTTCAAAGAACCCTTTATGTTTTGTTCATTACTACTGGCATCCAGGTTTTTCCTACATGGTGTTTTAAAAATTGCATGAAAGCTGTAGGTTGCATTCGAGTATATTAAATTGATTTATTAGATGCCAAGGCTCCTTGTGTTATGTAATTATTGCATTTTATGGCAGAAATATGCTCATACACAGTCTAGTTTGTTACCACATGTCCAATAATGATTTCATTAGTTTTTTTCCTTCTTGGATATTGTTTCTTTGGGAAATAACTTTCTTGAAAGATGCGGCTACTCTGGCTATGCCTTTATCCAAGTGCTACCATATGAGCTTAATTAGGGGGGAAAATGAGGGGGAAAAACAACAAAAGAAAATAAATGTCCTGTTGTTAATCAGAGGGTTCTTTCAGAAATTGCTTCATGTTTGTTTATTTCCATTGTTTGTGCCAATATTTAACAATATATGTTGGATTAGATACCTATTACATATTTCATTTTAACATAGATGTCAAATTGGCAATGTAACAATAATCGCTTAAGTTCTGCTTCATATTTGTTTATGTTCCGTTGGGTTTGACGTTACGAACAGTTGTATCATGTTGGGTACTGGGCAGTTCATTTTACTAACAAAGAGAAGCAAAATGATTTTTATACTTTCTCGTGGCAAATACCCTTATAACTTCATCATTTATCTTCTATATGGTTTGCTCAAATAGGCATATTTGCATATGAAATCATTTTCCCAAATGCAGGTTATGTTTGAAGCTATTCTACCTGATTCTGTTCATGTTCATTTTCTCTGGTTAAGTCATGTATCTAATTCTGACCCTCTATCGTTTTCATACTACGTGTAGGCAGTTAAAAGACCTTGGGATGAAGATCCCCATACAATGAGTGAAGAAGTTATGAAAACTATATCTTTAGAAACTGTACGCGAAAAGTTGCTGGACCATATACACCAGGTTGAGCTTAGCTTCCTACATCTACGTGTCATATGGCAAAAAATTATTTGAGTTGCTCGTTTTGATTTACTAGTTTTTCTGTATTTCCTTTATCCACCTTATTTCACGAGGAGTTTAAATTGGGTAAGTGAACTTTTATTTCAGGAAATCCCATATGACATAGAACATCGCTTGGTTGATTGGAAGGAGTTACGAGATGGTTCTCTTAGGATCGAGCAACACCTAATCACTCGGAAGATGAGCCAGCGCAAGATCCTTGTTGGGAAGAATGGCTCTAAAATAGGGTACATTCCTAACCCAATCCCTACCAATTCAGGCACATGGATCCTTAATTGCCTTTCCCCTTATCAAGAGGCATATGCTCAGTTGAACATTTTTCGTGACATCACTCCACGTCAATTTAGGTCTTCCGTTAAAATGATTACTCAATGGTTTTCACTGTACATGAACAAACCTTCTTAATTCTTTCTTAACTTTTCCTTAATTGGTGCTACTTGTACCATTTCATGAAGGTTATTTTCACCGAAGCAGAGTTTTTCCTCTTGTATTTCTGTTGTGTGTTAGAGGTGCATCTCTGACCAATTTGTGTAGGTTTTTATTGTGATTTTGGTTGCAGCATGCATTGTTGAGAATTTCTTCTTACTCATAGGAGAACTATATGGTTGATTGATTTCTTGGAAATGGCATAGATGACACAAGGAAGAGAAAACACAAAAGGGGATAGTTGTACTTGTCGAAAAACGAGGATAGAATAGAAGATTTAGGGGGTGATGAAGAAGTGAGAAAAATCTATATATAGAGAGAGAGAGAGAGAAACTATAGTCCTTCCGTACATTCAAGTATTGAATTTGTATTTGTATTTAGATTGCCTATCTCCTCCCAACCTAATTAGCAACGGATACGGATACGGACACGACACAACGCAGATATGCGGATACGTAATTTTTCCAAAACTAGGACACGATACGTTGGGGGATATGTTATACAATATAAAATTTGAATTTACATATATACCCAAAAAACTGAGAAAAAACAGAAAAAGAAAATAGAAAAACTGAGAATAAAAAATTTTAGGGTTGATTTGGGCTAAGTTTTCCGTTTGATATCATGGTTGATTTTAGCAAATGAGTTTAGCAGGTGCTAAAATCATGGTCTCTTTTAGCTAAAATCAACCATGATTTTAGCACCTGGTGAACTCATTTGCGCAACTGGGTTGCTAAAATCAAACAAAAAACTCAGCCTTTACTTATTGGGTGTTGCTTTATTATTCTGTTTAATTTAAAAATTATAGTTTTTACCCCGTTTCAAGTTTTAAATATTGTATTTTGACCCATAGAGTGTCCGAAAACGTATTGATAGCGTGTCAGAGCATATTGGAAAACGTGCCAGAGTGTATCGAAAAATGTGTCTGAGCGTATCCAAAAAACATATCCGACTCAGAAAAAATAATTAAATATTTGGATACTTATTTTCAAACATGTATCGGGAACGTATCCGAGCGTATTGGTGTCCGATACGTTCAGGATACGGATTCGTTTACCCTGGGAGAATGACCGTGCTTCTTAGCTCCCAACTGATCAACTTTTGTTCATGTCTTGCATCAATAAGGACATAGGAGTATTTTTTAAACACCCCAAAAGAGGTCAAACTAAGTCTATGGCTTCTTTTTCTTTTTTTTTCTCAGTACCTTATCTAAAAATAACTTGTATTGCCAAATACCTTTTCATTTGTCTTGTTATTTTCCTAACCCAACCAAAAGTAAGTAAATGAATTTAACTTCTTCACTTCGTTTTCTCTCCATGTATTTTCCCTTTCATTTTTCTTTTGCTTACATATCAATATCATAGCTTGGAAGATCTTGTGAGATGGAACGTATCAGAGATTAAATCAAGGACTCCTAACATGGCTCGTTGCTAGTTTACATTACTTATCTTTGCATAGATCCGACATCAACTTGACTGTAGCAATCTATTCTTGTGATTGTTTTTTTGCATCGAGTTAGCTGTTTTTTTTTTATACTATTTTTTGCTTTTTGCAAAGTATAAGCACTCTTCACGAGTTTATCTTTCTCCCTTTGATTTCAATCTCCTATACATATATCTGCTAGGGGTGTCCACGGATCGGATCCGGATCCGATCCGATCCGCTCAGAGCGGATTATGGTTTTTAAGATCCGGAACCGAACCGAACATTCACGGATCGGTTACGGATCAGATCAGATTGGATCGAGTCGGATCGGACAGATTTGACGGATTAAAGAAGGATTATTGAGCGGATTGAGCGGATCCGATCCGATCCGGATCCGGAACCGTCAGATAGGAAATTCTCGATCCGGAAACCGAACCGAACATTCACGGATGGATCAACGGATGGTTCGGATCGGTTCGGATTGGTCGGATTGGCGGATCGGATGATCCGCTGGACAGCCCTAATATCTGCGTTGATTATCTGTGGCAAAACCAAATATTTCTTGTTGACCTTGTATTCGAGCATTCGGCAGAAGTTCTTTTTTTGCTTCATGTTATGGATCTACCATTTCATCAAATGCATTCATTTGAAATAATTTTTGGTTGCTTTGTAGGAGGATAGGCATTGAAGCCAATGAAGAGCTAAGATCCATATTTAAGAGGAATGTCCATCTGATTCTTCAGGTTAGATTAAAATGATGAAGTTGGCTAATGAAGAAGAATGTTTCTGCTGCATACCATTTTCTACCAAGCCATTTTTGTGTTGTATATAAAAGGGCCATCTACTGTAAGTGTACTGTATTTGTATTTTGAGCAGATGATTTTCGATGCTTTGTTTGCAAACGTGATTAACAGATTGGTTTAGGGCTGTTTCCCTTTGTTTTATCCATTTTTCACATTTTCCCTTGCTTGCTTTTTTGTATTCTATAAAACCACACAGAAGATATAAGTTTACCCTCTTAATTTATTGAATCCTTCCAGTTTAGCTCTACAATATGATTCTTTGAACTTTTACTTACTGTGTTTATGCGACTAGGCATTTGAAGTTTGTTCACGTATTGTAAGGCGTAGGAGGGGCATTGAGACAACATGCTGGGAGTGCAGTACTTTTCTGATAGATTTCCTTCACTTAAAATTGGCACATTGAGACAACATGGGTGGCGGCGTGAAACAGGAGTTCAGATCCTCCCTCAGGTTCTCTCTCAATCTATTGTCAACGGCTAAAACGTTTTCCCCACCATTACAACAATTTTAAAATTTTCACGTTGACCCCCGCCGTGTCCCCTATCCTCCTCCATGTGTCCCCTGCCAAAAAATTCAAAAACAATTGGGACAAGCCACATGGCGTGTCTCATACGTATTTGGCCGTGTCCCTGCCATGTCCCTGTGTCCCATACAGCACCTTCTAGTGGTGTTGGTGCTTCATAGCAGCAAATTGTCATATGAGATTGTGTAATTACTGAAGGCCAAATTAGAAATATTGCAGACATATCGAATTTTTATTGACTATTGATAGAGACATGATGTGAAGATAGTCCTCTATCTTGTTGAAAGTATATGTTGAGACGTGATGTGAAGATGGTCCTTGTATATTTTAGTCAGATTCCAAGCTCTTGTGATTAGCATAGAATCTATAGATGGAGACATCATGAGAAGATGGTGCCTTTTCTTTTGGTTAAATTGGGATAACTAAGTTGTTAAAACTGTTCCAAAACATTTTTGTTTGATGGAAACCCCTTCTTTCAGACTGAGTGTTGGACATTGTAATATCTGTTATTTTCTTCCTATGTTATGGATAGGAGTATGCATTATGCTAGCAGAGACTGATGAAAAAAAATGTTACCATTAGCGAAGGGCCCTGAGGGGCAAACCTTGTTCACGCTTGAAAAGCCATAGCATTTACGTTTTGTGCACATAGGCATGTATAATTCACCTATAAATTGCGCAAAGCCAATGGAGAGAAGACATTCCTCTGTGAGTCAAAAGAATTAGAGAAAAGTGAACCCTTTCAAACTTTGTAAATGGAACTTAATATCCTACGTGTTCCTCCACTCACGCTTCCTTCAACTCAACAAGATGAAGAGTGCTGGCCTGCCAGTTTTTTTGTTTCAGCTGTAAGATACCATGTTGATGTTAGAGATGCCAAGGGTATTGTGGACTAAAACCCTTTATGAGATGTGACTCTGCAAATATTGACCTTGCTAAGCCAGGGATGATGAACCAAGTTGGCATCGAGTGTGGGTGTGTGAGAATAGTCTGTCTTCTTAATATAAGGGGGGCTTCTGATAGTGGGGTCCTTAGGAGTTACGGTGCAGCATAGGTCTACAGGGCGAGCTGAGCTCCAAGCAAGTGGCCTAGAATGTGATGGTGCAACCCTCCCCAACCACACACACAAACACACCAGTGGTCTATGGGAGATGCAGTACAACGGAGGTAAACCGGGCTACCTCAGCTCCAACCGAGTGGCCTATAATGTCGTGGTGTTCAATGCGTCGAGCTTATTCATGGACCAAGACACCACTCTGGGTGGTTTAAGCTAGACTCCTTACCACCAAAGATTGAAGGGATTACGAGGTTCCAATATTGCTCCTCCTTTGGGAGTAATGTAGCGCCTTCAGGGGACGCCGCGTGACATCGACTATTTGGAGATGCAATTTCTGAGTAGCCTTCTTTAGGATCCCAAATGAACGGCGAGTTAATCTTTATATTTCCAGCAGACCAAAAGTTTTAATCTTAAATTTGCATATCTAACCAATAAGTGCAATACCCATGCTATGCATGGGAGCGTGGAAATAATTCTGTTATGTATACTGACATTACCCGTGCTATAAATGTGAAACTTTTATTGGGAGAAAGTTTGAATGTGAGAGGAAGTTTGGAAGCTTTTTTTTTTTTTTTTGGTACGGAGGATAGATGAATATTAGTGGCTGAGGTGATTTTTGGGTGATTTCCTTCTTTTCTTTCTTTCTTTCTTTCTTTTTCAAAGGACTGCTGTCTGTCATACCCATGCTTATTATATACTCCAATGTCTCTTGATATACAGACAATGGGAACTCATCAAAACACATAAACAATACAATGGGAAGTTCTTTGTTGAGAAAGATTAGTGTAAATCTAGCTATACAAACAATAACAAACTGTTCATATCTGTACCCATACTTGTGTTGATGTTGATGTTGTTGATGTCAATGCAGTGGTTCCCGCTCAAGATTGAATCAAACTTTCATGGTTTAATCTGTGTGAATAAGACTTTTTATTTTGTTCTTTCAAAATTTTGGAGTTCAACTACAATAAAGTGTATACAGTTGAGCTGATGAAGTATTTATTGAGTTATGCAAGCAATCCTACTGTTTCTTCAGAAGAAGCAATCTGTGTGCAGAAGGGTTTATTGAATCAGCTATTAGGAATCTTTTAAGTGAGTTAACTAGTTTGGGTTGTTTCCTTCTCAAGATGTGATTTCTTTAACTATGGGAGGAACCCACTATGCATAAGATGCGACTGCAAGAGACCCTCATTTGGGATTACTGATTCCAACTCTGTTTTCGGACATGGTAGTGGGTTATATGGAAATAAGCCTGATATTGATGGCAGATTGGCTGCCAACGAAGAAAAGGCACAGCGGTGGTTTACCAAGGTCTCTAAACTGAAGAGTGCTTCTGATTTGAGTAATGATGCTGCTGATGAAGATTTTCCTGAAATCATGCCTTTAAGGAAAGGGGTAAACCGGTTTGTTGTAAGCACAAGGAAGACTCGATTGGAGTGGAGGATTGCTAATGCTCTATTTCAAAGAGATGCAGCTAATACTGGTTCTTCTGAGATTCTTGGTCGCACATCTGCGGTTTCTGATGGTGATAAGAACAATGTTGCTGATGGACAAAATGCTGAAACAGCAAGTTCTCCTTCATTGTCTGGATCAACATCTCCACAGTTTGGGCACCCCGAGGGGAGCCATTCCAGTTATGTTCCATTTGTGCCGTTACCTAAGGACATGTTTGCTAAAAATCCTGAAAAGATTGAGGAAAATGAGAGGGTGGTAACAGATACCATCCATAATGCCTCTTTGGAGGCGATTGAGCAAATAGCACTGTTCCTGGGAGTGCAGTGAGACCAGAAAGTCAGTGGATAGTTTGCATTTAACTGAACAGCCATCAAATGAGGTTGAGAAGTCCGAAAGCTGGTTTAAGAAGGTGGCAGATTTGCATGATGATGCAGACTTGGAAAGTGAAATTTCAGATGACTTTCCAGATGTCATGCCTATGCGTAAGGGAGAAAATCGTTTTGTAGTGAGCAAGAAAAATAGCTGTTCTTTATCTTCTCCGACATACAAAAGGAAGATGGCGATGGAGCAAACAGGTAGCACTACCAGTTTCGTCCCCTGTCCCTTTCCCACCAGATTACTTTGCTAAAAGGGATAATCAGCATCAGCAGTCACATGGGGCAGATTCAACTGTGAAAGCAACCGGTGAGACTTCTTCTGATTCTGACACAAAAGATGTGCACAAAATGGATAAACCATAAACCAGAAAACTTAGATGATAGAAAGACTTGAGATACTTATGGGTCGCCAATCAGTGGACATATCAGAAGAGGCTAAGGCTCAGAGGTGGTTCTGGCGTGTTGCTCAGATAAAGGACATCTCTGAACTCAGTCAAATACCCGATGAAGACTTCCCGTCGATAATGCCAATGCGGAAAGGAGTTAGCAGGTTTGTCGTGAGCAAGAGAGAAGATTGACATTTCCGCAGTACACGAGGAATCTTCCAGTAGTGAGCTCGGATCCAATGAAGAAGGAAAACGAAAATAGCTGAAAAAGAGAGAATGTTTCTTTTTCCGCAAGCTTCAATCATCAAATTTTGTTCTTTGTAACTTTGTTAGAGAAAACTAAAGAGCTGCAAAAATCATTGATATTTGTCATCAACTTTTCTCCAGCTGCATTTGTATACCTGCACATACATTTGTCTCATTGCATAGCATGTCTTTGTTGGTTTGGCATACTAAGAACTGAATATGAGTTTTTTCTGTGGTTACAGAATTACTAGTTATAACTTATACATTAACATTAACAATAATACTAATATTGTTATTCCCTAGGATGCTTCATGAACTATAAGAAAAGTGTTTGGCCTTGGGGCCATTGGTAAACCTCTGATTCAATACAGAATTGGCAACTGTCTTTCTACTTTCTTATGGTTTGAAAATTGGCATTCTCTTGGGCCTCTTTACAAAAAGGTGATCTTTGTTGGCCAGGGTTTTCATCCATTATTCACAATGTACTTTGGAGATGGCCAAGAGCTAGGAATAGAATCATTCAAAGTATTGTTGCCCAACCTTGCAGTGGAGGATTCACTGGTCTGGTTGCGTGGTTCTATTGATTCTTACTCTCAGTTTGCCTGGGAAGCTATAAGGTCTAGATTTCCTGAGAAGCAGTGGACAGAGGTAGTGTGATTCAATGAAAATGTCCCGGTGGGCCTTTATTATTTGGCTGGCTTTTCAGCAAAGGTTGAAAACAATTCCTGACCCAACCTTTCTTATTCCACTCACCAAAACAAAAAAAATTTCTATAGAGCAATACTATGGGCACTAACTAGAGTACAAATTGTTGCGCTAAATGTGCATATGTCACTGCCACATCAATACATTATTGAACGCGTGGATAAATTCATACACTAAAATAGTGGCACATGAACATTTAGTATAATAGTTTGTATAGTAATTAGTGTCTGTAGCTTTTCTGTTTACTAGTAATAAATTTCAGCCCTTCTTTTGGTAGTAAAAAACTACTGCTTTCTATTTCTACTCCCTCCGTCCCAAAGAGATATGTGGAAACTTTATATTCATCCGGGGACGGAGCTAGAATTTCATATCTGGAGGGGCCGTAACATAAACAACAAGATTTTAAAAATTCAAGTTTTAATATCTAAAACAATTAAAGAGCTTGATAAATAGTACTAGTACTCAATGCAAAACACAATATCTACATGCTCCTAACAAACCAAAAACAACTAAATAAAAGTATTTCAATGGTTAGTGTGACACTCCTTTAGATCTCAAAAGTCATATATTATTGAGTCGGAACTAATTTTTTCGAAAATAATTTCCTTCTCCATGAACAAATCCAAAGCAATTGTGAGAAACTCATCCTCCATTTTACAAATGAACCCTGAGGCCAAAGCCGAAACAAACCCTAATTGTAGGTTTTACATAATTCTTAAATTTTTTGGAGTTGAAAATGTTAATTAAAATTCTTTTTTCAAGGGACCAGCAACAGATTTGACAACTTGTAATTTAAAAATACCAAAAACAGTGAAAATGCTTTAGTAGAAACTGGAAACTCAGCGTAAGCCACAAAATTTGTTGGCCAGTTCTATACTACTATTAAAGAAGAGATGACCTATTCATAAGATGTTTTAACAGTAAAAATGAAAAATTAAAAGCCACCGTGGTATTTTTTTTATTGGAGAGTGGCCTTGGCAACCAATAACCAACTAGTAGCTCCGTTCCTGCACCGTGTATCCTCAGTCCAAAAAAAAAAAAACCTAGTAAATGTATCCGTAGCCCCCTGGCCTTATCCACTCGACCTTCTCAGCTTCCCACAACTATTTTACAGAACAAAGAACACATCCCTCCATTTCTTCTTCAGAAAAATGGCGTTCTAATAAACAAGACAGGCCCATCAAAACAAGGAGCACCATAGAATTCACGTTCTTCCACCAATCCAATGGCGCTTCTTCGCCATTTATGCTTTCCAACATCCTCTCAATTCTCTCCCCAACAATTACTACAATTCTCTCTAACGAACCCACTATCCTCTCTCCCCAAACACCCCCAATTTAACGCCAATCACTTCACTCACCTCTCCTCTCTTTCTCTCTCTACTTCCCCATTCCCTCTCTCACTCACACTTCCAATCAAAACCCAAAAACCCAGCAACCCATTTATCATCAGTGCCGCCTCCGCCTCTTCAACCCAATCTCAAGCTGTCATTGAAACCCCAGAACTCGCCGAGTCAACCCAAGCCCAACTTGCTGAAAAAGAAATTGATGAAACCTCTCGAACCAGAGTTCTCGCACAGAATCTGCCATGGACGAGCACTGCTGACGACATTCGTCCTCTATTTGAGAGATACGGGACCGTTGTGGATATAGAGGTTTGTTTCTTTTCCTACCTCCTATTATGTTGGTTTTTCTTTCTGGGTTATGTTTCATCTTTTTGGTTCTAATTTCGGGTCTTTGCTTTTTTCTTTGGTTTTTTGTTTTTTTGTTTTTGTGATTAAAAAGTTTTCGATGTATAACAAGAAGAGTAATAGGAACAGGGGATTGGCTTTCGTTACTATGGGTTCACATGAGGAAGCTTTGGCAGCTCTCAACAATTTGGAATCGTCTGTAAGTATATCGTCTTTGACTTTGGGTTCTGTTTCTTCAGTGGAGGGAAGTTTTGCCTTTAGCTTCAGAAAACCTTTTTACCAATGTAGTTTCTGCTTTCAAAGATTTTAGTTTTTTGGGTAATAAAGAGTGTCCTGATAAACCGGACTAATCTCTCTAGCCCCTCCAATGGGGTGGTGATTCAAAACTGGTAGCCTGATCAGACCACTGATTTGGAACTGGGGACAGGCCTTGCTCCACCGCCCGACCAGCGCAAGGAACCCCCACCGTTAGTGCCTAATCAGTCACAGTTGACCCGGAAGGCACGAGGGTTAAGTGACTAGAGGTGGAGAGGGATGTACATAGTGTATTGCATAGAAAGATGTACCTCTTGCGGTTTATCACTCTACTTTATGTAGAGCTCCAAGGCTTGCCCTCCAAGTATTCACGTGCTCGACACACGCGTTAACCGCTTCGGAAGACCTCATCTGTGACATACCTAGTGAAACGAATAGGACCACGTGCACGAGCTGCCTTCCATATTTTACACAGGTCACACCAGTTGGATCCGGGCCGGATGGTGACCAAATGAGTCGGTGCGGATCCGGGCATCCCAGATGGAGGCCTCGGTGTAGTGACCCGAAGTAAGAGGGTTGGATTGAATGTTAGGTCCGGCCCAATGATTCGGTCCGAACCAGTGGTTGAGCCTGGCATGGCTATTGAACGATTGGGACCTTGTGAATCACATTATTCGGCCTACTATACCTCCCACAGCACTCTCCATTCCATGTGTTTGTGTGAGATGAGGTGGCCCCCAAGGACAAATCTCTGCAGAGGGGAATCTACTCTGCAACCTTGGGGTTGTAACTCCTGCTAAGGCATGTTGATGCTAACCTAGGAGGACCAACTCCGCCATTCAATGGCAGAATGCCAGTACCCAACCAATAATTTTGCTTGCTAGAGCGTTAGAATGCCACATTTTTGCAGAGCATATCTCTTGACTGTAGCCATTCAGGATGATGTGGCGAAAATGGCATTGTCAGACCTTAAGCCAAATTTGGCAGAAGACTTGGCAATGCCAGGATTTGGCAGGAAATGGAGAAGCTTACTACAACTATTCACTTAAAGGGATTTATCTTTCCAGTAAGCTGAAGTTTAGTTTGTTAATGTGCTCTTTTTAGGAATTTGAGGGTCGAACTTTAAAGCTCATTTGGGCGAAGCCAAAGAAGGAAAAACCTAAACCTGTTGCAGAGAAGCCCAAGCCAGCACCAGTTCACAACTTATTTGTCGCGAATTTGTCATATCAGGCAAGAGCCAAAGATCTGAAGGAGTTCTTCAATTCTGAAAATGGCAATGCTGTTTCTGCAGAAGTTATATTTCATGACAATCCCAGGAGGCCTACTGGATATGGTTTTGTTTCTTTCTATACCAAGCAGGAGGCTGAGGCAGCACTTTCTGCTTTTCAGGGAAAGGTAATTTAGGGATTTGGTTAATTCTGCCTAGTGAATTATGTATATTGGCACCTTGGCAGCACCATACGTTGGCATGCTTATTTAGGGCCCATTTGTTTGGGATTACTTATTTGCTAATTGCATGTTTTGGTTTTCTTTTAAGCAATTAAGCAACAAAGTTCCACCACACAAATTGCTTATGGATTATTGTTTAGCAACAAGAAAATTAGCAAGCGAACAAATGAACCCTGCTTGCTTGTCAGTTCAATACTTGGAATCTTCACCTTGCGTTTTCTGAGTGGTTAACTGGTTATTGTTTCACAGGTTTTTATGGGAAGGTCAATTCGAGTAGCGCTTAGTAAAAGATTTTTGAGACAAGGAACAAAGGCTGACATCCTATTAGAGAGTGCATCAACAACCTTGAGCCCGAACACTGAACAGTCGGAAGAAGCTGATACAGCTTGATGGTGTTTCTCTTCGAGCACAATGAGGTTTTTTTTTCCTCTTGTATGTTTTACATAGTGTCACTGTCAGTTAGATAATCAAAAAGTTAATGGGATTGATTTTGCTCAATGCGAATTTCCTGTAGTTTTGAGTCTTGATAATTAGATGTTATCATGTTGTATTTTTTGTCTTCAAACGATAATAGAGTATATCAAGGAGTGGGGACATTCTTGGATGCATCTTAACTATTGCCAACCTCAATGACAGTTGGTTAACTGATGTAGAACTTCATAATCTATCTTATTACGCCAAGTGTTGTGTGTTGAACTGCTGATGGGTTAGGCAACAGTTAAAAAAGTTGTGCTCGAAAACATTTGGTTCTCCAAGCAAAGCTCTTCGCATCGCAATTACTCATCCGTATTGATAATCAAGAAGCCTTGCAGTAACATTGTGGGAAAATACGTGCAATATTCAACCCATGGAACTCATTGCTCATCTGCTACACAAAATAAATTTACGCTTCTAAATAAGGTATTCTTGTCATTCAAGTTATGAAGCATACATATATAAAAAAAAATGTCGTACTCTTATGGGTCCGAGTAATTCACATGGTACTTCCTAATGTATTCTGGGTGTACAAAATGCGTACCCAATTTTTTCCCTTATAAACTTTTGAATTACCCCAAAAATAAAGTACATACCAAAGCCATAACTAGTTCTTTATACGAGTTGGCTTGATGAGACTTCTGCTTATGCTTATCATGCTTTTGTATAAATATTGTGGGTCATTTCCTAATAGCTTAAGCTTTTGGGATTATTGCTTGCTTAATGTGGTATCAGAGATCAGGTTGCAACAGGTCTTGGGTTCAAGTCACTCTATTAGCATTTGTTCCCGTTTCCACTATGTTTCTCCCATTTGCATTATATGAATGAATATTTGCACGTCCACGGGCAAGCCGGGGTTGCACATGAGAGAGAGTGTTAGATAGCTTGATATACATTGTTGAACCCGTTTCTTAACAGCTGAAGCTTTTGGGACAATTGGTAACTTAATATTGTTGGACAATTGGTTGCACAAGAGAGAGAGTGTTAGAATTTAGTCTTATGTGCAATTTCTTTACGAAATGAGATTAATCTTAATTGCTCCTTTTGTATGTAACTTAACTAATATTTTTGTTCCAATTTTGGAATCGCTATCTATAGCATTTCTTCTATGTTTTAAGTACAAACTTTTTTTCAAGGACGTACACAAGCTATACCCATACCCTACTTTTCTCAAATTTTACCGTATTCGACATAATACTCATATCGTACCCATATCTCAGTAGGTACTTGTAGTTGTGCTTCATAACGTAACCATGGTATACAGAGTTGATTGCTAGTAGGGTGTCATTTTTTAGTTATGAAGCACTGATACTCCTAGAGGTCGCCATGTCCGCTTATTGGACACAGGGACACGCGTGTCCCGCGCGAGGACATGTATTGGCGTGCCCCTTTAATTAAATTATTTTTTTGGAGGGGGACACACGGGGAACACGGCACAAACATGCGTGTGCAGCGTGTCCCCCACTCTCTCTCTCTGTGTGTGTGTGTATATATATATTGTGTGTGTAGGTATGTATGTACTCGTATATATATTTCCGTCGCTTCGTGGGTGTATATGTTACACATATATGTCATGTTTATGTAATGGTATATATACCATACAATTCATACAGATAATGAGATAAATATATACACTTTTCTATTGATACATAAGATATCTACACTATTGTCACTACATACATACCTACACGCACATGACATATGATTGTATAATATAGTTATTATTTATTTATTTTGCCATGTCCCCTGTCGTGTCTGTGTCCATTTTTTAGAATTCTCGTCTCCCGTGTCAGTAAGCATTTTAGATTATAGTAGCTGTTATCTAGTAACAGATCATGAAAGATCAAACACACTCTTTCGAACTTGTGTATTGAGAGATCAGACATACAGTGTTACTTTAAGCACATTGACAAGCAGGTATTGTTTCTTTCTGCACAATATGGGATATTTATAACACACTCTCTCTCTCTCTCTCTCTCTCTCTCTCTCTCTCTCTCTCTCTCTCTCTCTCTCTCTCTCTCTCTCTCTCCACATTTGCATGTGCACGTCTGCTTGTTAGAGGAAGCCATGTTTGCTAAATGGCCATTGTTTCTTTCATATAACCTAGATAAGTGAAACCTTCTTTGTATACACGTTTGTGTGTACGTCTTCTTGTTAGAGGAGGCCATGTTCGCTAAATGGCCATTGATTCTTTCATATAACCGGGATAAGGGAATCCTAGAGACCAAGTTACTAGGGCTTTTGTGCTGATGTTCTTTTAAGAGCATCCCCTTCTCAGCAGAAGATGGCGTATCTGTGTTGTGCACAATGGCTTACTAAGAAAATAGTAGTCAGGTGGAACAAAATGTCAAGGAGATTTTAATTGCACGTTGAGTTCCCGATATTGCCTCTTAACTTCTCCAACCTTCACACTTCTATCATGTATGGCATTGCGTAGTTAGTTATAGTCACTGGCTTTATTTGCTTTGCTCTGTTGTACTTGGTTGATACAGTTTATAATGCTTCATTGCGTGCTTCACTTGGTCTACTCTTTTACAGCTTTTGTGTGCACTAGATATGTAATATGGATAGGTACTTTTCAACTCACGAGAGGAGTGAAGCAGAACAAGCACCCCAATTATTGAACTTTGGTACGTAGGAACTTTACTCCTGGTGATTTACCCCCCCCAAAAAAAAAAAAAATTTACTCCTGGTGAAGCGGTGCCTTTAATTTCCAATTACCCCTTTACATATCCCCCATGGTTTCCGAACGCAGCTTTTACTCTTTGGTTGTCAGGTTTCCTAGAAATGAAAAGTTTCCAGCTTCACACTTGTTTATCGTGTTTTTTCTGTACTTTTTATGCCTGATCAAAATCTAGAGCGCAAGAAATACGATTCTTTGTTGGAAGCTATATGTCACAACCGTTGTGTTCCTGCTTTTCTGTTTCTCGTGATGTAATGGAGTCTTGATGTTTAGTAAAAAAGAGAAAGAAGAATGAATACATGAAAGAATGTCGATTAAGGTTCTGTTCGTTGAGGATTTTTGATTCACCAGTTGTACTTCTAGAATTGCTAAATGACGCCTGCTTAAGCTGTTCAACAAAACTTTTGAGATTGGGAAAACCACTAAAAGTAAGGAGATGTGGATTTAAATTGAAACTCTACCTAAAAATTAGGTAGAAAGAAGAAAAGGGTCCCTTATTTGCTGGCCCAGATCCTAGTCAAAATCATACTAATAATATCGGTTTGATCTCCGAAGCTAGTCTGTTTACCTACTTAGGAAATTGAAGTGCGTCAACGAAGGAATGAAGCGACGTTTACAAAGTCAAGTTTGCCCTCGATAAACACCATTCAGATGTCTAGATTCTTGCTCCCGAATTGTTTTATATCACTTGGAACTCATAAAAGCCAGCACCAGTTTGGTAATTTCATTCTCTCTCGCCTTGTACCTTTGTTTGCACCAATACATACAGTCTGTGCATATGGCTTTCGGTTTCATTATCGTCTGTTCAGATGTCAAGTTCTTGTAACCATATGCATTTACTATGCCAAGATGCATCTGTTTCTTATTTGGAAATTAATTTTCTCCCGCAGAACATAATTATAATGCTTTTGATCTTATGATAATGAAGAAAATGAAAATTCTCTACCAAAATAGCCGGATTCGCTACTTCGCACTCTTTGAACTGGGAGCTTAGGTAGTGAATTCGTGCCGAAGGGACCTTTGGATAACAGAAACTTTTTCCCCCTTCCTAATTAGAGGTTTTATCTGTCAAGTAGGACATGCGTAAGTGAAATGTTGTGGTAAAACTTCATTTGAAACGATGTGGTAGAAAGAACTGCGTTGTACTTGTATTGTTAAACTTTCTTAAATGTTAGTAAGGTTTGGGCTGTTGTGCACAGGCTGCACAGCAGCTGCTGCGCAGAATCCGGGTCGTTCGTTGCTTAGATAGGCAGCTCAGATTTCAAACAAACTATTTGCTCGAATAGTTTGTTTTCAATCCGAACTGTTGAAAACACTTGTGGACGGCTATGATTCTGCACAGCAACGCCCCTGCGTCCGTAAGGTTTGTGTATTGAAAACATCATGTATGTATCATGGATTCCTTAATATGATATATCAATCGACATGAGAAAAGAATTGGAATCGTGTATGCATGTGCATATATCAGAAGTAGCCGAATGAAATAGGATTTTTTTTTTTTTAAAAGGAAATTACATATTCATTTTCTTTAGCCGAAAGAAACGCTTACTTCGTGGCATTTTCTTTGACTCTTCTATTCTGTTGTACGTTTATTTTTATCTAAAGTAGGCAACACAATGAATCATAAAAAATGAAAAGAAAGCATCTTTAGAAAGGGGGAGAATGGGAATTGCACTGCAGGGTTATGAAATTCTGAACTACTATAAAATTGTAATTCAATCTGAAATTCTGAACTATAAAATTGTAATTCTAATTGTTCAGATTTGCCAAAAATATCTTACATGTTAGATAAGAGCATCAAACACCAAATTTGTTAACTGTCACAAGTTTTAGGTGCCCAGCAAAGGTTGCAAATACCAAACTAATTTAACCCAACCTCAAATCTAAGTTCTCTCTCTACAATTTGTTCAAACTCTAAAATCACAATATTCTATTGATTCTTCACACATATATAAAATCATATATCTATATAAATAAGCATGTATTATTGATATAGTATAAAATGGATATAATATATGTCTAAATAATATAGACATATACAATACATAAGTTATAGGGCCACTTAGTCAAAAATCCAAAACATTTGACCTTATTAAGAGGAAGGACATCAGGGAAATTTTTACAGGAGAAGGTTCATCAATTTTTGGGCCCGCTGGGCCATAAGGCCAAAACAAATTTCCCGGACCAAAATGCCCAGGGTCGTTAAAACCCCCAAAACAATACCCGCCTCTTTTAAAGCCCGCGTTCTCTCTCTCTCTCTCTCTCTCTCTCTCTCTCTCTCTCTCTCTCTCTCTCTCTCTCTCTCTCTCTCTCTCTCGTAATCGATCTTCGTTGCTGCAAAATTCGAATCACCTTTGGTAATAGATCTCCATTGCCGCTGTTCAATTCGATCTTCATTGCAGCAACAATTTGAATCACCTTTGTTTCGAAGGAATCGCACAAAAACCAGGTAATTTTCGCATCGTCCCTCCCTGTATTGACTTCGATTCAACAATCGACCTCCATTGTTGTTGTTTTTGTTTGAATTTTAATGCATGTTGAGTTAGTTAGGCAGATAAGATAAATCACACAGTTTAGTTTAATACGAGTTTGGTAAGCTCTAACTAGTTCTGTAAACAGCGAAACATGAGTTCCTATCGACTTCGACTTCAGCTGTATTGACTTCGATCTCCATTGTTGATGTTTTTGTTTGAATTTTGATGCATGTTGAGTTAGTTAGGCAGATAAGATTAGATCGCACAGTTTAATATGAGTTTAGTAAGATCTAACTAGTTTTGTAAACAGCAAAATATGAGTTTTTGCACGTTATGCTTTAGGTTCTATGCTTAAATATGTTTTCACTAGTCGTATGAAAATCTGCCTTTGTTTGACTAGGAATATGAGGAGCTGCTCTGGAGTTTAACCCGACTTAAAAAGGTTTCATGAACATTAGTGAGGACTAACTAATTTCTATAAACAGTGAAATAAGAGTTCGTGGATAAATGGTTTAGGTTTCTAGCTACAACTTATTTATACTAGTTATTTGCAAATCAGTTGTTACTACACTGGAGTTCAACATGACTTAAAAAGGTTTCATGAACATTAGTGAGGACTAACTAATTTCTATAAACAGTGAAATAAGAGTTCGTGGATAAATGGTTTAGGTTTCTAGCTACAACTTATTTATACTAGTTATTTGCAAATCAGCTGTTACTACACTGGAGTTCAACATGACTTAAAAAGGTTTCATGAACATTAGTGAGGACTAACTAATTTCTATAAACAGTGAAATAAGAGTTCGTGGATAAATGGTTTAGGTTTCTAGCTACAATTTATTTGTAATAGTTATTTGCAAATCAGCTGTTACTACACTGAAGTTCAACAAGACTTAAAAAGGTTTCATGAACATTAGTAAGAACTAACTAGTTTTCATAAACAGTGAAATAAGAGGTCCTGCATAAATGGTGTAGGTTTCATGCTATAGTTTGTTTTTACTAATTGCCTGTAAATCAGTTTTTACTTCTGTGCAGTTCAACATGGCTTAAAAAGGTTTCATGAATATTAGTGAGAACTAACTAGTTTCGGTAGACAGTGAAATGAGGGAGGGTTCCTGCATAAATGGTGTACGTTTCATGCTACAATTTGTTTTTACTAGTTGTCTGCAAATCAGCTTTTACTACTCTAGAGTTCAACATGACTTAAAAAGGTTTCATGAACATTAGTAAGAACTAACCAATCACTGTAAGTGTTCTATTCTTTGTACTTTATGATGATTAGTGAGAACTAACTAGTTTTTGTGCAATTATAATTGTTCTATCTGTTTCTTGTTTTGCAGTATGGATTCCCCTTTGATGTTGCTCTGCACGTATGGATCGTCTACTTGTGTTGTGAGGGTCTCCGTCACTATGGATTTTGATGAACTCGTGAATACTCTGTGTGCCAAATGGAAGAATTTGACCTCTAGTTCGATTAGCCTTTCATACTCCTTAACCAATCACTGTAAGTGTATGCTGGAATCTCAAGACGATTTTGAAAACATGTTGATAGTAGTGTGTCCTCTTGGACTTGATAGAATTGATGTAGCCGTTAGTAGGCAAGGTTCGAATTTAGATTATGATGAAGAGAATTCTGCTCACTCTGCTCTTGGGATTGTAACTAGTAGTTGTAGACTACTTGGGACTGTGACTAGTAGTTCTATAGTAGTTGGCAGTGAAGCGACTACTGGTTTGGAGATCGAAAGGAGTTTTTTTGGTAAGTATCCATCAAGCAGTGGAACCGTTTTACTGTCTGCTGACTGGGTTAATCTAATTCGTGAAGTTGGCCAAGTGTTTCCGGGAGGTGCAAATGAGTTTCGGACAGCTTTGAAGAAGTATGCTATCGAAGTTGGATTTGAATTCAAATATGTCAAAAATGATGGGGCAAGAATTACTGCTGAGTGTGCCAATAAAGAGAGATGCCAGTGGCGTGTTCATGCTTCCATTGAAAGCGCAAATGGATATTTCTATATTAGGAAGTTGTGCAATGACCACAATTGTGGAGTTGTTGTTCTTAAATCAAGTAATAAAAGGATGAGTTCTGATCTAGTTGCCCAAGCAATAGTAGGCAAGGTTCGTGGTGCGGAGTCTTCGACAAAACCAAAGGATGTCATGGATTTCTTTAATGAGTATTACGGCATCAAGATATCATATTTCCATGCATGGTCAGGAGTCGAGAAAGCTAAAAGCGAAGTTAATGGGGATTTTGCTTCGTCGTTTGATCAGCTACGATGGTATTCTGGAATTGCAGAGGAGACTAATCCAGGGAGTTATTTTGATTTGCAATATGATCCAACTAGTAGACGTTTCATGCGGTTCTTTGCTGCATTTCATGCTTGTATTGAAGGATTCAAATCTTGCCGTGCTATGCTTTTTCTGGATGGTACGTTTCTGAAGGGACGTTACAAAGGGATGTTGCTGGCTGCGACAGCGAAGGATGGAAACCAAGGTGTTATTCACTACTCTTTATTTCATTCATGCTTTCAACATTTTGGTACACACACTTCTTTGACCAAAACGTCATTATAGTACACACTGCTTGAACCATGTTGTGTATTGAATTAGGTAGCACTCACTAATTTTTGTAATGCACATTTTTTGATGTCCGTGTAGGGATTTTCCCACTTGCTTATGCCATTGTTGATTCTGAAACGTTGGAAAATTGGTCATGGTTCCTTCAGAATCTGCGAAAGATTTTGGTTGAGGAGAGACCGATAACTTTTCTTTCAGATCGGCATTATGGGTTAAGGCAATCGATTCCTCAGATTTTTCCGGATAGCTGCCATGTGTTTTGTCTTCAGCACCTCAAGCATAATCTACGTGACAAGTTTAGTGGTCGTGCCTACACAAATATGTTTCGTGAAAAAATTGTGAACAAGTTTACTGAGTGTGCATATGCTGCTACCCAACCTTCATTCCATCGGAAGTTGAATGTGTTGAAGGCCGAAGGTGGACAAGTCATCGTGGAATTTCTTAAGACCCTGCCATTTAAGAATTGGGCCAATGCGTATTTTCCGGGAAAACGGTATGGGGAAATGTATTCAAATGTCGCAGAGTGCTTTAATAATTGGATTGGAGAAGCTCGAGAGCAACCTGCTACTAAGTTGGTAGATACAATACGGCTCAAAATTATGAAGATGAGGACTAATAGGAGAGCTATTGGTTCGAAATGGAAATTTTTTTTTACCAAAGACACAGAAAACAAGCTGGAGATGTCTTATAACAAGACCAGGACTTGGAACGTTAGGCAATCAACTGAGTATTTGTATGAAGTGAACTCTGATCCTTCAGTTACAGTGGACCTCGAGAAGCGTACATGCTCCTGTCGTTGGTGGCAGATTGATGGTCTCCCTTGCGACCATGCTGTAGCGGTCATCCAAAAAACCCAGCACAATCTGAATCACTTTGTTGAACCATTTTTTCACACTGAGATGTATTGTTTGTCATATTCTGATCCAATCTTCCCTATACCTAATATTGACAAGCCAGAGACGACCTCGCAGAATATGCTTATTCGCCCTCCGTTGTGCAAAAAGCCAGCTGGTAGGCCAGCAAACAAAAGGATTCCATCCAGAGGAGAATCTACAAGAAGAATGAGATGCAGTAGGTGTGGAGGTTTTGGCAACCACAACAAAAGGACTTGCAAGGAGGTGATGCAGTAGGTGTGTAGCTTTTGGTCATCTCTTCTGGCGAAAAATGAAAAATAGGATTCTTACATTTGATTTAGTCAATATATTTCATTCTTATTGAACAAACAATTTTCTTGTTCTGTTTTCTTAGTAGAAAGAATTTCATCAAGCGGACTTGGGAAAAAAATAAAGAATTTTGTTATATAAGATTTGGTTATATGGTGAAATAAGACATATTTGTCTCTGTGTGACTTGCAGTTTTTTCTTTCTTTCTGCTTCTTGTGGGTGTTATTTGGATCTTGTATCTGGGGGTCTCAAGGAAAAAAACAGAAAACTAGTAAGGTGTCACTAACTTGGAGTTTTCCCTTTTCATAGGGAATGGTTGATCACCCTCTTCCACCACTTTCTCAAGTTTCACCAAAACAATGCTTCTGACTAAAAGTTTGTAAAATTTCTCATTTCTCAATTTGCTCACTCTCAAGAAGAAAAAGAGAAAATAGTGAGGTGTCACTAATTGGGAATTTTCCCACTAAATTTTGAAAATTTCTCTTTTGAAAGGTATAAGGGTGTATTTGGACTCTCTCTCTCTCTCTCTCTCTCTCTCTCTCTCTCTCTCTCTCTCTCTCTCTCTCTCTCTAATGTGTCCATTTGTTTGAAAAAGAACAAGTTTCTTAAAAGTTAGTGAAAACTTACTAACTTTTGAAAATTTCTATTTTGAAAGGTAGAAGGGTGTATTTGGACTCTCTCTCTCTCTCTCTCTCTCTATATATATATATATATATATATATATATATATATGATGTGTCCGCTTGTTTGAAACAAAACATGCTTCTTAAAAGTTAGTGAAAACTCACTAACTTTTGAAAATCTCTCTTTTGAAACGTAGAAATCTGAACAGGCTATTAAAAAACTTGCCCCACATGCACTCTTTTTGGTCATGAAGAGAAGGCAAAAGGGGAGAAGCAGAATCCAAACACATGAGCTAATGCATAGGGTGAAATTTGAACCCCAGAAATCTGATAGTCAAAAGCATACATCGCCAAGGTGCGTTAAGCCCAAAACATCTCAGATTCAAAGCATGAATGCAGATAGATTCACGTTGCAAAGAGCTTCAAATATGTTGCGTCTACTTGTTTGAAAAAGTTAGTGAAAACTCACTAACTTGAAATTTAAAAGTTAGTGACACCTCACTAGTTTTTAAGGAGCAGTTTTTGTACCCAGTACCCAAGAGAAAAAACAGTAACACAACCAAATAACTAAACCCAGTACACTCAGGGAAATTAAAGAACAGTGTTGTATTAGTGACACCTCACTAGTTTTAGTCTCTGGCAAATGAATTTAAAGCAATAATAAGCAAAGCAAATTTTGAAGACATAATAAACAAAGTTTCATGCTGCACTAGCCATTGAACATAGACCACAATATGATTTGAACCTAATCACATTGATAAGATGTACAAAACAAAACAAAAAAAGTGGAAAATCACAACTCCAATCCTACTTCCATACGCCTAGCGATGTCATACCCACTAACAACAATATTCCATGTATGTAATAGACACTCCCAAAAACACTCCCTTGTGCACAGCCCTCCATAATAGAAAACATTCCACGCCATCAAATCTCTACTTTCATAGTTTGAGTCACTTTCATCATTGAAAACAAAACAACTAATATGGAAGCAAAATTATAGTTTGAGTCACGTAATGAGGATAATCACTATACAGCCTTCAATTGGTACGAATTTGGTCCATCATTGAGTAGCCTTTCAAGGATATACGCCCGAAATGAACGGACTTCTTCTTTGTTGACCTTTGATGGGATGTCCTCATTGTTGATGATGCAGTCCATCACAAGGCAAGTCAAGATGCCGCAGTCAACTCTACAAAAACAGTAATAGTGTAAGTAATATATGATTTTATATAATTGGATCAGATAACGAAAAAAAGGAGCAATGGTTTCTTTCTTTACGAGTTCGCTAGTTGTTGAGGGCTTTTCTCAGCAGAAACTATCTCCCAATCGTACTGGGGTGTAAGCAGCTCAAAATGTGGATCAGATGTGCCCTGTTCCCTTTCTTTATTGTCCACGGTCTTCCTGATGTGTTCTACATACTTTTTCTATCATGAAATAAGATGTCAGAGATAACAAGCACAGGACAATTCGGGGTAAAATAAAAACAAGAGATTTCTATAGAGACTCACCACTAACATTGCATCTTTTAAATACGGATCAGCTCTGTTCTTACCCCTGGGCTTCAACGAGTTGTAATGAATCCACTTTTTGTCAACATTGTCACATACCAAGACTGTCCAATGATATGGAACTTTTCTATTCGAGTTCCCAACAGAGTTGATTGGAAAAATCAAATAACGGTAATCTTTCATTTGAAGTTTCTCCAAAGGGTCATCAAGGACTTGTTTTCGCAGGTTCACGTTCTTGCCGACAATCACAGACTTCAAACAAAGATAAAATCTAAATAAATAGAAAACATAATAAACAAAAAGGGAAAAAGTGAGATTGAGTGACAAGTACCCAGCTATTGAATTCAAAGATGTGTGCCTTTTGATGCTCAAGATCCTTAGCCTTCAGCAATTGGTCTCTCATTTTTATGTCACTGAATGATTCAATGATCTGACAAAACATAATAGTTTACATGAGTGCATAAATGATGAAGTTGAGAATTTAGCTAATTTTTAAACGATTTGAGGAAAGATACATTGTCTGATGTGTCGCCTTCATTGAGCATTTCGACTGCATGGTGCATAGTGACATCTAATCCTTCTCGGTACCACAAGCATGTGCTGAAACAAGCATTTTCAATTAAATGGATTGTCAATCTTGGACCAACTACACTAAACGGAAAACTTGAAGAATAACAAAAAGTGGACATATCAATACAATTCAAGCACAACAATGGATATTTACCTTGCATCTTCATTTTCAATGGCAACTCGTAACTTGGTTCTGTCATGCTCAGCCAACAACTTCAGTACTGCAGATTTGTTTGGGACCTTTAGTACTTCCTTCTTTGGTACTGGAAGATTGTCAACAATGTTCACTAAATCGACAATTCCTTTGCCCTTTGCTGCCCTAGTTTTCAGACACTGCTTGCTTTCTTCTTCCAACTTGTTTTGCAATTGGCGTTGAATTGTCTGGTAACAATAGTCCTCCTTCATGTAAACCTTTCGACCCCTCTTCTTGATTCTTGCGTACATGGACTTGATTTTCTGTGTTAATGGGGCTGACTGCTGCACCGTGGCATCCCACAAAAGAGCCTCCATAAATTCTTCATTTGTTGCCTGCTGTGTAGCATTTTGGGCAGCCACCTCACAGTACTCGTCAAAAAGCTGATCATTTTCTGAAATGAGAGCTCCAACTTTTTCCTTGGCTCCAGTAATTTCTGTATTGTACGCGATGCCTTGCGTCAAATTATGTACTGCCAGGTTGTCTACTTCATCAGCAAGTTGCATTTTTTCTGAATCTTTCTCATCTTCAAGCTTCTTGATTCGATCTTTCAGGATCCTGTTCACTTTCTCGAGCTCCTCACACTCTTTGATACGTACCAAAAGCTTGGCCGTTTCCGATTCTTTCTCAACTTGAAGCTTCTTTATTTCAAGCTTAAGGTTCTGGTTATCTTTCCCCAGCTCCTCACACTCTTTGATTCGAACGGAAAGCTTTTCCATTTCCAATTCTCTCTCCTCTTGAAGCTTCTTGATTTCTTCTTTGAGGATTTTGTTTTCGTCCAAAGCTCGAAAATTTGTTGCAGTGCTTATGGTTGGGTTTTGTCTTGATTCCATCTGTGAAAGTCCCACGACATCAGGAGTTAGGGGATCTCTTTCTTGTGTGTCGAGGCCTTGCCCAATTGTCGCACTGCTAGGCATGGTTTCGTTTTGTCTTGATTCCATCTGTGAAAGTCCCACGACATCAGAAGTTGCAGGATCTCTTTCGACATCAAGAGTGAAGGAATCCCTTTCTTGTGTTTCCTCTTCCTCTTCCTCTTCCGTTTCCCCTTCCTCTTCTTCTGCAAATTCATCTTCCAATCCCTCTTGTGTTTCTTCATGTTTCTCAAGTTCCAATGCCGGGAATAATTTTCGTTCATCTTCGGTTACTACGAGTTGGCTTGTTGACACCTGCAGGAAAACCATGGACAGCAGCATTTAATAACACCAAGTCAAATTTCATTCTCTTTTAAAGTTTTTTTTTTTTGTGTGTGTAGAACAAGCAGTGTTTATACCTGAATTTCAATCTTCTTTGTCGCTGTTTCCGTATTCTTTCTGTTTAGCAGCGGGAGGTCCCATTTAAGGAACCTAGGAATTTGGTCACCTTCAGCTTCCACCAATGAGGAATGCTCACATAACCAATACTACAACAAGTCACAAAATCAAGTCAGTACAGTAACTAGAAGTATAAGCTTGCAATTGAGATATGCAGCAGTTTCAATGTTCATTCTTACAGGTAACACGAGAGCACATCCAGTCACTAGCTTTGAGACTTCTGCAGATTTGATCGAAGAAATCAAAGCCTTTCTTATAAGTCCTGGCCACGCATAATCCTTTACTGTTTCCAAATCTTCAATACACCTTACAAATCCCCATCTAATTGCATTCCCTTTGTTTGGGAAGAACACAGTACAACACAAGTGCAAGCACAGGACCCTTGCCACGTCTTCATAATGTGTTTGTGTTTTTCCCTTAACGGCTTTTCTAAAACACGCTTCTAAAAGAGGCCTTGTCAAGGAAACATCATTATTGAAATTCCTTTCAACAAAAGGAGTTGATGGCTTGGATAAGGATGACACTTTGGAAGCCATTGACAAACACCCGGACTGAATACCAAAAATTAGGCTTATGTCTCGATCAGTTAGAGCGACCCAAGAATTCCCAAGTTTGAATTTTTTTTCCTCCCTAGAATAGGTCTCAATGATGCCACAAATGAACCAGTCATCCTTCCGAATCTTGCTGAAATGGACCTTCTTTGATATAAAGGCATTGAAGAGCAACCAAAATGGCGTCTTCTTCAATGCTTCAAGTTGTCCAGTTGAGAAATTCGTCTCCTTAATCAGCTGAAAGAATGGCCGAAGGTTTGATCGAAATTGGAAGGATTTTGTTTGACTCTTTTTTGTTGGAGCTTCAGCAAGTTTTTTCTTTCGAGGCCTCTCTGTGGTTTCAGCAAGGCATTGTGGTGCAGCTCTTTTCTTGGAAGGACTTTTTGGTCGAGGGCATTTCTCAGCAACTCTATCCTTTGAGGATTGTTCCTCAATTGGGCTGTCCTCTGCCATGTTTTTGCTTGGTCTTTGTCTAAACTCGTACTTTACAGCGGCACTAGATTGACTTGATTGTTTTTCCACCATTCTGCAAGTTGAACACTCGGTATATTTCAGTATATTATAAATCACAGAACTAGCAACAAATTATGTTATGAGATAACAATATAAAAAGCAACATAAGAACAAAATAGTGACTTCTCACTAAGTTTCATGCATTACCAACAACAATCTAAGCATACCCAATAAAAGAATAAAGTGCGACTTGAAATCTAGTGACTTCTCACTAAGTTTCATGTCATTTACATTGCCCGGATAAAAACAAAAGGCCATAAATCAATCATCAAATGCCACATTGCTGGTATGAAATTTCAAAAGGCAACATCAATGTAATTGGGTAATATCAAGAATTGATGGCCATCAACGTTGATATCCCTATCACCTTTGCCCCATGGAGTCCAGTATTTTGGCCACTAACAAGAAAAGAATCCTAGTATACCCCCATCATTGTCCTTATCACACCAGCAACCTTAAAACCAGAAACTGACTTCAGCAACTTCAAGCTCATTTTCATGTTTTAAGTAACCAGAGAAATCAGAATCATCAACTCTTAAGTGTTTGATACCAAACAACACCATGGCAGGAGCTTCAGTTCTTCCTCCAACAGAGGTGTTACTATCAAAGCACATACAAGAACTGGTGCTCAAATACCCCAAAGGAGAGAATCAATTCATCAAACACCTTTAAGTACTTCTAAAACACTCAGCATTGTTACAGTTAGACATTTAGGGAATGCAATGCAAACAAATTTAAAAGGAGAATCAATTCATCGAACACCTTACGTGCAATAAGTTGTAGGTATAGTTGAGTAATAAAAGGAAAAACACTGCCAAGAATCAAAACAGAAGAATCTCTCTCATTCTCTCTCTGAATGGCAAGACAGAAAAGAGAGCTTGAGCCAATTCAAGGAAGAGATATCTTCATTCAACATTATAGGGAAACATGATATTACAGGACATCCAAGCCCAATGTAAAACAAAAAAGAACTCGACAACTAAACGAATGGTTCAACAAAGTTTCCAATGATTGCCAGTATGGACAAATTAAGCAAAGTTTCGATCAAATAAATTAACAAACGAATGGTTCAACAAAGTTTCGAATTTAGTAACAACTCACTAAACTTCATACCTGGTTTTTGAGCGATTCCTTCGAAACAAGTGAACAACTCCTTTGAAACCCTAGTTCGGATCAGAAAACCCTTAATCGTTTCTGTGAAAGCATCGTCTTCTTCGTCGATCGTCTTCTTCGTCGTTCAGCAAGAGTTAGCGTATACAGGACTGTAAGGGCACATAAGAGCAGAAGGGCGTTTTTGTCATTTCGATTTAACCCTGTCCTTATAACAACAAAATAATATCGCGTGTCCTGCCCTTATAACAAGTTTGAAATATTGCATTTTTCACTAATTTTTCCTAAGTTATATCTATAAATATGTAACCCAATATTGTATGAAATTTTTTTATTAAAAATGTTCTCTAGTATTTTATTTAGATATAAAATAGAGATAGTATATATATGCAAACACTTACGTAATCAAATAAACTTGTATGTACTATAAGTATATAAAATAATACTTATAAATAGACATGTGTATGTAAACATTATATGAATTATAATTATATTCTATAAAACCAAAATTTTTAATGGAACAAATTCTGCAGCATTTTATTTAAATATAAGTTATAGATAATACGTATATAGGCAGATTTTCCAGTCAGGGATCCCTGACTGGAGGATTTTTTGTGTTTTGAATGTTTTAAAAATTGTTTTTGCAAAATCCAAACCTAATGAATATCTAAATGTAAACACGTGCATAATCTAGTAAATATCTATATAAAATAAATATCTAAATGTATATAATAACAAAAGGTTAATGTACGATGAGTATGTATAATATATAAAACTAACAATAGTACAAAAAAAGATGAGTAATAAAATTTGTAGATAGTGCATTTCTTCAAACTCTCTTTAAATTTGTAGAAAAGTAACAAAGTACAATTTTGAAAGTAACTTTTGTTACTGGAGATGTTCTAAGTATCTTACCTGTAAATAGGGACGGATCCAGAGATCCAACCTAATGAATGTTTTTGGTCTAGTGGCAAGAGGGAAGGTATTAGTTTTGGAACCAGAGGTCTAGGGTTCAAACCTCAACAATATTCTTGATTGATGACCTTTTAAATTTTGTGACGTAAAAAAAAGAGCTAGGAGTTGAACACCCAACCTCAGGAATACAAGTAGGGTATCTTACCACCAAACAACACATGGATTATGTTATTAGATCCTGACACAAATAATATATATATACAAAACTTATTTTTCCAAATTAGTTTTTTTTTTTTCACACTGAAAAGTGGGGGTCAGCGGGGGCACGTGCCCCCGTCTAACCCCCCTTGGATCCGTCCATGCATGTAGAATGTTGTTTGAAATCTCACCATTAATTATAAAAATGGACGGCAGGGATGCGCAATACAACTCTGTAGTGCATTCTACACCCCTGCACTACAAGAACCTGGGTGGCTTTTGAACTACTCCCTCCGTCCCATATTTGTTGTCCGTTTACGGGTATGCGTGTCATTTTTCAATTGCTTATATCTTTCAATCTATAATGTTTTTTACAATTTTGAAAATTTTGTTTAATAGTACTTATCGAGAACTATAAAACGAGATCTATATTGAATACGTATATAACATTATACATTTGAACATATAACTATTTTTTTTGAGGTCTAGTGAATAGTGAAAGTGGATAACAAATATGGGACGGATGGAGTATTACAGGAAAGGGATAGATTAGAGATGGTCACAACTGAACTGGAGCAGTTGGCTGAACCCAGTGAATGGATTACCCAACCAAACTCATACCAACAGACCCATAATAAGAACCGAAAATGAGTTGCATACTTTTTGACTTTTGGCACGTGTGGGACCCTTTGTTCTTGGTTTTGGTTAAGAATATTGAATAATTGATGAACTTTTGACCCAGAGAGATAGAGAGAGGCTTTCAGATGAGGATGTTCAATGATGGATCTGGTAAATTTTAAAATACGAAAATGTCAAGGAATATGAAAAAAAAATTCCGAAATGGACCAGGTCTCTTTCCTAAACCATTTGGGGAAAACTTTTCGGTTGTGTTTGGTTTGAGTTTTGAGTTTTGATTTTTGTAATGATTAGAGGGAGAAATAGGGATAATAATTTAAAAAAATAGATATTAATGATTGGAGAGAGATAGAGAGAAAAATAAAAATAATATTTAAAAATAGGAGTAATAATTGAATAATAATTGAGAAAACCGGTTTTTGAAAACCAAATCTTTCAAACTATCCAATAATGCTGATCCGAGTAATATTGTTTGCTCTAGACTTGTACTCCCTCTGTCCCTTTTTAGGTGACCCACTTGAAAAATGTGTATTTTTGCAGACTTTTAAAAATATACTTTCATATATCATTTTTAAATTTTTTTTGCACCAAATTAAAGTACTCAATGAGCACTTTAATTTGGTATAAAACAAATTAAAAAGTTATATAGATAAATATATTTTTTAGGGGTTTAAAATTGCACGTATTCCCATATGGATCAATTAAAAAGGGACGGAGGGAGTAAATATTTAGGACGAAAATTAGGTTGCTCGGATATCGTTAAGTGTCGGATTCAAAGCAATTGAATAACAAAAACAATTTTAATGATCTATTCTTCTCAAGAAAAATGTGGAATTTTAAGATGGCTAATAATTAGACGCAGAATTTTCTACCAGTAAGGTCGAAAATCTACAACATATTCTTTATTTTGATAGTGCCTTACAAAAAAACTTGGTGCGAAAAAATTAAAAATTATGAAAGGAAGTACTCTATTTTTTATCCAAGAATTGCAAATCTTTTCGTATGACTATCAAAATGGGACGGATGTAGTACATTATAATACTGAACCAAAAAAGATCTGTTCAATATGTACAAGGAAGGAGTGGTATGTCATGTTACCTGGGACAAAGTGGGAGTGAAAGAAAAAGAGGGAGTTAAAAATAGTGGAACCACAAAAAGGAAAATTATATGTTGTGGTTGTGCTCCATTTTTTCGCATGAGAGAGAGTGGGTTAATATTTCATGTTACTTATTTGGTGAACCAATTGAACAAGGTTGTCAATATTTCATTTTACTTATTGCAAGATCTAGAGAATAGACTATAGGGTCTTTGGGCAAAATGTCCAAAAATACATGTACATGTCTATAGGTCATCACCAAAAAAAAAAAAGTCTATAGGTCACTTGCCTTTATTTGTGTCAGCCAATGTGTCCAACCAACTCAATTTTTAGCATCGTTAATATTTGTATCAAGACCTACAAAATGAACCATCTTAATTGACGAAACTCATCTTATTTGGTGGTGTCGTTGGATGTGTGTAAATAGAATTGCCCTTTTAATATTTTGGATCCAAAATTGGAATATCCAATTGTTAGTAGTAAGGCTGTGTTTGGTACGTCTATATTAACCTGCGTTTTTTGCTACTAAAAAAAATTACTAATTTCTACACAAAATAGTATTTGCATATCAATCAGTTAGGGGAGTGTAGTAATCAATTAGATAAGAAAAAGTGTAGTATTTGTTTGTCTTCTATATTTAATTCAAACAATGCAAAAGTACGACTTTTTAGACGGTCACCAAAGTGTAGTCGCATTTCTTTCTCAAAAAGTCTAAGTGCAGAAAAAGCTTAGAGTTTTTAGCTGAAATTACTTCTTTGCCCTAGATATTTAGCAAAAGCAAAAGAACAGCTCCGTTTTCTTAAAACCTTCCACCACAATCCAACCATATGTTTGAAATGGCGTACCATGAAATTAACAAGAATATCTTTCAGCTAAAAAGTGTAAAAGAAATCACCAACTAACCTGAGATAGTTGATAGCGGCGACACGGCGGCAGTGGAATTGACCAACATTGGTGGCCGCCGCAGTGGTAGAGTTAGAAATCAAAGTCAGAGGAGACCGAATTATGAAAGAATTTTTGGTTCGATGATTTTTTATTATTAAATCCAGTCGTTCGAGTTTTTATGGGATGGTTTTGAAAATTTGAAAAATTAATCTCGAGTGTTATTATTATAATATCATTCGACGATAGTATCATTACGCATGGTATAAATTCACCATAATTTAATTTAGTGTTCTAGAAATAAAAATTGTTCTTACATTTTAATTATTGTTGAAATTTAATTAGTCCTCCTGTTTGGGCCCGACCAACACAATGCCTGTGAATCATCATGCGTGGTGTTCAGTTAGGAAGTGGTGGTCGAGTACTGATTGTCGGGAAGAGGATGTCTGCTACGTCACCCCTCACTAGGATGGCATGCGGGATCCTAACACTCAACGTGAATGCACTCTTATAAATGCTACAATCATAAACCCTAATAGGTATGCCATTTTCTTCCTCCAAAAAGCTCTGTCTTTCCCTTCCCACTTAGGGACTGACTTAGCCATCGAAATGCCTTCTAGTCGACTTCGACCAGTTGGCACTAATATGCGGTTCTCGGTTGTGTAGGGCTATATAAAGGAAGGAAGGCTCCTCCATAGCCAAAGTCACACCCAAAAAAAGTACTCCGTATAAGTCAAGAAAAAGAGAGTTGGACACCACCCTTCAGGCCCTCTCCAAAGGAAACAATAACCTTTTTTTTTTTTTTTTGGTGCAACAAAGAAACAATAACCACTCCAGAGGACTAAATACCCTTTTTCAAGGGTATTTATACTATAGGAAGAAATATACCATATTAAGGTATTTGGAAAATCATAAATTTATCACTCCATATAATATTGATGAGCAAACCATTCCTTTTAGAAAGAAAGATATCATCAGATAAATTTTTGAAGAATATAAAATTCGAAAAAGATATAAAAGCATGAAGTCCACACTCTCTTCTCACAAAAAAAAAAAAATCGAATTTGATCATTTCATTCTCGAACTATTCTCATGAGGAATAATTGACTCTTCCTTTTGCTTATTTTAAAAGCATTGCTCAAGCATCTTTAAAGCCCTTTACGTGCTTTACACAGCTGTCCAGTTTAGCAAAAACCAAAGGTTCTAAAACGTCATCATAATTGTATGAGATAAACCCTTTCTCAACAACCATGTCCCCAAATAAAAACCAATAACAAAAACAAAAAAGAGAAAGAAAGAAAAGGGCTAACCAACCACTCTGGTATGGGGCTGCTGGGCATTAGGTACAGAGTCTGTTTGAAGTCATCCCGGGAGAATGATTAAGTACTTTTAAAGCCGAGGGATTGGTACGGTGGTCAAAGTCTGAGACTTAAATATTTCCTCTTTTGTAGGTCTCATTTTTAAAAACCTTTCAGGCGGGGAGCGGCGTTGGTGCTGTGCGGAGTGCACAACATGCGTGTTGTGCACCATCCAATGGTCTAGATTTCATCTTCTAATGAACGGCTCAGATGTCGCACGGTCAAGAGGAAATCTGGACCATTGAATCGCCGAACGGACGGCTCGGATGATGCACAACACGCATGTTGTGCACCCATGCACAGCACCAACCCTTCTATTAGCTCTTGTAATCTACATAAGCTTGTCTCGGCTTTGAATGAGCTACTCGCTAGTACGCTCTTGTATTAACCCCGGACAAAGTGAGTTATATTAACTCTTTCTTTTTTTCTTTTTTTTTGGGAAAGCAGAATTAAGTTGATCTTGTCAACCAAACAATTACTTACCCACAATCCCCTTTCAACCACTATTTAAGTACCCATATCCCCAATCCCCATTTGTGATATCAAACCAACTCTCTCTCTCTCTCCCTCTCTCTCTCTCTCTCTCTCTCTCTCTACTAAAACAATGGCAAGTAGTAATGGAGCTGGAGTAGTGTGGGTTGTATTGGTCTTGTGTTCAGCAGTTGTGCCGTGTTTGGCAACAGTTTACACCGTGGGGGACTCAAGTGGATGGGCAATGGGTGTTGATTACAGCACTTGGACTAGTGGGAAGACTTTCACTGTTGGTGACAGCCTCGGTATAAATTATCTCAATTAATTATACCCGCACCCTCATAGCACAACTGATAACGTTACTATAAATATTATAATTAATTCATAAACAAAATTTTTGGTAGAAAATATAGAAATATATGTATACACCAAAATAGCAACCGCTACGGTGTTTATCGGCCATTATTTAATTATATGTATACACCAAAATAGCGACCGCTAATTCGTTTTATTTATTTATTTTATTTTTGGTTAGTGTTCAATTATGGAAGTGGGCATACAGTGGACGAAGTAAGTGGAAGCGACTACAACAGTTGCACCGTGGGCAACGCAATCAACACAGACAGCAGCGGCGCCACCACCGTCTCTCTCAAGACCGCCGGCGCACATTACTTCATGTGTGGTGTTACCGGTCACTGTGGCAATGGCATGAAGCTATCCGTCACCGTCGCATCAGCAGCTGCCTCTGGAGGTGGAACCACCCCCACAACACCATCCACAACACCATCCACAACTCCGTCGACTCCCACCTCCACCACCACCACAACGCCGTCAACGACCACTACCACGGCATCTTCGGCAGCCAGCCTCTCTCCCTTTGTAGCTATGCTGATTACTTGTGTTACATTTTTTAAGTTTGTTGTTCTTTCGTAATTTTGGCTAGGGTGCATATAAGCTTTTAGCCAGGATAGAGGCAGTGCTCTCTCTCTCTCTCTCTCTCTCTCTCTCTCTCCCCGTTTGTATTGATATTATTCTACTGTTATTATGATTGAAGTAGCTATATGAGATGCACTTTTCTTATTTGTGTTGACCTATTATGATTGTGTAATTTTCAGACAGAATATAAATTACTTTCGTGCATAATATTTAAAATTTTATAGCATTCATGTAAAGATATAATTGAGATCTTTAATCGCAGGTGAAGAAATTTAAATAGATGATTCTTGGTTGATATATGATCACATTGAGATTAAATGTTATATACAGTATTTTGATGAACGAGTTCAGTGTCAAGCGGGTATCAGTCACGTGGTACCCATGGATCCATGCGCACACATCCGGTTGTCTATTTTAGTTTTGGACAGGTCGGATTTGAAGAAAGAAAGGGGAGAGAGAGGAGGAGAGAAATGGTTTCGATCTGGACCATCTAGTACACTTTTGGTACCCGAATTTTTTTCATATTTTGAGGTACTATCATGGTGATCCCAAGGAATATTGTGGAGCGTGTCAGGGGAAAAGAGTAGGCAAGGGGTTGTTGGAAAGCAAAAGGTGAGTCGCTAACCATCTTTTTCTCAATATTTTACATTATCTCAATTTCGTGTTCAAATCTTTTAAACTTTCTCATTTAAAATGTATGCAATTAATTTTTCTGTAATTATTTGGGATATGGTGTAGATGATTTGATAATAAATGTTGGAAAAATTACAGTGGCAATCGTACTTCCAAAGAATAATTTCATTGATCATAGCGTATACAAATAAGATGAACAGATTACAAAGTAAATATCTAACAAACTGGAAATTACAGAATTGGAAAACAGAGATACAAACAATCGAGTCTTGTGAGATCACACTTTCCTTAACAAAGATGCGCCGCCTACCGTGGGTGTTGTAGGTTGAATCGACGTCTTCGTCCCAGGATACAACTGTTAGAACCACGACCACCGGAATACCACCGCTGGAAGCCTTGGCGAACTGAAACAGCGTCTACCTCTCTCTCACAACGACGAAATCTGGAGTATTTTGTTGCTCGAAAACTGATGATCAAACCAAAGGCCAAAGCTGCCTTTTTATAGCTGAAGATTGTGCTGGAAACTTGAATACGAGTTTAATGGGGAGCCTTCCCATTCAATACGAAATCAAATGCTGCAGAATCAAAACTCCCACAGATTAAAGTTGCATTTGAATTCTGGAAGAAACTGCCACCATTAATCTGGAATTTCGAATGCCATAATATCTCATCATGGAGGGGTGTAACAGATGCAATAACCAGCAATATAATCACGTGCATCTTCCACTTTGTGGGGTCGATCCCTTCGGTTGTCTCGTAAGACCCTCCGAAAGCCCCGTTTCATTCACACCGAATTTCCAACACTAAATAGGTCTTGTATTGGCCAAGTTTGCTCAAGCGACTAATCACTCTTGGATCTCTGACTCAATTAAATAAGCAGTGAGTTAAAACAGCAGCGGCTCTAAGATTTTTATTCAGTGCTGAAAAAAAAATACATAGTGTATTTATGATGAAAAGTTGTATGCAAAGAAATCGTCTGATTCCTTTCAAATTTTTAGTTTTTCCACATTAAACCTAATGCCAAGCAACCACTATCATTCGGAGTAATGTTTATTATATGTGGGGCTCTCATAATTGGAGTGGGCTTGTTTTATTTTGTTAGGGTTATAACAATTTAGTTCAAATTTTGTTCGAAATATTTATTTTAAACTCACACTAGTAACCGAGCGCTGACAATAGCAAAGAAAATTTAATTTATATCTAAATTTTAATTTTTTTTCAGTACATTTTTTTAACCCAGCAAGGTCACTTGACTTCGTTGGTGCAATGGGGAGTCGTCAGTGATTTAAAACATAAATTGTAAATATATTGAGAATTGCAAACCAAAGCCCGGGTTGCACCCAGTATCCTTAAAATAAATTCCCCGTTTCACCAAAATAAATTCTATCGGCGTATCCCAGGATACAACAATTCTATCAATCCAGCAATTAATTAAAAGTTGTGGGAACGTCTCAAACATCCAAAGGTCTGGACTTTGTACCTTCTAACCGTTCCAGAATATTTTGGTGGCCCAGGCCCAAACCGCCTAGAGGCTTTAAGGGAATAAAATGATAAGGCTAATGACCGAACCACTAAAAGGTTTAGGGGAAGGCTAATGGGCCCAAGGCCCAAGAACAAACCAAGGCTCACGGGCTCTCGAATCCTGACCTGGTCCGGTATGCAGGTGGGGCGCGCACCTGTGGTAAAAGGGTCCAAGCCCACTTAGTTTATGCCCTCACTCAAACGAAGGCTCACCGCCTGTCGAGCCCTGACGTAGTCCGGTATGCAGGTGGGGCGTGCACGCGTGGTTAGTGGGTCCAAGCCCACTTAGTTTATGCCGTCGCTCATTAGGTTTTGGATACTGTATTGTATTTTCCCTTTTCGAACGTTTTAACAAAAATAAAATAGTTATTCTCCGATCATTATTTCTAACTACCTTAGTGTTACAAAATTATTGTATACTAAATGTTGGCTGTTACAAAATAAAGAGAATTGATTTTTAATCATTATTTTTCGGAGCATTATTATAAGTTTATGAGACTTATTTCTAACCTATAAATAATGCGGTAATCTTGTAGGGGAGGGGTGGAAAATAAGAGAAG
This sequence comes from Vaccinium vitis-idaea, assembly GCA_963854785.1. NCBI lineage: Eukaryota > Viridiplantae > Streptophyta > Magnoliopsida > Ericales > Ericaceae > Vaccinium > Vaccinium vitis-idaea. The sequence goes on along the minus strand of OY978226.1, from coordinate 24,528,653 downwards.
AAATTGTGAGATGCTTATATGTTGATGAGAAGTATGCATGTTATAGAGATTATAAAATTCTATATCTATACTACTTTTTATATTGCTAGGTAACTCGGTTCGTGACTCGTTTGAAGAAATATTAGCTTTGGGTTGAATTTTGGGGCTAGTACACTCCGGTTGTATTTTTACGAAGGAAGAAATATTAGCCTTAAAACAGTGCGTGCACGGCTCCTACTCTTACAAGTTAGCTCTTTCCTACTCTTGTTATTTTCATATGCTCTCACTTTTACTTGTTATTTAGGCTTATGTATTCTAATAACCTTTGTGATAAAACGATATTTATGAATAAAAGTTCTGTTAACTCCTCCTCGTCATCAACCTTATCTTTTTGCCCTTTCCATAGTGATCTGAGTAGTCTACTCAATTTAAGGTTGGGGAAGTCGAGTAGCTACTTGGATTTTAACAACTTCAGACAAGTGCGGCTCTAGAATCTTTGTTCAGCGTTGATAAATGCAAAAAGAAATTTTGTATACAGAACTCTATACAAAATAAATATATTTGTTTTACTTGAAAATCTATTGGGCCTAATTTAGTTACATTCAAATATGGTTCAAACCGGGTTTATCTAACCCGATTTCAACAGATGATAGTAAAACTACTATAAACAAATAATGAAACCAAACCTGGTTGATTCCCAATATAATTCTTGGCTCCGTCCCTGTCCATAGGCCCAGTAGCACCACACTTGATTGTTCTGGCTACTAGAATTATGATATACACTCTCTCGCTGGAACAGTAAGAAAACAGAAGGAAAATACATTTTTTTCAGAGAAACTGAAAACAATAAACTTATTTTAGTAATAAGATTTCTACTCGAATTCCATTCTTCTAATGTTTTCACTCACTCCTCTCCTACCCTTTTTGAAGTCAACAACCAAAGTGCCACCTCCGAATATAATTCTTGACTCCGTCCCTGTCCACAGGCCCAGCGGCACCACACTCGATTGTTCTGGCTACTAGAATTATGATATACATTCTCTTGCTGGAACAGTAAGAATAGAGAAGGAAAATTCATTGTTTCAGAGACTCTGGAGTTGAGGATTTCCTGTGTGTAAAATACAGAGCCAGATGCACCAATTTATAGGTATTTACATGGGACTTTTCACTTGTCAGCTGGAAGCACTGCAATTCGGGGGGAAATTGAAGTCAACCTAACTGTGGATACAAAAAATGTGGACATTGGTACTCTGGGTTTGCAATTGAAAAATATGGAAGGTCTTAGACAACCAAAGGTCTGGACATTTTCTGCTTCTAAGAATTCCAGAATATGTCGTGCGCCTATCTGCAAAGCCCAATAGGCCAAACCCAAGCCCAAACCACATAAAGATTCTGGGGAATAAAATATAAGGCTGCCTATACCACTTAAAGGTTTCGGGGAGTAAAGGGGCCCAAGCCTGAATCAGGGCCCAAGCCCAGACTCAACCTTGAGCCCCAAACTAGTCTTGGAGGAGAGACGACGGTGCGCATGCGTGATAAATTGGTCAAAGCCTACTTCGTCCGTACCTCTCCCCAAGCAAAATTTGAGAACCTGTTGTGGGCATATCTGTAAAGCCCAATACGCCAAACCCCAGCCCAAATCATTTACAGGTTTTAGGGTATTCATGCAAGGCTAATGGTCAAACCCAAGCCTAAACCACTTAAAGGTTTTGGGGAGTAATGGGGCCAAAGCCCAAGCCCAAACTTAGCCTTGAGCCCAAACCAGTCCTAGAGGAAACGACGGTGCGCGCGCGTGGTAAACGGTCAAAGCTTACTTTGTCCATACCCTCTCGCCCAGCAAAACTTGAGTACCTGTTGTAGCCCAAACTCAAATCCCAACTTGTGAGTTTACTTATATAGTCAACATTTTTTTTTTGGGCATTGTTGAACAACAAAGGTGACTCTCTATCGTCTCCTCTTTCCTTTTTCTGTTTTTGCTCACCAAAAGTCAATATGTTAGTTATAATTAGTGAGATTTGAATGTCAATAAATTAGAATACATGGTACCAAGGCTATTACTCTACTTGCATTTCTCATTCATCACTTAATGAAATTCGTATGTTCTTCAACGTTTTGAATACCCTAAATTAAGAGTATCTAAACCCACTTGAATCCATCTCAAAAAACATTTTAAATCCCTCTTCAATTTTATAGTATTAAGTTACTGTGAGTTCAAGATGTTAACTCTCAGCTTTACTAAAGAGGGATAAAAATGGGGTGGCCATTGTGTTATAACAAGATTGTATGGGGTGCTAAAGTATTAATCCATGTTGGGAGTCAAAATAGTTTGATTAAGTATTTGTATTTACTACTATGTTATCGAGCTATTTATTCCCTTTATCATAACAATAAAAAAATAAAAACTATTTATTGCTTTTCTGAATGGATTTTCTGGGTCGTGTTGGCGTAAGCACTCATCCGGGCCCCTTTGCAGTCTCTCAGCCCAAACGCGTTTAACCCAAAGCCCAAACACAAACACAGTACTCCTACTTTAAAAATCTCTCTTGGCACATGGGTGCAACGTGCAAAGCCAAAAAAAAACACAACAGCTGTGAAGCACGTGACACCTGTTAAAATCAATCAACTCCCTTTACTTTATTTTTCCAAAACCTAAATAAACACGAACGGCGCTTTCACGCACAACCGGACAAAAACCCACCACATGCCTTGATACTCTCTTTTAATTAATTACTCAGTGCTCTTCAAAAATGGCCAGCTAATACCCGAGCATGCATCTCAGCTGTTCAGAAGTGTTTCGAATGATCAAAATTTTAAAGAAAGAGGAGAGAGTGCGAGACTGAAACGCCCAAAACACTTCTAGTCTACGCTAATGCTCGCTCGGCACTATGTGGTTGTGCTGCTCGGCACAGAAAATTTTTCCCTCGAAACCCCAATCATTACAACTCATAAAGCGTTTGAATCTCATAGAGTATATCTGTATATGTTTGGACATGTTGGTTATGTTCGGTTCGGGTTTGGGTTTTTATGATTTGGGATATGGAATTTGGGTGTAAAGAGAAATAAGAGTAATAATTACAGAGAGATCGAGCAAAAAAATGAGAATAAAAATTAAAAATAAGGATAATGATTAGAGGGAAATAGAGCCAATGATTGACAGAGTGTTTCACTAAGGATGTTTCTAAAATGAATTGATTTTTTATGTAATTTGTAAGAGAATATCCCCTGAGGAATAATTTAAAATTTGAGTCTTAACACCTAAACCGAACAAGGCCGTAAACATCATGTTCATAGTAACACCACCTTGTTCGTTTAAAAGTTTTAGTTTAATTTAGTTTTGGAGACAAGAGTAATAAGTAGAGAGAAAAATGAGTACAATAATTACAAAACTAAAACTATGAAACGAACAAGGTCATAGTGTTTTTGTGATTGTGACTACTGAATAATTAGCTCCCCCTCTTTTCTATATTCAAGTCTATTCACCTGTGATCTCAACGATCCCCAAAATCATTACTCCCATCACAATCATACTTGACCACATACATTAATTAACACCAACATCCATTCCAAATTCCAAAGCAAGCAAAAATAATTCCCTCAAAAAAAAAATCATCCAGGAGAGAGGAGAGATATCAAACATATACTAGTAAAACATAAGAAAGAATCTGTAATCAACGAAACCGATAAGGAAATCACCAACTACAAAAACCACAATGTGTTACTAACAATCACCACCGAGAGTCACCGCAAATCAGAAAAAAACAAAAGATATGAAAATATACCCACAGCTAATAAATAAACCCTAATAAATCGTCAAATCCGTCGAAACGAGTGAAAATCAAAAAAATTAAATCAGATCTAAAGCAACAAAGCACCGGCGAAGAACACCACGGCGGCAGATCCAGCAACACCGACTCTGTTCAAGGCAACGGCTGCGCTTTTAATAGTGGCCGTCGGGGACTCGCCTGGCGTAGAGGAGATCGACGACGGGGAAACAGCGGGAGAGGAAACAGGTGTCGCGGCGGGGGCTGTGGGAGGAGCAGGCGGCGAGGCGACGGGAGAAGACGTCGGCGATGACTTCTTCGGGGCGGGGGAGGGTGCTTTCACGACTGGAGAGGGAGTGGGAGTGGAAGTGGGAGTGGGAGGAGTCAGAACCGCCTTGGGAGGAGAAGCGGTGGGGGATTTGGCCGGAGAAGATGCAGGGGACTGAGCGAAGGCGGATCCGGCCACCAGAGCGAAGATCAAGATCAACATTGTTTGAGAGTAGGCCATTGTATGTTTATTTGTTCGTTGCGGTTCTCGCTCTCTCTCTCTCTCTAGACAACAGGAGGAAGATGAAGCAGATGGGTTTTTAGAGAGAGAGGGATGTGGGGGGATGTGAGGGGATGGGGGAAAGGGGGTATATATATAGGTGGGGGGTGGGACAGGCAGAGGGTTTTTGGGGCGGTGAGTCGGTCGGTTTAACGAGGAAGGAATGCTAATGAATGAATGTGGGGACCAATCATCAATTGACAACTCAGCGATCATTATTTGAGACTTGTTGGACTTCTCTTTCCGCGTTATTCCATCGTGGACGTCGATGTAAGAAATTTTGGAATCTCAACCGTTCAATGTGTTCCATTCTTCGGCTATTTCTGAAAACCATTTTTGATAGATAGGAGTAAATTCGTTTGAAGGATTTAGGCCTTGTTCATTTTGGTTTTCAAGAACCAGTTTTTTCAATTATTATTTAATTATTACCCTTATTTTTATTTTTCCCTCTATCTCTCTCCAATCATTAATACCTATTTTTTTAATTATTATCCCTATTTCTCCCTCTAATCATTACAAAAACCATAATTCAAAACTCAAACCAAACACAACCTTAGAGCATGTTTGGGAGACAATTTTTCCTATTTTTCCATTCTCATTTTTTTCATTTTGGCTGTTTGGGAGAAATGTCCAGAACTCATTCTCTGAGAATGAGTTTTGGAAATTACACAATCTAGAGCAGAAGTGAAAATAGGTTAAGAGGAGCTTTTTGACTTCTCATTTTCACTTTTTCCCTTTTGATTAACAAAACACCCACAGAATGTATTCTGCACATATCTCTCAAACACTACTCTTGTTTTAAAATGTGTTCGACACATTTCTCCCAAACACTCATACCAAATGCAAAATACATTCTGATCAAAATCCAAAAGGCCAAAAAGTTAAAAATGAAAAGCTAAAAATGAGGCTTCCAACCACCCCCTTAGGAGTTGTTCCACTAAACGTGTTTTAGAATATACAGATTTTTCACGGTTTTTATGTGTTGTATTATGAGATAATGACATATCTTGATTTTTGAACAAAAAAAATATTTTTTGTTAGTGGAACAGCACCTTATACTATTCCAAAATCCAATCCCTTTCGCAACCTATTACGCCTTGTTTGGTAATCATTCCACCTTCAGTTTTCTATTTTTATTTCCAGAATTTTTAAAAATTGAGCATGAAAAATTGTATCTGCTGTTTTTTTTGTGGAAAATTGACTTGTTTTATTCATTCCGTTTATGTTTTTTTTTTTAAAATTAAAAACAGGTTGACACAAACATGTTTTTTGTTTTTACTTTCTTTAGAAAGAAAAGAAATGGTATTCAACAAACAGAAAACATAAAGTGTTAACAAGAGTATCAATTTTTTTTTCATAGGAATTGAACCCACAACTTAAATAAATCTACACTACACAACCGTTGAGCCAAGCCTTTGATCGATTAATGAAGCGTACTGAAAGTTTTCTTGGCCACTAAGTAGTAGGAGTACTTGTTGAGAGTCCAACCCATGTGGGCCATTGGGCTCAGGCCCGAATGGGAGGGGGTTTAGGGTTTTTTATGTAACACTATATATTCGTTGTTAGTCTCTTAATTTTGTGTGACCAAAAGAGAGAGAGGCAGCAGTGAGTTTGAGAGAGATACACGAGAGATCTTGGTGAGGTTTCAACTATTGTGAGAGTGAGAGTGAGTGTGTAACACAACAACACAGATTTTCTCCGGATTATAGTGAAACCCCCCCTCCCCGTGGATGTAGGTTCGATTTGGCCAAACCACGTAAATGTGTGTGTTGTTTTTCTCTTGATTTATACTGCTACTGTGCGTGTGGCGCGTGTTTGGGCATAACAGTACTATCACAATTTTTTCATTGGCATCGGTTAAATTTCTGAAAGAAAGTATGAAATATGCCAAAATTATCAAATTTATAAGAGCGCATTTGAGTTTTCTTTTTTTATGTACAAATGGACAAGTACGAAGTCAGGATTATTACGGAGGGGAGCCGGAATCTAAAACCTAAAATTTCACATATTGATATCATAGGTTATTTTTTAAAAATTTCTCTTGCACATATTTCCATATTCAAACAAGAAATTTAAATTAAAACTGCTCCCTTAATAGAAATGGAATGACAAGGGATAAATATGCATTGACAATATGGTTCGAGAAATTATTTTTCCACCCCTTTTTTTTATATATATATAATTGTATATCCTTTCTTGCCTTGTAATGCACTTTTATGTTTGTGTAATAAAAAAAAGTGTGAAAATCATTTCCCGATATTTTCTCAGGATCTATGTTATTTTTGTGTGAAATATTTCTTTTACTTAGGTTGGGTTGAGTGCTAAAAATACTCCCCTTTAAACTTTTCACACTTTTATTTTTCCATTTAATCTCTCCAATGGGGAGTGTATAGAATAATAGAATATAGAAAATAAAGTTTTTTTAACCGTACAAAATTATTTACTTATTATGTGATACTTTATTGATTTTACTTTTAAAGATATCGGGTGCCGATATGATCTATTATTGCTGGAGTATTTAAATTTGTATTTTGACAAATAGTCTACTTTTTTTTTTCTCTTACTCTATTTATAGGCCAAGTAGCACTACTCTCACGGCCCATTTGGATGGGTACTAAAAGGGGTATTCTTTTGAGGCTCGGATGATTAATCTCTGGCACAAACCTCATCCATGGTTCGGGACGATTTCACACAGAGGTATTATTTATGGACCGTTGGATTTAATACTCACAAGGGTGCTAATTATGGATTGTGTAGACCCTATCCATTAAAAGCGCCCCCGCTAATATCCCTTCAGTTACCCGACAATCCACCCCGCTCTCTAATTTATCATTATCACTCCTTTCAACTATAAAACAAATCAAGTATATTATTTTATCCCTCCTTATTACCAAAATCTTCAAAACCAAGTTTTATCCACCATTTATGAATGTCACATTAATATGAATCCATTTTCAATAAATAATTCTATCTGCTATAACACCACCTTTACTATTTTATCCACTTAAAACTCATCTTGCATTCAATCGAGCCGTCAGCACCATATAGTTTTCTATGGGCATCTCATCACATATCTGGGGTTCCTGGGATTGTTTAACCACAAAGAATGGGCTACTCTATTGCTGTCACGCTTAACATGTACGACATTACAGTAAGCACTAATTGATGAGATATTGGGCTAGTACCTTAGTCCATTACGTAGTGAAGGAATTCGCTTGACAACGGAAAAGTATTGAACTCTATATACTCCATTCGTCCATTTTTAAGTGATCCATATGGGAATACGTGCAATTTCAAACCCCTAAAAAACATGTTTCTTTTTAATTTGTTTTATACCAAATTAAAGTGCTGATTGAGTACTTTAATTTGGTGCAAAAAAAAAAATTTAAAACAATATAGGAAAGTGTATTTTTAAACGTCCGCAAAAATACACGTTTTCCAAGTGGATCACTTAGAAAGGGATGGAGGGAGTAGATAGCTTACTCTTGGTGGACGGTTGTTTTCGAAATGATACTTGTATTACAAGGACAAAAACGAGTAATTGGCTTGCAAGTTAAATTAGGAAAGAGAATGAGACAGAAGAAAGTGTATGGACTAACTTTTTCAAGAAGAACTCTGTTAAGCGTACGTACACGCACAACCACATCTACACCGTCCATTTCAGGAATTAATGGTGCAAATTTAAAAAAAAAAAAAACTCTTCCATGTAAGAGTTAAAGGAAGAGTTTTTTAAAAAAAATCTAAAACCGTCGAAAATACGCACGGATGGCCAAGATGCACCATCCGTGCATTTTGCGCACGCAGGACATCGTATTTTTGAAGTTAAAGAAGAAAAAGTTAGTCCATACACTTTCTTCTCTCTCATTCCTTTCACTGAAAATGGTTCGAGGACATAAGCCGTAACATTCATGGGACCAGGGGGCTTCGTGTGCTCTCCAAACAGAGCCCATTCTTTTAAGGAAAAAATTACCAGTGAATAAAATTAAATAAAATAATTTGAACCGTTAATTTTGTTCGACACGCAGAATTAAATGATTCGTGCAAAAAAAACCACCTACCTGATATTTATAGCCTCACGTTTGTCTTGAAAATTCATTCTCATTATCCTAACCGTTAAATTTTTTAAGACAAATATTTTTTGCTTGTGTAAATAATGATTGCCCAATCAAGTTCGACTGACTGACCGAAGTGAACAATTCGGATCACATTTTTTTTAGACAAAAAAGGGGCCTCACTAGGAGAGTCACCTAGCCTGCTACAATATCTGTTATGTTAGGTCTTGAATTTGTGAATTTTAAAATAGAAAGACTATACAAGAACACAATAAGCAGACCAAAACCCAGAAACTAGTCGAGATGAGCCGAAGAGGTGAGTAAGTTGGCCTGGACATATTGATTTTCATAAAATCAAACGGGAATTACAAGTTCATTTTATTCTCCTTTTCCCCACCAAAGAAAATGTACATCTTACTTTAGAAATCATATTTTGTATAGAGAGAGAAAATTGAGAAAGTTCAAAAATTGATTTAAAACCCACCCCCCAAATGACATTCACATTCCTCTTCAAATTCACTTCATCCAAATTGAGCCCCACAGTAATACTCCAAAATGACAAGCAATGCAGTTGTCAAGTCTTTAGACAATACGCAAAGCAACAGCTTGCATACAATGAACAAATTCTCAGCATCTTTTCTCGATTTAGGTCTATCATCCAACGGTTCTTTAAACTATCTTTTCCACACAAAGATTTGGAATAAATTCCAACAGCCACAGGGCATGTGCAGCTGTTCACTCACCCACCAAAAAAGGGTAAGTGATGAACATGTGACAGCTATCTGCCTTTTTCTCTACACTTGTGTGTAATTCCAACTTTGCATGTCAAGCAATACTAGGAAAAATGAGAAAGAAGCTAGCAAGGAACATGGGGGACTGGGGCTTATGCCTGTTATTTAAAGCATTTTTTTTTTTGAGTCACACCCACCTATACATTGCACATTATATATCTTTTTCTATAATATCCGGGCTAACTTACATGTAGCATCTTTTTTTAAAGTGTCCAGGTCAACTTAAACTCACCTTTACTAGTCTTTCCGTCCTAAATTTTTTGTCAGTTTTTCGGCATTCGTGTCATTTTTCAGTTGTTCATATATTTTAATCCGTAATATTTTTTTACAATTCTGAAAGCGTTGTTTAACAGAACTCAACGAGAACCTATCAAATAAGGTCCATATTGATTATATATAACATTATACATTTGAAAATATGAACAATTTTTTGAGATGTGAATAATGAAAGTGAACAACAAAGATGGGACGATTTGCTTGATGCCAAAGAGGGTTAGAACTGGCCTCACAGTAGGAGTAAGGTTCATGCTGAGAAAGAATAGTCGGAAAAAAATGAGAATCACGAAGGCGAACAGGTGATTGAGTTACCCGAGTAGGACGACCAGGTGGTGGATCAGTAGGATGATCATCAAGCACAGGAGATGGTGCATGAGGCTCGTAGGGAGGAATTTTGAAACAATTCCACTGTCTACAAATATCAGGCCCGAGTAAAACCGAGACAAAATCCCAATTGGATAAAGTTGATAAAACCCGGATCTTTATCTTAGAGGGAGCAAACCTCCAAGTCCTAAACCTTTGCTGCCAAACCAACTCTTTGGGGCATTTGGGGTGTATTTGAGGACCTAAGCATCTGAAGCCAACCAGAAGGACTCCAAATACTTTCCAAGTAGACCATACTAAAGTGGGTTTTTGTTGTCCGAGATTCACCGGAACAGGTGACTATTGAAAAGCAGAAGTTCAAAGGCATCAAAATTGAGATTCTCAAACATCAGTTCTTAACAACTCTTAAAATTGAGTTTGCCCATCTACCTTAAGGAAAATGCCAAATAGATTGCCACTACTTCCAAACAGGAAAAAACAAATAGAAAAGATTGTAAACTGCTTATCTGCATGGCTTAAAGTGCACCAAGCAGCCCATAATTTGCAGAGAGCATGTCAACATGACCAGAATCATGAAAATTGTCATTTTAGTCCACTGAATTTTTAACCAACCTGGGTAGAAGTTCGAATTTGAAATCATCTAAATTTTCCCATACTAAATTAAAACTGAGATTGCACCTTTTTCGGTAACATTTCCATCGTAAAGAAGGAAACTTGTCTTCGCACCGATGTTTTCAAAATGAATTTTCCTAGTATTGCCAAATTTAGTATTAGTGATGCATGTGAATTTTACGATAACGAGTTTGTAAAATTCAAAACTTCAGTCTAAATAGATCTGCAACCTAATTAGACATTACAGACCCTTTGTGTCAGGGAAGGTGAATCCTATACCCATGTAAAAGATTATTGGACGAGCCTTCAATCTCAGAAATGTTCTAGACAGATGGAAATTGGACTCTAACCAGGAAACTGGTATCTCATGTCTTCGCCTCAAGAAGAATTGATGAGAGAGGAGCAACATTGTACGTTGTTCCAATGTCAGGTACGCCGTCAGGTACAAAATCATCAGGAGATTTAAAATTTGTGTCTACCTGCACATTTAATAGTAATAGCAATCATAACAAAAAAGAAACGAAACACCGGAGAAAAACTCGAGAATCCAAACCCTAGATGCGGAATAAATCATACTGCGACATTGGAAATATTCAACCACTAAATGCTCATGGAAAACCTTGAACCCACTAAACCAGTATAAAAAGAAAACAAGTGCAGAACGAATTAATTCCACGACTTAGTGGAAGATAGTGATTAATTTGAGAGGGCTGTACTTGATAATTTGGATACTGAAGCAACCATCAAATGATTTCCAAAATATGAGAGTCAAGAACAATTATAGACATTCATATGCTTGCATTTTTTCGCTTTCGTAAAAAGTCAGTGTGAATGTACTTATGTTTTAGATTAATTCCAGCTAGATAATTTTTTCGGCAAGCAATTGGTAGTCTTGAGCATTTTCCATTGATAAAATTCATGGAGCCGCCATTGACTGACAACTTAATTTCCTCCTGTCAAGCAAGAACATAAGGTTTGTTTTAGATAAGAGTACCTAGTCCCCCTAACAAGTGGTACAGAATGACTTCAATTATTCATATTCAAGGTTTAGACTTCAGTGGCATCACTGCTATACAGCAAAATACACTAGGAGCACCATCCAGTATTTCACTTATAAAACAATTTCACTTATAAAAGCATCAATGAAAGTGCCTCAAATCAAAAGCAAAAATGAAAACTAATCATATATATATATTTTAGAGAGAGATGATACAAGAAGATTGCAAGGTTAAGACAGAGGCTTTGTTGGAAACAGTATCCAACGTGGGAAGAGAACTAACCACTCGGAACCAGCGTCTGTTTTGAGGTGGTGACGGAATTGAAGTTTTAACAAAATAGTCGTGTGCATTGAATGCCAAATAGATATGTCCTCCATCTTTATCATGAAGCCTACAAACAAATGTTTCAGTACAAGTCCATGAGATTCATTTTCAGAAAAGTTTAAATATGAAGAGTGTCGAATGATTCTGAATCTCTAACAGAGGAAACTATATGTTGGTAGCAGTCCTGAAAACTATCTAGAATTACCTTCTAAATTTCAACATGGCTGTATGCTGAATGATTCAGACATATCAGGTTTAGATGTGACAAGCAAGCAATGGCTTAATCAAAAGAGAGAATGAATAAAAAATGGCGTACCCAGTGCACGAAGTTTCCGCATATACGGTCTCAATAAGGATTGATGTACAAAAAGAAAGAGTACCAAAACTATAAGAAGAGTGAATTCACTAAATCAAAATGCTACTTGCTAATAGCTAGGAGTTCAGTGAATGCATTTAGACATCTGTTCATCTATCCAAAGACGAACAGAGAAAAAGATAGAAGATAATACCTTGGTCCTTATGTATGTGTACGCACTAAAACCAATATGTAAGGGTAATATGCAGAGATAGAAATACGTGACGGAAATAAAGGAAACAATATATTTTGTCAAAAGCTGCAATCTGATTACTAGGGTTTGCAAAATCATAATCAACCAATTAATTTGCTTCGATAACCAATCAGAGTGAACCGAGGATCCGAATGCTGATGCCAAAGCCAAGGCAGGCTACCGAGACGTCATATGAAAGTACAGAATTAGGATATTGATTTTTGCAACATATAACAGAAAGATCATACTAATAGAACAGTAATTTTTTTTTTCCTTACGTAAATGCAAGAAATTTGCTCTCAGGATTGTCCCATTGGTCTTCATGCCAGGTCACCTCATTCTGCGGAAATGAAAGGTTTCATGAGGAATACAAGAAGCAAACATGTTGATAGTAAAAATAAATTTGCTACAAGGAAAAATTCTAATACAAGCAAGAACCGAAACAGGTACCCTGTCAGGCTAAAGACGTGCAAGTTATGAGTATTTTATCGTGAGTCGTAGATAACAAGTATGATACCTGTCACACAGTGTAATTTCTAAGTACAGCAAGGTCAAGTTCATCCAAGTAGAGGAATTCCAAGTTACAAAGTCAACACCTAAGTAGTTAGCAGCAGGCTATCTGGAGTGGAAATGAAGTGCATATCTTACAAGAACACTGAAATTACTTTAGTATCCATGTTGGACACTGTATGCCATTGTATGAATTGGCAAATATGAATATGATATGTACACGATAGGCAAGTTGTCAAAAGAAGGGCTGCCATATTTAATTCACAATTAATTCCTTCATGCTCAAAGAAACTTTCTTGGTTTTCCTTTTTGTCCATAGATATTTGAATGCAAGGTGGTCGCAACATCATGAGAACTGAATTTGAGGTGATAGATCAAGAAGGATAACACAAACGAAACAAATGCAGTACTTCAATGAACACCCTATTTGTAACCCCCAGAAGAGGGCCTTAAGTGACTGGTAGTTAATAGACCTATATTTACAGACAGATAAGATGAAAGATTTACCTTGTCAATAAAATTTTCACGTCCAAATGCATGGCGAGATCTGCGGAACTTTATCATCTCTGAGAAAAACCTAAAGTGACCGCTCTTCCTTGCCTCCAACTGTCTTATTACAAGTTCATATCCTTAGTCATACAACTTGGAAAAATCTATCAGGAAAAACAGAAGATTTAACGAACCTGCTCCCACTGGAAATTGTTTATAGAAGTATCATGTCCATAACTGTTGTTATTTCCATAGCGAGTATGCCCATATTCATCTCCCATAAGCATCATTGGTGTTCCCTATTACAGTCAACCACACATATTCTTGTAACTCAAGAGGGTTCTATGAACTTCAATAGTTCTCCTTTTTAAATAGGATAGCAGGATAATGTCAAGTTGCAGATCTTAAGCAGACAAAAAATACAAAAGCAAATCTGATAAACTCATTGACGGCATAGTGACTGAGATTTAAGTGAAGACAGACTGATGCCGGCCACGTCAAGTACCAAACTTTATCATTTTGGAGATCTCCAAAGATGACACAAGACATTTTAAATGCCCAAATAAAGAACAATGTATATGCACAAAATCGAACTGCAGACAGTGTTCAGAGGAACAGGTAATAGTTGGAATGTTCCTGAATCAGATGTCAGCAAAACCCAGAAGACAGAAGACAGTTAACTTCCTAATGTGTTCCACTTAAACTAAAAGGCATTTTCTTCTAGACATGGATATTTTTGCTCAACTTTGTAAATGCTCATATAGCTTTGTGACACTACAATGAAGAAGAAACAACAAATGCCTGATATAATCTTGGTATCTTCACCAATTTCTACCGTCATAAATACCAATTAACCACATTGTCTGCCATCATCATCATCTTCATTAATAAACGAAACATTGTGAAAAGCCGCCCTACACTTCTTCGTCACCAGTTTGAAGTAGAGAAGAATGACAATCTGGACAGCATATTAGTAAACAACTTCAAAGCACTTCCACTCTACAACATCAGAAACTACACTAGGTTTCAAGTAGTCCGACTGGCCATGCCTTTCAATAAGAAAAAACTAGAGTGAGTACATGCTTCGTAACTAGCCTCATTGACATGAACTTGGATTAATTGTGTCATAACGGTGGAAATTTCACTAGCCTTCGTGTGGAAAACCAAAAACAAAAGCTGCAACTTTGCACCGATTATAGTCAGGAAGACGTTCAAACTGCTAGAATTCAGATCACGGAGTGAGATATTGTTAAAACCCCCTATGAATGGTTAAAGTTTCTACACAGTGATAATTTCCCATACAAAACATTTAAAAGGAGTTCCTTTTCCCCTAAGGTATCTGAAGAGAAAAGATTATCTTTTTCGAGCAATAACCTTCAAATATCCATGTGAGATGGATAATTTTCAAATTCAAGGCGTATTTCTTGTTAAAGCATCCAATTCAAAACCAATTGCTTATGAGTGGAGAGGCCGCCCAAGCTCATATACTAGCTTTGGAGGTTATAATTAACCAACGTGGAACAAAATCTAACACTCCACCGCACGTGCTCCCCCTAACCCGCATGTGGAGAGGTAAACAACAGATCCACAACATTGGGATCACAATGAAACATGGTTCACTTATGGCAGAAACAACGGGGAAATAACGAAGAGAGTCTTGTTCAAAATCCTCCTAAAGCCTAGCTTTGATACCATGTTAAAGCATCCAAATCAAAACCAATTGGCTATGAGTAGAGAGGCCACCCAAGCTCATATACTAGCTTTGGAGGTTATAATTAACCAATATAGAACAAACTCTAACATTTCTCTTCCAATTGAAAGGAGATCAGGGACTTAGACTTTAAAATTGGAAGGAGATAAGAGACTCTGACTTGAAAAGATCATCCATATCACCAGGGCACATAAAAGTACATTTCTAGACAACAAAAAATTATAGTCAAATGGGTGACGCATCAAATTGGCTGAAAAATATATGTACCTGGGATATCATTAGCGCCATATGGAAGTTCTTCATTTGCCGGACGCGTAGAGCTTTAACATTGGCATCAGAAGTTTCACCTGTTCAACAGATACAGAAGGAATGACCCACATAGGAATGTTTGGAAAGATAAACAAACTACAGTTTCAGAAATCGCACAATTGAACACTGTTTGAGGTCTTCACAGCTCTTTCCATAAAGGGCACAAGTGAGCATATAGCAAGTATATGCTATACAAATCACTTATAATATGAAGTCAACGAAAAAAATATGTCAAGAACAATTATATATGTTCCAACCATACAAAATTCGCCAAACGGTAAGAAATAGAAATTATTTCTAAACAAAATGTAGACAAGGGCAACGGGGTCCCAAGGACCATTGACAAAATATAAGTCTTTAGAAAACATAAATAAGGTTCATAAGGGTCATTGAATATCAAAAACCTAAACCAAATGTTTAAATGGCTAACTGGGGAAAGGGGTCAAAAGAAATTAGTTGGAAGGCGAGGTAATAAGAAATAGGAGTAGATATGAAGACAAAGAAAACACTAGAGACATATTTATAAGCAAGGGATTGTCAAATAATAAAGAAAGAGAACAAGTGACTTAACCATGTCTATTTCCTCTTCAACTCCCTCTCGTCCTTCTCCTTCTACTTTCTCGGATTTTTCTATTCTAAAATCATTTTTCCTTTTAAACAAAAAAAGAGGAATGCCTCCTGTAGTTTGTTTCGCTGCGTGTGTTTCGAGTTGTAGGCGAGATTGCGTTGGAACTTTCATACCTTGAATAGATATTCTATGTTGAAACAATTTGTTTTATTCAAAATGTTTGGCAATGTTTCAGTGAATTTCCGTGACAGAACTGGAATATCAATTTCCATTGTTGCTTTTGTCACAACACAGAAAATGAACTGTTTATCCCGAACGCAATTTCATTCCTTGCTAAAAATAGGATATTGATTATGCACACCCAAAGGCATCCTATAACGACCCACGCTAGCTGACCTGCTAACCCTTAGCCTAACCACATGGCTCAAAAGGTTAACGTCAAGTTATAAAATAGCTCGACGCGTGCCCTTATATATTTCACAACAAATTTCTTGCCCACCGATGTCGGACTTTGGGACATTACAAATGTCCCCTCCTTATGATGCAACGTCCTCTTTACATTGACCCAACAACCTTCCCCCAGTGGCCATCGTGTACCACTTAGTTCTGCATAGCACATTGCTCCAACTCCAGGATTCAAGGTCATGCAAATCCTAGAGGTGGCCCCCACCATGTAGACCGGGGTTGTGCTCTGATACCACCTATAACGACCCGCGTTAGCTGACCTACTAACCCTTAGCCTAACCACATGGCTCAAAAGGTTAACCTCAAGTTATACATGTTAAAATAAGCTTATATTAGTAGTTGATGTTTGTCCCACATCGCCTATCTTAGTCATGTAATGTGGTACACACTAATATAAATAATATTGACTTGTGTTTGGGTTAGTTAACACCCTTACACTTTCTTCTCTTTCTCTCAAATAACAATACACTCGACGCGTGCCCTTATATATTTCACAACAAATCTCTTGCCCACCGATGTGGGACTTGGGGCATTACAATGCCATACAAGCTGCGGTTGAGCCAAGCTTTTCTCCAACAAGACTCATTCGTTCCAACTCTTCGAGAAGATTTGGAATGTGGGATCAAATCAAACTAATAACAAAAAATTGTGGTCCTCTTATGCGGACATTTCGCTAAGGACTAGAAGAATAATCTTATACATTTTTATTCCAATGCCTAGAAACAATATAAAATAATTTTTTTTGTATAGATACATAATCAACTGTCACAAAAGGTTATAAAGAGGCAAATTCCTGATTATACCTTCGCAACCACAATTCCAGCTAAAATTATCATTGCATCCATCATTGCCACCTTCCCCATTGGCACCATTATGCTACAACACCAAGAAATGAGATCATGAAAATGCCGTTCAAAGTTTAAAAATCTATATAGAGGGCTTTTGTAGGAATTTGCGACTACACCTTAGAATTGTATGAAACAAGGTCGTACAACGTAAACCCATCGTGCGCGATAACAAAGTTGATACCGTGGTATGGCTTGCGGTTATTCACCTGCGTAGAGCAATAGGTTGACACCAAAATGACGAAGTCAATAACAAGGTTTGAGTGCTTTTTTAGTAAGTAAACGGAATAACAGAGCAAAAAAAAGAGGTAGTATACTGGTCAGACGCATTTTCAAATTAATGTGGCGATCTAAACCAATCCATGGACAACCAAGAAAATGTTAAACGGGGAATAGTATGTTTAATTTTTATGACATGAAGTATCAAGCCATGGTACGAGTCATGACTAGTATTTTCTGAGAAGTCCTATCCTCCTTACTATCAAAAAGTATAAAAGAAGGGTCAAGATACTTATTATACTCAGTACTCACTCTATATAAATCAGCAGAACCAGCGACCCGAGTAGCGAAAGTCCCCTTCATACCAGCATCACCCTAAGTTAGGAAAAAAGCTTCGAGTCAAGTGCAGCAATATTAGCATGTAATCCATTGGAGATACAGGTTTAGCCCTTGTAAAAACCTTTGCTAGGTCTAACGAAGGAACAACAATGTAGTGCACCACTGAAGAGAAGCCCAGATAAAATTAAGAGCTTTTTATGTTTTTATCCCCTAAACTATTCATATTTTTTCTACTTCGTCCCCATCTTGAGGAGCCTCTTTTGGGTTATCGCACGCCTTTTGGTTAGTATGGCTATTTTCATCGTTGTATGGATTGTAATTTTTTAAACTTCATTTTATTTTCCAATTTCCACAACCAAGTCCTGCTGTACATATGGTGCCAATAAGGTGACAACTGACAATGTAGAGACTTCTTCCAGACTAGCGACTCGATGAATTATGCAAATCCCATTTAGATAAATTACAGAAGGCATAAACATTATAAGTACAGTCTCTTTGATCTACCAAACAAATATAGGATGCAGATAAAAATAGTAAATCAATTTAGACCAGATTTCCACAAATATCCTTTCAGAAATAAGTATCAGTGAGTGCATCTTAAGGAAAGTAAGTGTAATAAAAACCGCCAAGGATAAAGATTTATGGATTGGAAAAATACAGAACAATTAACTAGAAGTACAGTACTGAATCAGGATTTGGACATCAAGAAGCACTAACAAAATCTGAGGGATAACATTTTGAAACTCCTGTCATGTGAATAATTTTCAAATCATTTTTTAGAATCTCATTGTTGTATTCATGGCTAATCGGCTACTGCTATCCCACGACTCCATCCCAACTTTCAAAAACAAAATAAAGTGAAATATCTTCTAAGTGCTAACATAAGAGGATTATCACCTTTATAAATTTTCTTATATCATCACGGTACTTGCCATTCCATTCAGCCCACCTGCAAAAGGAATAAAAAGAGTAAGGTGTCCGTGTCTGACAATAGCTAATAATGCCCTTTTAATGAACAAGAATTACTCCTTTTTTCACTTTTCTTTATAGTGAATAGGGTGTGTGTATGAGTTTGAGAGAGGAGTGGAGTGCATATGATTCAAACAATCAAATATATTCTAGAAAGAAAATACTGCTATGCATCAGTTACCGATCCCAGTTTGGAAATTTTCCAACAAGATAAAGGCCTCCACAGTCCCACGGTTCCGCAATAATTTTACACCTTGATAGTATAGTATCCTTGGCAATTGCCTGCTCCACAACACAATAAAGACTCGTGTTAAACAGGCCACAAGCCTACAACAATATCCTGCTATCTAACAAATTCCAAAAGTTAGCACAAAGAATTGAATCCCCACATAAGCCTATACTATAGATGCAGAAAATACACATTTCATGGATGGATTAAGGTCAACTGTTTATATCAAGAACCTTTCATTCGTTAGAACTTAGACCTATATAGGCGTTTTTAATAAATAGGAGAGTGAGGGAAATTGGAAAAAGTAGTTGCATCTTTTCTTAGATTCACATAAAACATACTCTTCAGAGACCCTTCACTTCAAAGAAATACACATATACATATATATAGGTACTGTTCCGGGGACATAACATTTAGACACAACATTCAACCCAACAAATTTAAACCACCCATTTTGGAGTCCCACATAAAGGATCTGGGCCGTTCAATTTGTTTAAAACATGTTTTCATTACCCGCAAAAAATCAACTCATTTGGATATTGGTAAGGGCTTGATCGATTCATTCAGTTTTTATCATGTTAGTTTTGATAACAAATACCGATCAAGCCCTTATAGATAGCCGAATGAGTGGATTATTTACGGGAACTTTTAAAAACATGTTTTAAACAAATTGAACGGCTCGGATCATTTGCGTGGGACTCAAAAATTGGTGGTTTACATTTGTTTTGTCAAAAGTTGTGTGAGGGGAATCAGCCCCTATATAAGGACCTCTACGGTAAGGACTCATGCGGACTTCACGTTTTCGATGAAATTTTCATGATATATAGGTAACACTTCTCCTCCGGACCCCGGGAATCCGGACCTCCGTGATCCGAGCATTTTTTTGACGATCCGATCCGTCCAATGTGTTCAGAAGGTGTTTTCAAGGGTCCATGCGGGAAATCTTTAAAAAAAATACCGGGAAGGGCTTGATTCAAACAGTTTTTCGCAAAAACTGTATTTATAGTTTTTCACAAAAAACTGTAAATACAGTTTTTGCGAAAAACGGCTTGATCCGAAAAACTGTAAATACAGTTTTTGCGAAAAACTGCTTGGATCAAGCCTTTCCCGGTATTTTTTTTAAAGATTTCCCGCGTGGACCTTGGAAAACACCTTTTGAACACATTGGACGGCTCGGATTTTCCCAAAACAATTTGCAACACAAAAAAAACACCCCCAAGGCTTCAATCCGGGAGTCCGGAGGAGAAGCCCTAGGTATATATATATATATATAGGTGGATTTTCTAGTCCACACCTCCCGGAAATAAGAAAAACATGGCTTTTTTTGTGTTGCAAATTATTTTTGGAAAATCCGAGCCATCCAATGTGTTCAGAAGGTGTTTTCAAGGGTCCACGCGGGAAATCTTCGAAAAAAAATACCAGGAAAGGCTTGATCCAAGCAGTTTTCGCAATAACTGTATTTATATATTTTTGCGAAAACTGCTTGGATCAAGCCCTTCCCGGTATTTTTTTTTGAAGATTTTCCGCGAAAGACCCTTGAAAACACCTTCTGAACACATTGAACGGCTCGGATCGTCAAAAAAAAAATTGGATCATGGAGGTCCGGAAACGGGAGGTCCGGACTAGAAGCCCTCCCTATATATATATATATATATAGAGAGAGAGAGAGAGAGAGAGGAATTACCTAGTCTAAGATCCCTAAGTCCGGGACTCATAGTTCCGGATCAAATTTTCATGATCCAAACCATCCAATGTGTTTAAAACGTGTTTTCAAGGGTCCCCGCGAGAAATCATCCAAAACAAAATACCGGGAAGGGCTTGATCTAAGCAGTTTTTCATAAAACTGTATATGTACAGTTTTTGTGAAAAACTACTCGGATCAAGCCCTTTCCGGTATTTTTTTTTTTGACGATTTCTTGCGGGGACCCTTAAAAACACTTTTTGAACACATTGGACAGTTTGGATCATGCAAAAACATGTTTTTAAACCTTCAAAACATCAAAAAACCTCCGGTCCGAGATCTTGGACTATATATATATACACCACACTTCCAGTCCAAGATCCCGGATTTGAAAAAAATCCACACCTCATTGATCCCGATCGAATTTCGACGATCCGAACCGTCCAATGTGTTTAAAAGGTCATATACAGTTTTTGTGAAAAACGGCTCGAATCAAGCCCTTCCCGACATTCTTTTTTTATGATTTCTCACGGAGACCCTTGAAAACACCTTTTAAACACATTGGACGGTTCGGATCGTCGAAATTCGATCGGGAAAGTGGAGGTCCGGATTTTTTTCAAATCCGGGCTCCCTGACCGGAAGTGGACTATATATATATATGGCACACTTCTTATCCACACTCCTGGAAATAAGGAAAAAATGGGGTTTTTTTGTGTTGCAAATTATTTTTGGAAAATCCGATCCGTCCAATGTGTTCAGAAGGTGTTTTCAAGGGTCAGTTTTTGCGAAAATTGCTTGGATCAAGCCCTTCCCGGTATTTTTTTTTTGAAGATTTTCCGCGTGGACCCTTGAAAACACCTTCTGAACACATTGGACGGATCGGATCGTCAAAAAAAATTTTGGATCAAAAGTCCGGAAATCAAAAGTCCGGATAAGAAGTGGAACCTATATATATATGCAAATTTTCTAGTAAGGACCTTCCGTAAATAAGGAAAAAAGTAATTTTTTCACGTTAAAAATTGTTTTTGGGAAATCCAAACCGTCCAATGTGTTCAGAAGGTGTTTTCAAGGTTTTGCGAAAAACTGTTTGGATCAAGCCATTCTCGGTATTTTTTTTTTAAGATTTCCCACGTGGACCCTTGAAAACACCTTCTGAACACATTGGACGGTTTGGATCGTCAAAAAAATGCTCGGATCACGGAGGTCCAGAGTGCGGATAGGAAGTGGAACCTATATATATATATATATATATATATATATATATATATATATAGAGAGAGAGAGAGAGAGAGAGAGAGAGTTCTAGTCAGGGATCCCTAATTTTGCTTAAAATGCGGACCTCACCTTTCCTGATTGAATTTTGATGATCCGAACTGTTCAATGTGTTTAGAATGTGTTCTTTAAGGGTCCCCGCGAGGAATCATAAAAAAAAAATGACCAGAAAGGGGTTGATCCGAGCAGTTTTCGATAAAAATGAACGGTTCGGATCATCGAAATTCGAAACGTTTATGAAAAACTGCTTGGATCAAGCCCCTCCCGGTCATTTTTTTAGGTTATTCCTCCCGTTGACACTTAAAAACACATTTTAAACACATTGAACAGTTCGGATCATCGAAATTCGATTGAGATCTATGAGGTCCGCCCCAAACTGTGGTGAGGGACCCCTCAATGGATCCTTGGTGTATATTTGTGTGTGTGCGCGCGCGCACGCGCATTACTTCAAGTAGGTAAATATACAGCTAAACGTATGCAAAGATGACCCACACGAATAATTGGAGGAGCATTAAGTGGAGAGCCATCTGTGCCTCGACAAAGAACACTGGCAAGGTCGAAGCGGAAACCATCCACATGATAATCAACAACCCTTCAATAAGTCAAAAGAAGAGAGTTAAATTCTAGGTAAAACTACAGGTAGAATGGAAACAAAAGACTAAGATAAAGAAACAATATCTGCAATTCTTGCAAAAAGAAATGGACACCTATACAAGATAGCTAAAATGGTAGGCTGTTGCAATGGAGATTATATATTGCATGACAGTGATAACACAAATTCTATTACTGAAAACATGTCCGCGCACAAACAGCTCCACCATAGTATACAGTATTCGAACAAAAACAACGGGTAAATAACAATGATCCAGCCACATTTGGTATGCTTTCATCTGATAACATTTATGAGACCATTAATATGTCTCAAGATTGATGTCTGAATCATACAACAAGAATACGACAAGCAAAGTTGTTCAATGAATTCGATGACTTTTTTGCATACCAATGTCTTAAGCTGTCAAGTATAAGTTCCATGACCACAGGGTGGTTACAGTTCAATGTATTTCCTGCATATAAACAGAAAACTGCATCTGAGCATATTCTTAGCTCAAAAGAATGATAAATGTGGGTCACTGCATTTCAAAAGGTAGGCTAATGTTATTGCGTTACCTTTAGCACAAATTTAAAGATTCTGTTGTAAGCCATAATGATCTTACTAAGTCAAGAATATTGAAGACTAAATCAGTTGCCCAAATTAATGATGGAGGTACCTTAAAGTTGACAAAATCAATTGATTCAAACAACAAACCTTTTTAGAAATCAAAAGGCAGAATGATAAACAAGATCATAAGCTAAAGTAATTACTCAGCCATTCAGGTAGTAATTGACCTTTTTGGTTGATTTGTGTTTTTCAGAATGAGGAAAACTTTGTTTATTCAGCAGACCTATTTCCGTAAGACACTTCAGCATTTGAAAAAAGAGGGCCATCCTAAAGTCTATGCCAGTACCAAAGAATCCCAACTTGCAAGCGGTGCCCCAAAATTTATTGATGGATTATACCATGAAAATTTTGATTTCCCCTTCCACTGACGCAACTATACATGGATAGTTTCTCCTTTCTGAAGTTTTACCCATCTTTTGAACTCCACTAAACTAGCAGTGCAAAACTTTGTGATAGTTCCCCACTAGCGCTGTGCCCGTTCGGGCATAAAGCTGGTTGATAAAAAGTCACATTGGTGTTTTTTCCGGCCCTGTGTACCAAATAGGCACAACGCTAGTTGATAAAAGATAGTGTGTTTTTCCCGGCCCCGTTTTTTATGCACGCTAGCATCGGGAAGACATATCTACTGTTTAAAATTTGAAGTTTGAATAAAATCATTTTAAATTAAGTTACAATTGTGAAAATGTAAGATAAACAAAGCAAATAAACATAAACTCAAAAGTATGATATTTATTTATCTTTTTTATCTAATAGAACTTAACCCCCCATTAACCTAAAATCTCTCACTCTCTCTCCATAACCACACCCTCTCCCCACTCTCTCTCCCCACTCTCTCTCTCTCTCTCTCTCTCTCTCTCTCTCTCTCAATTTTTTCAAATAAAAAAAACACAAACTAGAAAATTAGAATTGGAGGTTTGGAGGCACAAACGCATTTTTATATAGTATGTATTGATTGATTGATTTGGGAACACAGCGAAAAACAAAATCACATGTTGAGTGGAGGACTTTTTGCCTTGTGTATTTACTACTCCTATAATCTAATAGGCCTTGAATTCTTTGGCAATGGAAGTTGTCTATATACCTCACTGGATCCATCCAGAGAGTTCTGATGCCTTTTGGTGTACTTGAAGGACAATATGTATGAATAACCATTAGAGTAGTTTAACTTCCAATCGTTAGTTGACGTCGGCTTGCTTTCAAATCTCGTCCATTCAAAATAAATGCTTTTGGATTCTACTTGATAACATTTGGAGTCCTCCCTCCTGATTTCAACATTTGTCTTTGCATACACCAAAGTACATTATTTTCTATTCAGATTCTCTTTACAACAAATTTTTCATTAATATGGACCAGCACTTTGAACATAAGTTCTAAAACTTCATCCCACATCGAAACTCTACACGGATGATCTTGGGTGTACGATAAACTACCTTGGCTACTGCTAGTAATTTGGACTTAAGCATTTTGGAACCCATTGTTAGGCTCCAAGAAGTTACTAGAGAGTGGTCTATACGAGGAGTTACTCATGGTATTAAAGCAACCTGTGTACACGTCTCTTTGGGCTTGAGGAAGTTAAGTAGCTCGGCCACTAGGTGAGACCAAGAGAAGTCCAGGAAAAAGACTCAAGCTAGGCTATGGTAACTATGGCCACTAGGGAAGTGACTCGTTTCCACATCGGGAGTCTACGTGGGTGCTCTTGGGTAAAAGACAAACCATGTGGCCTACTAGTAACTTGTGCCTAAGTATTTTGGGCCATGTTGTTCCTCCAACAATTCACTGGGCCAGAGGTCTACATGGCCCATGTAGACTTTTGATGTGAAACAAGGTGTTGCAAAATCCCCATCTCTATGGCCTCATGCCCTCACGAGCAGTTAAGAACTAGAGTTACCATGGTATTTCACGAGGTCTTTTTCCCTAGTAAACAATCACCACAATATTTCATGGGTGTTTTCCCTAGTGGCCACACAATTCAAGAACTAGAGTTACCATGGTATTTCACGAGGTCTTTTTCCCTAGTAAACAATCACCACAATATTTCATGGGTGTTTTCCCTAGTGGCCACACAATTCCCGAGCTCACACAATCAGATGCACGAACTGCTCTAATACCCTCTGTAACGCCTGATGTAGACTGCAAGACCAGTAACTTGTTGGAGCCTAACAGCAATGGCGTAAAAAGCTTAAGCCCAAGTTACTAGTAGTAACTCACATGGTTTACTATATACCCAAGATCACCCATAGAATTCCAATGTGGGACGAAATGTTACAATCTCCCCACTTTTATACCCTCGCGTCCCTGCGATGTTGAGCACTAGTAATGAGGGCGTTACCCGAATCTTCCATAATAGCCAAGAGCCACCACAGCCTAACCTGAGCTTTTTTCGGGCTTCACCTCGGATTTTCTCCCGCAGAAAGGCTACTAAACTTTCTCGAACCCATACTGTTGTATACACGGGTTGTTCTAATACCATCAGTAATGTCCCATGTAGACCACTGACCCAGTAAGCTCAATTTACTACAGGTAGCCCACATGGTTTATTAAATACCCAATATCACCCATTTGGACTTTAGACTGATGAGGAATGGAGTGTCACATAAGTAAGGAAATAAATCCCCGTATTACGCTTTAATAAATGCTTCTTAGATTACCAAATCAACCATTATAGCATAGTGTTGAGAATATAAATAATATAGTTACCCCTCTCTCTAACAGCTTAAGCTTTTAAATGAGTTGGTAGTTAACAATTTAATATGATATCAGAGCAGGCAATAGATCCTTGTCCAAACCCCACCGCCTACCCATTTATTAAATATTTGCACGTGTTTAGCCCGCTTATGGATGAGAGCCTGGCTACACATGAGGGGGCGTGTTGAGAATACAAATAATATAGTTACCCCTCTCTCTAACAGCTTAAGCTTTTAGATGAGTTGGTGGTTAACAATTTAATACATAGTCATCCTAACAATTGAATGCCAAATCTTGATCCTCATTAAATCTCTTTTTTCTTTCTTTTTTTGCGGGTCTCAATTGATTGGAGATATAAAGCAATGTAGTTGATATAAGTAGAGAAAGGAGTGATGAAATAGAAAGGAGTGAGGAAATTACCACATCCTGAGAAATTAAGCAAACGGGCATTGTTGTTTGGATCCACCATGTAATAAACCTAAAGACCAGATTAGAAGTATGAGAATTTGAGAAAAGCAACACAGAGTTGTCAAATGTATTACTAATACAAAGAATCCCCAGGAACAACGAATGTATTACTAATGCTATCCAGGATTTTTGGTTTTCTGAGTGTGACCTTTCCGGCATGTAGTACCAGACTACCCGTTGATTAGTCGTATTGTGACATTTGAAAAAGGGGAGAAGGAGGTCCAAACTCAGTTACTTGAATTAAAACCTAGGTTAATAATTGCCACTACAATAAGAAAAACAAAAGATAAGTTCGAGAAAGAGTCCTAAAGTACGAGAAATGTTTGATGGAGTTCTTAACTTAGGACATTATAAACTCGGCGAAGTCTCATAACTCATAATGTATCTGAAAAGTAGCAAAAAAGAAAGAAAAAGAAAAAGCCTATCCCTCCGCAATTATTGTTAGATCTTGTCCCACATTGGTTAATCAAAACCTCCAAAACCTAGTATATGAACCTGAGTAGCTTTTCCACTCATTGCCAATTGATTTTGAGTTGGATGCCTTTAACATAGTATCAGATGTAGGCTTTCGGAGGCTTTTGGATGAGACTCCCTTGATTATTTGCCCCATAGTTTGCATTTTAAGCTCACCTTGCTTCGTTGTTTGTGTTAGAGTTTGTAGAGGCCTGGAAATTCCGAAAATTTTTAAAAAGTATTTTCCAAATTTAAATTGGGATTGGTGTAGAAATACAAACATTTTGAAATACATGGGTTAATGAGAGAGGACATAAAGTCTTGGACTAATTGATAGCATTTTTGTAAATGAGTAAATTGGAGGGTGGGAGGTGTAATTGACCCTATACAAGACTTAGGAGGGAGAGAAACTTCATTTTTTCCCTCCCCTTCAAAAAATCAGATCTCACTCACCTATGAAGCACGAGTACTCCAAAAATGTCGCCGTACGAGTACGGAGTACCGGGTACGGGTACGGCAAAATACATACCGGGTACGGCAAAAATGTACCGGGTACTTTTGCACTGTTCGGGTACGGCTTTGGTACTCCTGGGTACTCCAATGGGTACTTTGTTGGGTACGTTTCGGCTTTTTTGTAAAAATTTTAAAACTTTTAAGGGGTCCGAATGAAAATTGTAGAAACTTCAGGGGTTCATGTGCAATTTTGACACCCCTTTTAACACAACAGACGTCTTTCGAACTTCATCAGTTAGCAGCCATTCTATCGACCAAGCAGCAGCTCTCTGGTTACTCTCTCTCTCTCTCTCTCGCTGTACTCTCTCTTTCTCTCGTGCTGCAGCTGTACGAGATCTGTAGAGAGTCAGCTGTACTCTCTCTTTCTCTCGCTGTGTACTCTCTCTCTTTCTCTCTCTCTCTCTCTCTCTCTCTCTCTCGGTTAGTCTATTAATCGATTTTCTCCTCTCCTCTGTGGAGATCTACAGTCACGAACTGCTGCAACTCTCATCTCCTGAACTGCTGCACTTGTTTGATCTATGCACTTATGAACTTATAACTTTTATTTATGTTGCTTTTTGTTGGTAAATGGGTTTATTATTCAGTTTGTGCAATGGAACATAGTAAAACAGGGTAAAATAGTCCCGTACCCGTACCCTACTTTTTTAGGTTTTTGCCGTATCGCGTACTGGTACCCGTGCTTCCTAGTCACTCTCTCTCTCTCTCTCTCTCTCTCTCTCTCTCTCTCTCTCTCTCTCACTCATGGCTCTCTCTCTCTCTCTCACCAAATTCAACCATCTACACACAAAGCCAACTGAACCCACTTCAAATCTCTTGTACCCACGTCATCTAGGCTCGTTAATCGCGTGGTGGAGCTCGGGGAAGTTGATCTTGGTGGGTTTTCGGTTTGAAGGAGCTAGGTTTTGATTCAAAGCTTGTGGAGGTTCAGTCTTTGAGGTAGGGATCTTTTCTCCACTTTCTAAGTGTTGTTGAGTTGATTTGTTCATAAATTTTTGTTTGGTTCAACCCCATTTGACTTGTGCTAAGATTTGCCAAAATTTTCCCGTAGAGGGCTGGCCAGGGAGTCCGTAATTTTTTTCAGTTTCGCTAGGAGGGCTGGGTATTGATACCAAAATTTTGGTATCGATACCTAGAGGCTTCAAATTATGGGATGTTTCTTTTGGCCTCCTCTTGGCCTTCGGGTGCTTCGGGTCTTCCTCCAACGTCTTGTACACTTAAAATTGGACGTTTTTCAGGTTGCTTTGCTTTTGATTCGTGAGCTTCCATTAGTCTTGGTTTAGCCTTGATTTCACTATTCATTTGTATTCCATGTAATCCTACTTAGAGTAATCTTCGAAACTTGCTTGAATTCTTTAGACGAAGTTGCAAACTCATATTGTTGACTATTTCTTTGATGTGATGCAAATGGTGACTGTACATACTTGTTATACACATGGTGAAGTTATTGGCTGAACAAATGGACACATTTTGAATGAAATCAATGGATACTCGGTGGTTTTGAGAAAAAAAAAAAGAAGTATTTTGACAAAGGTTTTTGAAAGGTATTATTAGGGCCACCATTAGGTGTGTCCTTGGTCATGGGTTACGAGGCCCGTGAATCTCGGCAGGGGTTACGAGGCCCATAAATCTTGGAAGAGGGCTACGAGGTCCTAGGGAGACATCCCGAATGCTTGACATGGGTTACGAGGCCCAAGAACTCAGCAAGGGAATAGGGGTCCCAAAATTCCCGGTTATGGAGATTTGGAAAATGATGGAATTTGAAATGAAAAAAAAAATGAAAGATATGCTTTTGAATGATACTTGAATTTGACGAAAAAGGATTTTCTTTTAAGACACGACACTTTGGTCCCAAAAGTTGATTTTATATCATCGTATCCTCTTGTTGCTTGCCTATACATTGTTGCATCCTCTTCGTGCTCATATTATCTCATATGCATTTAGCAATTGTAGAAGATTTCTCATTGGGCTACTGTAACTCAACCCTTCATTTTCAGGTACAAATCAACGAACATGATGTGGAGTGCTTGGAGTGCATATCAACTCTTTTGAAAGCTTGCATCGGGAGTTACTTTTTTCATCTTTATAAGACTTCTTTTGTAAGAAGAGAATGTAACTTTATTCATTGATCTTTTGACTTGAACTCATGGTTAGGGTTCCCATCCCATTGACCTAACTCAGTGAGTCATGGTACCTAACCTACCTACTTGAACTCATGGTTAGGGTTCCCATCCCATCGACCTAACTCAATGAGTCATGGTACCTAACCTACCTAACTCATCTCGTTGACCACGGCCTATAGGAACCAGGCTATCTACCGCTTTTAAACCTGTTTGCATAGGCTCATGCACAAATTTAGTTCAATAATCTCAGGGGCTTTCACTTCGACACGTCGATGCTCGTGATCGCTTAGAGACCCTCTTCCATCAATAGGCACTCCCAACCAACCACACGACCTAGCATAGCCTTTCCCGCGGGAACATCCACAATAGATCTAGTGCGCTTGACAAGATCTCCTTCTTTAACAGCAGTATCACTCCCAAAGACAACAATCCCAACATTCTCATTCTCAAGGTTCAAGGCTATTCCTTTCACACCGCTGGCAAATTCCACCATTTCCCCGGCTTGAATCTTGTTCAATCCATAAACACGTGCAATCCCATCTCCAACGGGAACTGGCTTAATTCGCTATAGATGCCCTTCTTGAAGCACCAATCCTACTTTTCGGGTCTGCCCTTATTTACCCTCTGTGAGGGTATGTGAAGAGGCCCATTTTTCAACAGGATCTTCTTGTCTTGGTTTTAGCTTACCTACTATCTTCATTAACTTCCCTTGTTTTGACTCCTTGGCTTGAGGTCTCCTCATGGTGTCCTTCCCCTTGAAGAACGTCTGGCTCTTCACGATCTGGAATAAGCTCTGTTCCTATATCCCTTGGTGTGTAGCTTAGCTAGCGAAGGTCCAAGTGGAAATGACAGAAACTGGCGCTTACTCTGATGCCTTTGCTCAGTCAACTCCTCCAATAACTACAGGTGCATCACCAGGGACCCATAAACAACTAAATCACTTGCTTAATCTACTGCTTAACCGACGGATGCTGTTGGATATACTACTGCTGATGTCGGTGTTGCTATCTTAGCTGCTTGCTGGTCTTTCCTTATTAATTTAATATAGGCAAGCTATTGATCTCGAACAGGATCTCGCTTTCTAAAACCAAAATATGGATCTCGATCTGGAAAGGAAAAAGCTGGTGGAATCACCTAACCAAAAGAAAAGATTAATGGAGAATCATCTATCAACGAAGTATTCTTATTACAAGTCATTATTTATTTACAGGCTTTCTACTTGCTTACTGGCTTGCTACTGGTTCTATAGTAACTAGCTTTTGACTGGTTCTAAAGTCACTAGCTTGCTACTGGTTTTAGAGGAGAAGGCCTGTAGAGCTACTGTCCTAGGAAAGACTGAGAATCACTTCTAAAGGTAGGCCGGGGGGCATCACTAGGAGGTGGAGCGTAGGGAGGCTTGAATCGCTGCTTAGGTAGGTTGGTCGAGCACCTTCAATCATTGTTTGATTTGTAGAGAGAGAAGACAACGTATAAAATTTCTGAGGTGTTAGGGCTCCCCCTTCACATTCCACTATATATATATGGACAAATGTACAAGTACAAGAATACCCCTGGAGAGAAATAAAGCTAACAACTAAACCCCTAATTTAACACTCCCCCTCAAGTTGGTGCAAAGATATCTATCAAGCCCAACTTGAACACAATGGGGTGAAAACTTCTACTACTAAGACCCTTAGTAAATACATCAGCTAACTGGTCTTCTAATCTCACAAAAGGCATGCAAATTAAACCGTTGTTGAGCTTCTCTTTTATGAAATGCCTGTCGATTTCAATATGCTTCGTTCGATCATGTTGGACAGGATTATGAGCAATGTTTATGGCAGCCTTATTATCACAGTAGAGCTTCATAGGACCAGCATCAGGGAATCCCAAATCATGTAAAAGGGTTTGAAGCCATAAAGGCTCGCAAACACCATGAGCCATTGCTCTGTATTCACCCTCTGGACTGGATCTAGCTACCACAGACTACTTCTTACTCCTCCATGTAATCAAATTCCCTCTAAGGAATATGCAATAGCCAGAAGTAGAAGTAGATCGCCTATCATCAATAGAACCTGCCCAGTCTGCATCAGTGAAAACTTCCAATCTCAAGTGACCATGATTAGAGAACAAAATTCCTTTACCTGGGGCAGATTTAAGATACCTCAAGATACGATAAACTGCATCAAGATGACTAGTATGAGGTTTATGCATGAACTGGCTCACAACCCCCATAGCATAGGAAATATCTGGTCTAGTGTGAGATAAGTATATCAGGCGACCCACAAGTCTCTGATATGTCTCCTTTTCTGTAAGCTCCCCCACATTGCTACCAAGATGATGGTTGGCCTCAATGGGAGAATCGGCTGGCTTACATCCCAACATACCAATTTCTTCCAAGAGATCAAGGATGTACTTCCTTTGAGAGATAAAGATCTAGTCACCTCCATTCCAAGAAAGTACTTCATAGACCCCAAATCCTTAATCTCAAACTCTTGAGCAAGAAGAGCTTTAAGGTTAACAATCTCATTCACATCATCACCTGTCATGATTATGTCATCCACATAAACAATAAGAATGGCAATCTTACCATTACTTCTCTTGATGAACATAGTATGGTCAGCATGACTCTGCTTGTATCCAAATCTCAACATGGCATTGAGAAATCTGTCAAACCATGCTCTAGGAGATTGCTTCAATCCATAGAGTGCCTTCTTCAATCTACACACCTTTCCCTCGGTCTGAGATGAAGAAAAACCCAGTGGAATGGCCATGTACACTTCCTCCTCTAATTCGCCATGGAGGAATGCATTCTTCACATCAAACTGGTGAAGAGGCCAATTTAAATTGGCAGCACAAGAGAGTAGAACTCGCACAGAGTTCATCTTCGCTACAGGGGCAAACGTCTCCTCATAGTCAATACCATAGGTTTGTGTGAAACCCTTGGCAACAAGTCTGGCCTTGTATCTCTCAACTGTCTCATCTGCCTTGTGTTTTACAGTGAACACCCATTTACATCCCACTGGTTTCTTTCCATTTGGAAGAGTCACTAATTCCCAGGTGCCATTCTTTTTCAAGGTTTGTCATCTCCTCTACCATAGCTTCTTTCCACTCAGGTATTATGATAGCTTCTTTCCAATCCTGTGGGATAGATATAGAAGAAAGAGAAGAGACAAACCCACGATACGAAGGAGATAAACGGGAATATGAAACAAACTGAGAAATAGGATGTTGGGTACAAGTTCTAACACCTTTTCTATGAGCAATATGAGCATCAAGATCATCAACAACAGTAGGGAAAGGATCATTACCAGATGAGTCAGATGAAGAGTCATGAACTGGAATAGGTGATGAAGATTGGCAAAGTGGTACCGCACATGTAGGCTTGCCTTTTTTCCTTCGAGAAAAGGTCTGCAAATTTGGCCTATCCAGTCTTTCCCGAACATCATGTTCCACTCTTTTTGCAGATAAAGGTTCTTTCTCCCTCTCACTATGACAAGGTAGGTAAGACCACGACTCCGGAGTATAAAATGTCAACATCTCTTCCTGTCTATCATTCTCCCCCTGAAGAGATGAAGTGAACAGAGGATAAAAGGATTCTATTTCCCAAAAAGTGACATCCATGGAAACATATGTTTTGCGAGAGTGTGGGTCATAGCATTTATAACCCTTCTGAGTAGGAGAATAGCCAAGAAAGATGCACTTACGGGCTTTGGGATCAAGTTTACCACCGGGGTGCTTAAGAGCATGAATAAAACACACACAACCAAAAACCTTGGGTGGAAGAGATGAGACCCGAGAACAGCCAGGGAGAAACTTAAAAGGAGTTTGGAACTAAAGAACACTAGATGGCATGCGATTGATGAGAAAAGCTGCAGTAAGAATAGCTTCACCCCAAAAATGTTTAGGAACATTCATGGTAAACAAGAGTGAACGGGCTACCTCAGCAAGATGACGATTCTTGCGTTTAGCAACTCCATTTTGTTGTGGAGTACCAACACAAGAAGTCTGAAAAAGAATGCCAGTCATTCAGATATGCCCGAAAATTCCCATCAATATACTCAGTCCCATTGTCACTACGGAGCACTTTAATGTTAGCATCAAATTGAGTACGCACCATTTTGTGAAAAGATTGAAAGCACGAAAAAACTTCATTTTTTGCCTTAAGTAAGTACACCCAAGTGACACGGGAATGACAATCAATAAAGGTAACAAACCAACGATAGCCGAAAAGAGAGGTAACAGGGGAGGGACCCCAAACATCAGAATGAGTAACCACAAAAGGAGAATCACTTCTTTGATTAACAGGGGCATAAAATGAGCGCTTGTGTTTTGCAAGTTCACACACTTCACAAAAAAACTTACTCCTAGCACAGTGCTTAACTAAACTAGGAAAAAGTTTTTCCAAAATCCCAAAAGATGGGTGGCCTAATCTACGGTGCCACTGATGCAGTAAAGAAAGAGTTGAGCCCACATCTGCTTCAAGAGCTTGGCCACATGACATAGGTGGACGACTGGATTAGGTGCAGGCTCCAAAACGTATAGTCCTCCATAAGCTTTACCATTGCCAATCATTCTCCCCGTATCTAGTTCCTGAAAGACACAATGAGTAGGAAAAAATGTCACTGAGCAGTTTAAAGAATGAGTAAGACTCCTAACAGAGAGAAGATTGGTGGAAAAACTGGGGACATGAAGTACTGAAGAAAGTGACATGGTTGGAGAATAATTTATAGAATCTTTCCCTGAAATCGAAGATAGGGATCCATCTGCTACTCGGACCTTATCCTTACCAAAACATGGAGAATAGGAGTCAAAGAAGGATGAACAACCTGTCATATGATCAGTAGCACCAGAATCTATTATCCAAGGAAGTGAGGATGAAGCAGTGAAGGCACTAGCCTGAATACCTGTGTGGGCAAAGTGGGAAGAAGTCATGGAAGTAGAAGCTGTAGTAGATGGAGAGTCAAGCCTGGTCATAAAACGCCTAAGAGTTTGTAACTCCCCCTGAGAAAGGGCACCACCTTGAGAACTATTTGAGGCTGAAGGATGTGACCGACCTCCACTAGAATCCGACAAGGTCTCCACAATAGACTCCGAAACATGAGCATGAGAACTTCGACCACCACCTCGGCTACCACCCCGTCCTCGAGAGGGACGCCCATGGAGCTTCCAGCAAAGCTCCCAGGTATGTTGAGTCTTGTGACAATAGTCACACTGTAGCAAATCACGATCAACGGAACTGCTCTTATCCCCAACCTAAACCTTACCATCCCGTGGAGTAGGAATGGCAACCAGAGCCGAGCGATCTGGAATGGAAACAGGTACCATAGCACTCCGTCTAATCTCCTCCTCCTGAACACAGGCATATGCCTCCCCTAAAGAGGAAAAAGGAACACGGCCTAATACCTGCACTCGAATAGGATCATACTCTACATCAAGACCCGCCAAGAAATCATAAAGGCGGTCTTTCTCAACCATTTTTTGATATGCAGTGGCATCAGCAGTACAAGCAGGGTGAAAACTCTAATAGTAATCAAGTTCCTGCCACACTCCATTCAAATCTGCATAGTACTCAGCTAAGGACCTATGGTTTTGGTCCAACCCCCGAAGTTTCCTTCTCAAATCAAATACTTGAGTATCATTACCCTTTCGAGAATAGGTTTGGGCCACAGAAGTCCACACCTTGTGTGGAGTATCAAGAAACAAGTAGTTATGACTGATGGTGGGTATCATGGAGTTGAATAACCATGTCAAGACTTGAGCATTTTGAGTAGTCCATGTCACAAAATCTGGATTAGTAGCTGCTGGTGGTGGAATAGGCCCCGTGATGAATTTCAACAGACCATTGGCAGTGATGTTCAAAGTAAAACTCCGAGACCAAATCAAATAGTTGGAACCATCCAACTTTATAGGGCAAATATTCAGTGGAGCATTAGTTTGAGTCACAAATTGGCTCCCTTCATTCTTCGCACTGCCAGAGGCCTCTTTGGATGCTCTGTCATATTGCAAACCCAAAAAAAAAAAATACCAGACTGCCACTAGAACCACCAGCAGACTACCAAACTCACCGAAAGAGCACCCTTAACTCCCAAAAACAACCGGAAAGAACATAATCAACCTCAAAATGCGAAACCCATACGAAAAAACAGACACCAGTCAAAAAAGAGCACAACCAGGGGTCACCATGACCTAAATACACTCACCGAAGGTTCGCCGGAGGGTGTAGGAGAGTCGCTGGAGATCGTACCCCAAAAACAAGCACAGCCACAGGTCACTGTGACCTAAATACACTCACCGGAGGTTCGCCGGAGGGTGTACGACAGTCGCCGGACGTCGTACCCTGTCGTCGGAGGTCGCCGGACAGTGAACAGTACTCGTCGGGGTCAAATCTGTGATTTCGTGCAAGACCCAGTAGATTAGGTCCACATATGGGGACTAAAGGAGGTCGTCTGTGGTCGACTGAGGTAGAGACCCAGCTGCATGATGATCGTCTGTGGTCGAGACCCAGCTGCGTGATGACCTCTGTTCAAAGCTAAAGCCGCAACATCGTCTTCTACAAGTCCCTGAGGATGAGCTCTAATACCATGTTTGATTTGTAGAGGGAGAAGACAACGTATAACATTTCTGAGGTGTTAGGGCTCCCCCTTCACATTCCACTATATATATATGGACAAATGTACAAGTACAAGAATACCCCTGGAGAGAAATAAAGCTAACAAATAAACCCCTAATTTAACAATCATAGGTGAGTGGAGGCCTCTCAACCAGTAATTAAGATATGACCTGAACTGGAGCTAGGGTAGATAAGTAGGTGAGAGATGGGTACCATGCTCCCAAAATAGATGAGTTAGGTAGGTTAGGTACCATGACTCACTGAGTTAGGTCGATGGGATGGGAACCCTAACCATGAGTTCGACAAGTGGCCTGGTCATCAAAATTCTATGATTCAGACCAGAAGGTTGGTCTAGGATAAAGTAAAGGCTGATGTGCTCAATGGTGAGACTTTTGGAAGCAAATGTATGATACGCGCGAGGGTAAATATGTTATTACTTGAAATTTGTAAGTTAAAAGTGTAATTAGGGCATTATAAATGTTTTTTCCCCAAATTAATCAGTAAGAGCAGCAAATCGATTGACATGGAGCTCAACTCTATCTCCTGTTACGCTGTCTATATGTGTATATATGTATATATCTCATGTTCTCAACAGTCTAAATAGGTGAAGCTATGTCGTCGACCATGCAAGTAAATATTAATGTTTTTTACACATTAAAATTATATATATATATAGAGAGAGAGAGAGAGAGAGAGAGAGAGAGAGAGGAACTCTCTAGTCCGGGACTAGAGAGTTCGGAACTCATAGTTCCGGATCAAATTTTCATGATCTGAACCGTCCAATGTGTTCAAAAGGTGTTTTCCAAGGCCCACGCGGGAAATCTTCAAAAAAAAATACCGGGAAGGGCTTGATCCACGCAATTTTGTAAATATGCAGTTTTTGCGAAAAATTGCGTGGATCAAGCCCTTCCCGGTATTTTTTTTTGAAGATTTCCCGCGTGGGCCTTGGAAAACACCTTTTGAACACATTGGACGGCTCGGATCGTCAAAAAAATATCGGGAAGGGCTTCAAAACGCTTCAATCCGGGATTTCCGGGATCCCGGACTGGAGCCTCCCCGTATATATATATATATATATATATATAGGGAAAACTTCTAGTCCAAACCTCCCGAAAATAAGAAAAAAATGTTTTTTTTTGCGTTGCAAATTATTTTTGGAAAATCCGAGCCGTCCAATGTGTTCAGAAGGTGTTTTCAAGGGTCCACACGGGAAATCTTCAAAAAAAAAAATACCGGGAAGGGCTTGATCCAAGCAGTTTTCGCAAAAAAATTATAGAAAACACCTTCTGAACACATTGGACGGATCGGATCGTCAAAAAAATGTTTGGATCATGGAGGTCCGGAAACGGGAGATCCAGATTAGAAGCATTCCCTATATATATATTTATATTTATTTATTTTTATATTCAACGTATCCCCCACGTATCGTATCTGACTTTTTGGAAAAACACATATTCGTGTATCCGTATCTCGTATCCGTATCTGTGCTTCATAGGATATGACCTTTGTTACTTTTATAGATATTTCATCTTCAGAGATTTCACAAGTTTCAGCAATTCTTAACCCTCAACTTTAGGTGACAGCAGTTTGTCCACTAACAAGAAATTTAACATAATTAACTTCATACTAATAACCACATCTCATCAAATGACAAAAATCACCAAAAAACTCCACCAAGTGTTATGGTCCTGTGGAACCAAAAATTGCCTTGCATTTAACTGGGAAAAAATGTGGAAAATCACCTTGTTATCAATGCCGCGAAATGAAATTGTATAAGGGTTGTCATCATCAGCCTCATTAGTATGGTTATAGACCACATCCAAAATGACCTGTTTAAAAAAAGTGGCATCGCCATAGTGAAATAAGAAATGCTTCGACCTTCTGGCAAACAAAGCAACAAAATAAAAACCTTACTCCCTCCGCCCCAAAACACTATTCACCCCTCTTGAAAAATCATTTATACTTTTTAAGCTATAATGAATTTTATATGCAATATGGATCTTGTTTGATAGATTTTGCTTAATTTTATTAAAGGAAGTCTTTGAAATCAAAAAAAGTATTATAGATTGCAATATGTAGATATAGTAGTTTTGGACATTTTGGGACGGACGGAGTACCATTTATGTGGAGTACAGAGCATACCTCTATTCCAGCACCATGCAAGGCTTTGACCATTTCCTTAAACTCCCTGGAAGCATTAGCTGGTCCTCCACCAGCACTTGCATAGCGACTCATAGGAGCAAAAAAATTAATTGTTGAATATCCCCACGTATTGATCTTGGTGGATTAGATATCCCAAGAAAAATATGGCGCGTGTTAGTTTCCAATAAGAACGGTCAAGAATTAAAGCATGAAATAGATATGAGTTTGTAATGGAAAATTATGTTCCAACCAGTGAAATGGATTGCAAACAACACATGACAAGGGTTCCAGTACAAAAAGATCTAAAAGCACACAAGTGATGGGAGTCGCACTGTAACTCCTTAATAGTGTGGGAATCATTCAAATTGTCTAAGAATTTCTTCTTCACAATTAGCACGAAGAGACTTCATCAGCTGGATTTTCATGTGTCGGAGGT
This sequence comes from Vaccinium vitis-idaea, assembly GCA_963854785.1. NCBI lineage: Eukaryota > Viridiplantae > Streptophyta > Magnoliopsida > Ericales > Ericaceae > Vaccinium > Vaccinium vitis-idaea. Next base: position 24,490,207 of record OY978226.1, on the reverse strand, counting down.
GGTGCAGGAAATGACGCATTCCAACTTCAGCGACTGCTCAGATGCCCTTTATCTTCCATAAAGGCAGAGCCATAGTAAGTGAAGTGAACCAGAACGAGAGAAAGTTTCAGTAATAGGAGAGAGAATGCAGTGAAATGAGTCCTTCCAATATGTCGATTTGCGTTCAGAATCACGTACGACCACCGGTTTATCAGATGACTTAGGATCTTGTCAAGGTCCATAAATAATTAATAAAGGATGGAACCACTAAATCTCAGAAAGGGGTCCTATCATACAGCTTTGTATTGTCTAAAATAACGATTAAAGCCCGAGATACCAGTCCATCCCAAGTAATAAGAGGTTCCTTGATCATAAACAGTATTGGATTTATGTCCTGTTATAGTAAATTTGTCTATTTTTTCAACCTGAAAAACAGCACTGAGCCAGGAACAAAAATGCTAATTGGCGGGAGTTCTTCCAAAATTACTTATTGTTAAACTTGCTTATGCATCGTAGTCAGGTATTTCGGACAACAATGCCTAAAGGACACATTGTGGCTAAATGAGGAGCTTCCACATGAACACCTCTTAGATCACTTTTATCCTCCTTGAAGCATGAAATGGCTAAATGAGGAGCTTCCACATGAACACCACTTAGATCACTTTTATCCTCCTTGAAGCATGAAATGTTTAGGTTTGTATCTTCACATATGATTATTTAGTTTGCTTCTTGTAGTTTCTTGTGCTCATTAATGAGATGCTCTGGACCATAAATGAAGGAAGCATAGTAATGAGCACAAAAATTAATTTAGTCTTTAGGTCTGCCCTCCCTGATGCCTTTTGGCTTTGATTTGGGGACATGGTTTTGCAGCAAAACGTCCATGTAGCTCCTCTGTTCTTGGAGGTTTGGGGGGTCACTGTTTCAGTGGTACTCTCAGAGCAACCACTTTGTGCATATTGCCAAAGGTTAGGTCTGTCTCCAATCATCCCCCGCCCGTACCCCCAATTATTGGGGACTAGATGGGTTCTGTTATTGCTATTGTTGCTTGCTTGTTGTAGTTTCTTGTGAGTTACCAAGCTACAAATATCGTATGTTTACCCTCATCAGACAATTCAAACAACAACAAACCCCATGCTCGATTGTGGGGTAGATTACAGGTTAAAATCAACTTCATAGTACTATTTTTACATAATCTGTTAATGATTCCTAGATTCTTAACCAGAGTCCATGTAGAGCCATATAAATCAATGTACCATTATATTGGCCTAAATTGTATTTCTCTACAAGTAGATGTTCTATTTGCCATAGTCCTAATATCTTCAAATCATGTACAATTCCCATCAGAATATAAAAATAGGGCACAACTCCTTCCCTGGTGTTAAGGTGTTGAACTTCTGAGCTGTGCCAAATTAAAACCAAGAGTTTCTCATTGACAAACCAAATGATTTGAACCATATTGGTGCATCCGTGCATCAGCAGAGGAGAAAAGCCCTTACACAATCCATGTCCGCTGGGAGCATCCATGAATCTGGAATGTGAATAGATTTACTTTTGATACTAGCTAGTCAAAGGTTCTTGGGCACAAGCAACGGTTTGCATCAATGCTTGTCCTTGAAGATTATAAACTTTGAACAAAATTTGTTAAGCCTATACTTTCTCTTACAAATCAATGCGTTATTCTTTAAAGCTCTCACCTCATCTAAAACAGTGTTTAGTCGGTATACTCAAGGAAGACTAGCCGTTCAGATACTTATATCTCACAGCCACAAACAATTAAAATAAACAATCAGATAAACCCTTGTAACAAACTTGGATTTGACATATTGTTCTTAAGCCAAGACCAATCCCAGGGCTTCAACCCTTGTTGCCCATCTCATACAAGAAAAGTTTACCACCACGAGTTTTAACTCCAATTCACCCCTTCACTCATTCTTTTAGTTTGAATCGTGTGTTATACAACATTCTCACATTATGGCAGGGATCGTAATCCTTCAAAGATTTACACTTCATGATACAAATCCACCTGAAAGAAAATAGCCTTCAAGTACAAGGACGCCAAGCGTACTTGGTACCTTATGGGTGGTGATGTTTCTCCTATCCATTAGGTCAAGGGCTCAAGGCCCGGTGAGAGAACAAGAAGAGAAAAGAAGTACCAAGAACAGTTTGGAAACTGAACCCAAAAGCTTAAGCTAGTAGGTCAAGAGGTCCAACTTTATAGTCATAACCCATTAGTGAAACCCGTTCCATACTCGAGCAATGTCAAATTCTCTAACAGAAACGCCCAACGAAAAAAAGATGGTAGGTAAAATACATTTACCCAAAAACGATATGAACTTGCCGTTAAGGGAGGTGCAACAGCATGTGATGTTTGATAACTACTTACCGTCTTGTTAGGTCAATCATTAGCTTACTCTCTTAAATCTTAAAGTTAGCTTTTTCCTCTATTATCCTAAACCATCTTCATTCTATCATAGGTAATGGGAAACTATCCACATGCCAAATCATTAAATCAACCAAAAACCAAATCCATATGAGAGATGGAAAAAGAGCCAGAGATAAATAAGGTTGGGTGATCAGAGAAACCTTTTTTAAGTAATGCAAACTGGGTATGAAAAAATATCACAAGTATTACCTCAATAAAAACAAATATAAGATATTGCAAGAGAAGTAATACTTAAAAAAAATTACCAAGTGACACCATTGTACTTTGTAGAAACAATTACCATGTGATCTCTACGGTTTGGACGCCTTTGGAATTCAAATTCATCAAACTCGAAGACAGGAAGCAACTCCACCGCATTTACACCAAGCTCAAGAAGATGTGGTATCTTCAAAATAGACACACACAAAAAAATAGTCAACAAAAAATCTTAATAATAAGAAAGAAGTAAGCCACCATGGTCCACTGCGATTACAATTCACTAGCACGCACAAATATTATCAGAAATGCGAAATAGCAAGTCTTGAGGAATATATTTCTGAAGGGACGTTAATTCAAACGGCAAAGCAATATGCAATTTATTATTCGAAAAATCCTTCAGTAATCTTATTCTTTGTTTCCTGAGCAGTGAGCACAATCACACAATCAAGAGAGAGTGTTCAATTACAGACAAAATAAAAAAACTGAATAAACCAGACATTGTCATGCAAAAAAGATTTGAATAAAAGATCAAGAAGTAATGCACCAGATCAGTTTCGTTACTGAATCTGCCCATTGCAGTTCCTTGATAATAAAAAATAAAAATAAATAAAATCAGGTGATCCAGGCCACCCTGCTAATTGCCATGTGACAAGGTTCAATATTACACACACCTTCAGACAATTTTCAGCTTAACCATATGCAAGGTTCAAAATAAATTTCACAGGACGTCTTATGCATTTAGCCATTTAGGACATACAATCAAGTGAAAATTCAAGATTCAGAAGTCTCCAGTCACGTAAAGCTGGGAAGTGCAAAGAGCGAATGTTCACCAATCTTGCACAACATTGAAATCAGGTTTATTCCATCCGTTTGTTGATGAGCACAAATCAATACCAAAAGAATAAGTGGCTAAGCACATCAGATATCCAAAACAATGACCTGATAGCCTCGGCATTGAAACAGGATGATCTCTATTCTCTCGAACAGTCAATATATAGGACATTGTCGCTTACAGTCAATGTTTTTCTGGAACCAAGTCATTGCTTCGGGTATAACCCAGCTAAACAATAAATGAAGACAAAACTAGAAATTTAAAAGAAAGCAACCAATTAAAGATATGATTCTACAATCAGATCTATACAGCCTAAGAAACAGCCATATTTGTTAATTCTATTCCTATAAAGAATCATACCAATTAACCAAATGAAATCAACATGTCCCTTCACGAACTTGGATTTACTAGGAAAGTTTCTTTACTACACCAACCCAATGAAACTATTATTAGGCTTAATCATGATTACTATCCTTTTGCCAATCTCCTATTCGGTAATTCAGCATTGTGGTCAACCAAAAAACAATGCAGAACTCTGAAAAAAAGCAAGTATAACCATGTCCTAGAAATCCTACGTGATTATAAAAGATTTTAGCACTCGTTCACCACTTTAAAAGAGAAGATCCACATGTTTTCCCAGCCACTCACCTAGAATTTGATAATACTAGATAAATGAGATTTAGCAAATCATCTCAGAAAAGTAAGACCTAGTAATTTAAGCATCTACTTGCCATTCAATAATCAATAATCAGTAACCACTTGTCCAAAAAATAGTGAAGAGTTACTGCTCATCCGGGGAAAAAAGTTTAAAAAATTAGCAGTTTGCTGAAAGAGGGACAAGGAACAGCAGAACCATTCTGAAGGTGATATCTGGTGCATGTGAAGAAAGCCTAACCGTTTAGCTATATTAGAATGTATTGATTTCACCAAACAAGAATTAACCTTCTCAATAACACCAAGGTAGCTGCCACGTATACTTGAATCCAGCCCACTCGATTCATCAGCAGTAAAAGCACGAACATTCATTTCATATATGATAAGATCTTTCTGCAAAGATAAAAGGGATAAAAAAACAAATAATAAGTAAGCCAAAGATTACAAAGAGGCACCCAGGAAGTAGGTAAAAGTAACTGGTACACCTAACATTGAAATTCTTAATGAGGTGACCGTTAACAACAACAAAAAGGAAAATAAATGACAGAGCATATGGAGAAGCCAAGGAATTGTAAGATGAGAGGTAGGGTATTGTAACTACCAGATGGCAATGGAACGTGTGATGAAATATGAAAATGATTGTGATATGATAGACGTGAGTTTTTGTGATTACAAATATTTGAATGTACTTCCAAGCGATAAACATCTCAAGGAGAAGTATATTTTTCCAACAAAAAAAAAACGCGTACAAACCCCATTTCTAGGAGTTTGATTACCTATTTTTATTCATTATGTCTTGTCAAAGGTCCACTCCCTCTTTCTTCTCAGTTTTTTAATCCAACTAAAATGAAAAGTAAATGAATAGAAAACTATAGAAAACTTTTGGAGATCACTAAACTCACCATTTCGGAACAAAGGTGCATCATGACTCGGAAAGTGCTCCAAAAACTTAAATTGCTATGGTTTTAGCATTCTAGTAACACAGATCAAAACTGTTAAGCAATTTAAGCAACATGCGAAATTTACCTCCGGTATATTGGGAAGCTTGTAATTATCTCCCCAATTGAATGGCAAGCTACTGAAATCATATGTTCCAAAGAATTTAGCCATCTTATTGCTTGAATCACCAAAAACTCGACGGCCTTCAATTAATTTTGCATAAGGGTCTACTAGAATAATGCTTCTGTCAAATCGATGTCCTTGATGCCATCCTTGAGGACCATCTACCCGGTAACCATACAAGACGTCACCCCGAGGCAGATCCTGGATTCACAAGAGTGCCTTTAGTAGCATGAAACAGCTAAACAAACAACACATGATTATATATCCCCGTGAAATGGAAAAGGACAGCTTTTTTCCGCTGGAAATCTCAGAAGATAAGCCACAAATATTAGTGATGTGAGAAAAAGATGGGACTCATTGAATGTTGCAGGAGAAGAAACCCAGAGTTTGTAAAACTGTCTACTAGCCGTAAGGAAGACCAAACAACATGGCAATTGGTAAAACGAAAAAGGAATTTATGTATGTACACTGGTGATGGCAGCACATTTCTAGTAGTTAGTTACACACATAATGTGTATCGCATGTTCATCATCCTTCATGAGGAGATATAAATCTAAGATTAAGGATTTCTTGGCTCCATCTCCAGCAGAAGAATGTATGAACTGAAGTACCTGAAGGCAAGTGCAGACCAAATAAGGAGCACGTGGGGTCATGTGCCACAACTAAAATATCAGAAAATACTACTAGCATCCCTACATATTTTTAAGAATCATGTTAGTTCCCACTAAATTGCAACATCTCACCCTCGTACATAACTCGACCAGATAAATAAATCTCATTCTATTCCTCAAGGCCCTCAACTTCCTCTCCATGATGTTGGTTTACTTCCGCTCACTGGTTTATAGTCTGTTAGTTTAGAAAAGTAATTTAAATCTGATTTTATTGCTCTTACTTCTGATTATTTTGTTTCGAAAGAAAGTCAAGAGATAGAACCATCAAATCATCACATCACTCGATGAGCCCTAGTTCTAATCATGATACTACAGGAAAAATGATTATTCAGAAATTGCTTGACCATAAATCACCCAAGAGTTGCAGAACAATTTGAGGGATCAACTTCCTTGCACATTTGAAGCCAGAGGGATTACCTTTTAGTCCTCTAGATCCGGTCGGATGAAATTGAGCATCTTGGCTAGTCAAGATTTTACATGCTCATAACCGGAATCATTATGATGATGGCTTTGTTTGTTTGCAGATGCTTTAGACTCTGCTAGTTTTAATTTTTTCTTTTTTCCCCCTATCTGCAGTGCTTCAGTTATTAGGAAGAGCTTTTGCAGGTTGTATCGCTCAATCAATCTCAACTTCTGAGTTTGTTCAAGGCTTTTCAATTCATGGTCGACTAAGCAGGCTAAGGATGCTGATCCCTGTTCTGTGTGTGCTTAATAGTCTTTGGTCTAGAGGAGATAGAAATGCTCTTACCAATTGGGATACCAACTCAAGGTTTGATGGCGTTCAAGCTCGGCCGTTCAAGTAAATGTGTACATGTTTCTAGCCGAAGGAACAAGCTTGCTCATAGTGCAGCACAGGCAACTCTCATTTTCCTGGAAATTCTTAGAGCTTAATCTTACATTCTCAGGTTTGACCAACATTCAGCTGGAGCATGGCTAGTCTATGTTGTAGTCCTTATCCCATGCCACAATTAGCACAACATACTATTTATGGAAATCAAAATCATTGATTAAAAAAAACAACACATGGCCATGCCATGCACATTGAAACTAATGAGCGAAAATTTCAATTATGATAACAAAGATGCAATAGTAGGTTGAAAATTGATAATGTGAACAAAGCCTGTAGCCTACTAATAAAGAATCTACTTTTGAGCAAATTTATAACAAACTAGGTGGCTTTGACACAATCCAAAAGGCGAAGACTACCTCAACACATATGTGCCATATATCCCCAGTTTTATTCACGCGAGGATCCAATGTCAGCTCTACCATTCCACCATCTAGCTTGTCATGCTCTTCCCTAGAGAATGGACCATTTATGTCATAGAAAAATATTGTACAAGAGACCTCAGACCAGTAGAATGGGAAAAGGTGGAAAAAAAAATTCGGTCCAAAAAAGGATTGATGAATTCCAAAATTCAAAAAGCATGACACACACCATTTCTAATACTGTAGTTACCTGTAAGGAAAACTCATTCAAACAAACCAATAGCCTTACTGTAGAAAACTAGAAATTGCAGTTTACACAACTGGAGAAAACACTTCACAATGGACACTATATGGTAGGCAGTTGTGGGTTTTTGTTCATCTTGGGTCTCTTTAACTTCATTGTGTTAATTAAGGGCGATCACATCGGGATTTTTGGTCTAAATGTGGTATTTACAGTTAAAAGATTTGAAGTTGTTAGAAAATGAGCCAAACAATGTATACCAAACTATTTAATAACCTCCCTCACGTGCAACCCCTTCTTGCACATGGATATGCAAATATACATAATAGAGCGAAACGGAGTACGAAGGGGAGAAGTAGAATGCAAACAGGGACCAAATGCAAACAGCAAGACTTGAATCCAAGCCCGTTCCCAATTTGAGCTTGCTATCATGTTAAGTTACCAATCACCCCTCGGAGTTACAAAATGAACCCACCAATATATATCAACCCACCCATTCAACATTTACATCCAGGGTTATGATAGGGCCCTTCATCTCTAGCACTAGGAACAACGATTGGATTAATTAAGCCTTGTTGGTGTGAACAACAACAAGGCTTAATTCACCTTCCTTTCTGCTATGTCTTTGCATTAGTTCCTGCTCAGCTAAACACCTATATGCGGCTTGGGGGCACCCCTTATTTCATCATTATACAAAAATGTAGGATACACAAATACAAAATAAGGATCCATTAGAAAATTCCATGCAAAGAAAAGATGTAATATCCAAATCTTAGAAAGGAAACTAAAATATATGATTCTAACGAGAGTTGAAAAATAAATGGGACACAAGCTTCACAAACATTTAGGACATAATACATAGGTCATTACTTGGCATTAACTTCATGGCATAGAAGGATGTTTTTTCTAACCTCTCCTGAAGTGACAAGCAAAGCGTAATGCTAGTTGCATGCTGTGAGAAAATAGCAAAATTGACTCCATTTTCAAGTTTTGACACTCCCAGTGGATATGCCTGACCAGGAAAGATTCTGAATGACGGCATCGTCTCTACCATTTGAGGAACCTCTTCCTAAGACCATTGACATTAAACATAAGGAAAAGGAAATACCAATGCCTCTCTGCCTGCACATATACAACATTCTACTACCTTTGAAATGGAAGCTACAACTTGGGTGATAATGGCAGAACACACGGCCAAAGATACATAAAGTCATAAAGCATGGATTCATCTTAGTGACAGAAAGCAATATGCCTTGGCCAATCCACAAAAAATGCATAACATGCAGATCCAACTCCTTGCGATATTAATCAAAATTTATATCCTTCGTATTAGACTCCCTACTTTGTTTTGGGTACTGTTGTTGGTATAACTTATTATCAACAGCAATGGACTTAGGCATAAATCAGCACTAGTCAGCCACGTAGTACAATGACTGATGTAGGAAGAGATTGGGTTAATTCAAGTGAAAGTCAGAGGAACTTCCCCCCTCTAAACAAGGTATATGACGAAGTTCACACATAAAAAGGTACTGCCCTTAATCTCAAAGATTCAAAATATAACTACTTCAAGAGAGTACAAAACGTCACTTCCCAAACAAAACTATTACTTGCCACATACTTTGAAGTTTGAATACTCTTTGAGTTAGAAGTAGTTTTACCGTTCATCAGAATTTATGAAGCCTTGCTTTTGTTATACCAACAAACGACTATATCAACGAATGACCTTGAGGGTAAGAGGTCATAACATATGGGTCCCCTCCTCACCTACAACTACAAGACCTTAAAAGCCATTAGGAAAGATTTGACGCCCCGTTGACCAATAGCAAAGGCCCGCTCAGTTGGCAATGAATAATTGTGCTGGATGGAGTTTCAAAAATAGAATTCAATCCAAGATACTCCGTTCATACATTTGCTTCAGTTAAATGTACGAGCCCGGGAAAAGAAAATCAAATGCCAGGTAAACATATAGGGCAATAATTTGTACCTGAAGCACAGGACCTTCTGCACGGCGACCATGTGCATTCACATTACTATGTATGCTGCGGGCTCTTGGCTACCAGAAGCAACACAAGAGTCAAGTTAACTATTGAACAGGGAGAGAGAGAGAGGGGGGGATTAAGTGACAGACAAGGTGGTTGTCAAAACATTTTTAATGTGAGAAATATAGATCACCTTATAAATAAGTCTTGGGTCCGTGTTGTCACCTGGCCCTTCTTTGCTTGACTTCAGCCTAACGGAACATTAACACTTTGTCATCAAATTGGACAAACCCTCCCCTCAGTCAAGTCTCACAAATCAAAACAGCAAACCTCAGTCAAATACATCAATAAAACAGTCCTCTGAATTATAGACAATTTCATCTTTAGAAGTATTGAAGTAAAATAACCATGTCACAACGCACCAAATTAAATATATGGCTAATACTTAAGGTACCAGACTACCCAGATTTTTGGATTTATAGATTCTTCGTCATTCTTATTGGCTAGCTTAATCTTGAATTTCCCAATAAATTCTATATAATTTGCATCAATTAACATCCTGTTAAGCATTTCGGTACCACTTTTTGAATTTGAGAAAGATTACCAATCCTTAACGGTTTCGAAAACAAGAAAAGGATTTCTCCAAATTGCTCAAACATAAAGAATACATATTGCCGCTTGTTGAGAGGAATGAACTACTAAAGGAGAAGTTGTTGAATTGTTACCCAAAGACAGAAGGACGATATGCGGCAATGGAAGAACGATTTGTAGACGGAGCAAAAGAAACAGCAAAAGCGAACGAAGTAGACTTCGTTGTTATAGAAGAATCGAAGAGAGGTGAGTGGAGCATCTTTATCCCCTGCTGCTGTGATGAAACCAGAGCATCTGCGGCCTGGTGTATATGTACGCTGTATATTTAGAGAGAGAGAGAGTGAGAGTGAGAGTGAACGGGCATGGAAAAAGGAGCCTTTTTGGTGAGATTTTGATTTGAGGGAACACACTTTTCTTTGGTTTTCGTTGTGTGCGCGCCACGTGAACGGGGTAAGTGAGACGAGGCTCCATGTTTGGACACGTGTTTGTTTCATTATTATTGAGGAACGTTTTGGATCTGTTGCAGTGGATCGAGAGGTACCGACGCCCATGGTACCGACGGCGTACGACGGCGCCGGGGACCCCGTTGTGGGTCCCAAAAAGTCGATCCGAGCCGTAAATTCACTCCAGAATTGAATTCTGAGGGGGCTCAATCGAGAATCACCTCAATCGGACGCTCTTAGGTGCTCGATCCAAAATCACCCCATTTCGTTCCAAAAATTTTGAACGAAATGGGGTGATTTTGGATCGAGTACTTCGAAGCGTCCGATTGAGATGATTCCCGAGAAAGCCCGTCGGAATTCAATTCTGGAGTGAATGGACGGCTCGGATCGACCGTTCGGGACCCAAAACGGGGTCCCGGCGCCGTCGGTACTATTTGGTCGGTACGGGTAGAAGAGTAAAATATCAAGCCACTGCACTGAATTTCGTTCGGGTCCACCACTGCCGCCACTCCTCCCGACACTCACTTCCACCTCTCACAGCTCTTTCCCATCAGTTCATCATCAGGGTGTTTGGTAGTCCACTTTTTAGTTTTTCATTTTTAATTTTTTGGATTATGGTCAGAATGTGTTTTAAAGTTTAAAAGAGTGTTTGGGAGAAATATACATAATGCATTTTGTAATATGAGTAGTGTTTGGAAGATATGTGTAGAATACATTTTGTAGGTCTTTTTTTAATCAAAATGGAAAAAGTAAAAAATAAGAAGTCAAAAAGATGTTCTAAACTTACTTTTAACTTCTCCTCTCCTTTCACCAAAATTGAAAATGAGTTATGTTGGAATGGCTTGGGTGTTCTCCCCCAAACACCCCACAAATGGAAAAAGAGAATGCAAAAAGGGGAAAAACAGGCGGCCAAACGCACTCGTAGTTGTCAATTCATTTGTAGTCGGCAACTCCACCACACCCTAAGGGCGCTAGTTAACCGATTTACAGTTTCTTATAATTCATAAAATAAAACGCGTGTTTTCTAACTTTATTCCCAAAGTACGTGAAAATGTTTTTATCAAACACGCTTTCTGGAAAAACGTGGTTTCGTTTCACACTTTCACAGTGGGTTAAGACCGATTAATAAAAATTCATTTTTCGGAGCAAGCATCTCATAATGTTGAGGAGTTGAGAGCTTCTCTCTCCATTCTAGAGAGAGAATGCACTCCCCCTTGACATATGCTGCTTACACCAGATTTGAGGGGGATTTTGAATCCCAATCACTCGTGCATCTCAAAATCTGCCATCATTTTTTAGCTATCCCATTATTGGGTTTTTTACTGGGTTTTCCGAAAGGGGATTTGATCGAACTTCAAACAAGGGTAACAAAAACAAGGGTCTCCTAGCACAGCTTGAAACAAGGGTTGGGGGTTACCTCCACAAATCGAGTAGATTTGCTACTCAAATTAGAATCTATGCTTCACTTTTGATCGTATTATACATAGGTGGGATATGGTGATATGCAGACCCAAGCTATTCGAAGTGGGCATATTCAGATCTCTTCAAGGTGTGATTTTCGTGTCTCATGATTATTACACCATTCAATAATTTTATCAATCAATACATGGTTTATGGGACTCTGTTAGCATTGGTTCAGTTAGTATTTTGTGGTAGTTGCCTAGCATCCTTGGGCTTAAAATCTGGGATTTTTTAGCTGCCATTAAAATTAATGGCGTTTTGTTGAAGTTTTGGGGAAGAAGAAAGAGTAGGTCTCACGTAGCTTGTGCTTCACGCACTAGTTATGCATGTGGAGCTGGTGAACTCATATGCACGTTGGTATCAGCAACTCTGAGATGTATTGACTTGTTCAAGTTGTTTGACACATCCAAGTTTCACAGTCGTCATAATCACGCATAAGAGATAGAACAAGATCATGAAAGTAAAAGAATCGCCCGTGGTGTTATCAAATGATCAAGGATAGGGATAGGGATCAGTGAGCTCCCCAACCAAGCTGAAGATCATGATTGACAGAGCCAGTCCCAAGGAATAATCCTCGGATCAGAGAAAACCAGGTCACCACTATGTATAACACATCTAATGAAAATCTCCGCCGTCGGGCTCTGTACACACACAATCATCCAAACGGCGCTGCTATCCTAATCATAAATCCTGACACACTGTAAACGTAAAAAGTGTCCCCTGTAATGAAAACAGTACACGCCAAAGGAACTCGGGGTCAGAGGTGGATGAGACCTCCGAACCGTGCTAAGGCAGAACCATGACTAGGGCTAGCCCTAGAGTAAACTCCGTCCCCTTCGGAGAACCCCAGCCCGCATAAACTTGGCCCATCAATCCTAAGTAACCACTCCTTCGGACCGAAGTCAATCTCCACCAAACACTGAAAATTAGCCACAACCAAACTCCAATTGCACGACCATTTCCAAGAAGGAGAAAATAGAACCATAAATGTGAGTAAAATCGGCCCATAAAGCCCAATTGCACAACCATTTCCATATTGTCTTGCGGGCATAAAGCCCATTTCATCCCAAACGAAAAGTTGTTGGAATATTACACGACCCACTGTTTTTTGGTTACACGACCCACTGTTTTTTGGTTACACGGCCCACTGTTTTTTTATTTTAATAATTTTATGCGATACAGCTGTGGTCCAACCAAACAGCTCTTGGAGACCTACTGCCTTTTATCACATAAATTAGTCTCACCCCAGGCGTGAAACAAAGTGTATACACATAAAGTAGATCTATGTGATGGGTACAAATCAAGAGGTGAGGTGACTGTCCACTTTACGAGTAAAGCAAGGAAAAAGCTATACGTTTAGTACAACTAACTTACCCCAATAATAGTGTAGGACAGCTAGGGTGTTTGCAGATTCGGGTGGACTAGGCTTATGTTTCAGCGTAGGGTTCTAATGGGGGGTTCCCTTGGGCTTTGGCGGTGTTCCACTAGAGACTCATACCCTTGGCGCCGAGTTTTCTGTTGTTGTTGCTACCGTAGTGGAGGTCAGGCGGATCTTAAGCATATGAGTTGATGTGTTCTGTTGTACATGTGGTTCTTTAGTCCTGGGGCTGTCTGTTGTTTCAGCAGTTTTAGTTGGATGTAGCGAGGCTGATGGCGAGTCTGTCTGGAGGTGTGTTGCACGTGTTGGCCTAGACTTACTTCAAGCTGGAGTTCTCTCTGGGGCTGTCTTGCCTCATTCTGACTATTTACGGAGCTAGGGTTCCTTCCACCTCTGCTCAATCGGGACTGAGTTATATGTGTAGCGGTATATTCATCTCTCTTTGTATTTATCTTACTTAGGTGAGGCATTTGACATTATCACCACTTAGATATGGTTCTTCCGCAATGCCCATGCTCATGTCCTTAATGCCTCTCTTTCCTTTGGGATAGCTAGGCTAATGGGACATGAGCACGGGCTAAATCACATTCCATACATTGGGGCCTTTCTTGGACCCATTACATGTTATCCAATTATGTGCATGCTTTTGATTTTATCCTAGCCTTGCGAGTTGTGCACGACATTAAACAACTATCTGCTACGCTTATTACATTTTTTGCTTATTTACACCTATGTTGGCGGGATGTGTCAGTACTTCTTGTTTTCCCACCTCGGTGGGTTGTGCCAGGTACCACGCACTTTTCTTTTCTTTCTTTTTTCTTTCTTTCTTTTCATTTTGTCCTTCCTGGGGTATACCCCTTGTAGGTTGTACATTCGCTTAACCCCTTTTAATTTCAAGCTAATTTACCCCCCCAAAAAAAAGACCGATTAATCAAAAAAATTAAAGTAATCCTAATCCGGTTTGAAAGCATGTTTACTAAACACGCCTTTAAAAAACGTGACTCTTTCTATGATATAAAATGACCAAAAAAATAAAATACGAGGATGGACCTAGGAAAAAGAATATTACTAGGATGAAGAGGATGGACCTACTAGACATGTCACTTAGCGTATAAACTAAGCCAAAAATATAAACGCCCTTGTCTATAGGACAGTCCCCTCTAGCTAGGCCATTCCAACGTAGTGGCTTGATCAAAAAAGAAACAGCATGAACCGAGCTTAATGAACTCTGAGATAATTGCCTTTTATAAGATGACATCAAATACATTCCACCAACACAGCTCAAAATAACCATGTAGGTGCACAGAGAGTAACATGCTAGGAGTCTGATCTGTACGAGGTCCTTCCTGTTTGCGCAGGCCCAATCCGTTGGGGAGTATCCACGGAGTCCACCACATTCGTTGGGCCCAATATACATTAAATTATCCATATCCACTTAAAAGGCTAAGCCTTGTAAGTGGTGAGTCATCCAATTGTATATTAAGGTCCAACTCTTTTTCTATTTATCCGATGTGGGACTCATCATTCACACATGTTCCTAACAATCTCCCCCTCATGTGTGAACCATACATTGGGCACAGCTCCCCCTCGATCTGATCCACTTGACTCCCCCTTAATTCTTAATTTATCTCTCCAACACCGTGTCCTTACCCGGGCTTATTTACCGCACCCACTCCATCATGAGCCACCATACTCCACGAGAGCCACCTTTGTTTGACAGCCAGGTGCCGCGCGCACCAGGAATTTTCTTGCTTCATCAATAGTACCCACTCCACCGAGAGCCACCTTGTTGCTAGCCACCTGCTGCACGCACCAGAAATTTTCTTGCTCCATCGAGAGTTACAATGGATTTTTTCTGCTCCTCCGAGAGTCTCCGTGCAAGCCCACAACCACCGATGCTTCCAGGAGAGTCCGCCCATAGATCGTCAGCCATCAGTTCTGATACCACTTGTTAGGAGTCTGATCTGCATGAGGTCCTTCCTGTTTGCGCAGGCCCAATCCGTTGCGGAGTATCGACGGAGTCCACCACATTCGTTGGGCCCAATATACATTAAATGACCCATATCCACTTAAAAGGCTAAGGATTGTAAGTGGTGAGTCATCCAATTGTATATTAAGGTCCAACTCTTTTTCTATTTATCCGATGTGGGACTCATCCTTCACACATGTTCCTAACATAACCAAACACTAGAGGGAGTAGGCCAGCTGAATGGAGTAGCATTTCAAACCCAGGTTTGGTCCAAAATACTAGCCCAGATTGGCTCGAACGAATAGCAGCAGCACTCTAGGACGATAAATATGGACCTAGTAGTTGTGTCACAACCAGCCACGAAGGCGAGAAACGTAGTGTGATGCCAGCAATCTAGCATCACACAGCAGCTAACAAAGGGTGACCCAACAACTAACAAGTGACACACTTCCCATAAATGCAAAATAAATTGGCAGCCTCATGCAAAATTAGGAATTTGACAGTAAGCACAAGTAGAATTGCTAATTAAACGCAACGGCTAATAAGTAACTTTTTTATTGCCCATGCTATAAAGCAAGTTACAGGTGTCGGCCACATGTCATAACTACAAGGGATACGAATCACTACATGTAAGTTTTGATGTTATTCAGAGTTAAAACAGGAAAAAATCATATAAAATGCAGACCACTTGTGTCCAAAAGTTAGTATAACTCATCCACTGTCAAATGCAAAAGCTACTATCAATCCAACAAACAATTCCCTAATATCAGATCTTGTATCCAATACATAAAAGCAATTACAAGATACATCCGTGTATCTAATACATACAGTATCAACATCTAATAATTAGAGGAAGCACTAACTACTTTTCATCATATACAACAGCCTTGGGTACCAAAAGTGGGTGTGTTCTGGCTAGGCTATTTCACATAATTGTTAACCAAAAGCATAATATGTTCTAAAAATGTGGACCTCTTCGTGCATCCAAAATAAGACAGTTTTCATCCACTAAAATAGCAATAAATTAGGAGTCTAATGTCTACTACTTATGTACGACAAGTTGGTTGACGTGTATTTGGTCTTTTGCTCTTCCTCCTAGAATAATACTGAACTTCCTCCAACTGAGTCACCTGGGAAACCCCCACCTGAGAGGGGCTTTCTGGCAACAAACTATGCCCTATCCCTCTCCCTCTCCCCCTCCCCCTCCCCCTCTACCTTGACCCATTCCCCGATATCCACCTCCTTCTACCTCTCCAACCCTCTCCCCAATAGTATGGTGCTCTACTTGTCCTCCTAACGTATCCTTCCCATCCCCCGCAACATGTTCCATTTTCTGTTTCTTGAGCTCTGTCTAACTTTGGTATCTCTCCAACGTTATCAACTTCAGTTAATATTTCATCCTCAATCATGCCATCCTCTGCCTCTTTTCTATGTTCCTCTACCTCTCGAGCTCCCTCAACTCCAACACCTCGATCTCGTTCTACCCCAGTCAATACCTCACATTGCACCATAGCATCCTCTACTTCATTCGGTACAGGTGTAACAATATTAGGTTTTGGTGGAGACGTATAGTGTGGTGGAGTTGTACGTTGTGGTGGAGTTATACGGTGCGGTGGAGTTGTTTATGGTATGCTATGGTCAACTACTGGCTCTGCAAAGTGGAGGGTGTCGACTGGGTCATCAATAGTGGGTTCCGGAGAGAGAAAATTGTATGACATGTGTTGGGTGAAGAGGTTCTCATAATTAGTGTGTTGTGGAGATAAAACATTTTACGAAGACTCAGGGCAAGACTCTATAGGTGACGTTCGAGGAATACCAAAAATACCTCTTGAGAATGTAGAAGTTTGGCATGTGTTTAGCGGTGATGTACTTGGCTGATTTTCCCTAGGCCCACGTGAAGTAGATGGCAATAACTCTGGCAAACGATCTTGATGATTCACCTGATGTAGCACATCGTAGCACCTATCACGTATTTTGACAAGCAAATCCAACACCTTGTGATCCGATACTATCGTAGATGCCCATTTGAGCCTTTCCGCCTTATCAACCATGTCATAGTTATCAACCACACAGTTTGCCTACATAAAGACAAAGAATAAAGATTACAATAACAAGGAAAAATCAAATCCCTAAACATAAATGATATCTAAACATACAAAACAAAAAATGTTTGGTACTATATGCGAAGAATAAAGATTATAGTTGTCAACCACATAGTCTGCCTCCATAAGCATTTCATTTTCTTTCAAACTCTAGTCAATATCCAATTCAAAAAAAGAAATATTCTCAGAGAGAATATGTGTGAAGCACACCTTAGTTTGGTACGGGCCATCACAAAAGCCTTGCATTATATAAAGAATATTAACTTGATGTTCTTGCTTTTGAAGCGGAAGAAAGCATAAGATTAGGGTCAGCACAATATCCACTGGTAACTTGACCTCATCATTTGTATGATCAAAGTTAGTTTCTTCCCTAAGGGAAAAAAAAAAAAAGAAGTAACAAGAACTAGGGTACTAGAACTTCAAATAATGTTTGAACCTAAATAAAGGAGGTATTAGTGAAGTATTTCTTTTAGGGTTTTAACTTAACTAAGCATTGTTTACCACCATGGTGAGGGATATGCTTTCCAATTCCCCCATATGCAATTACATTGATTTCTTATATCAAGCACATAAAGACAAGATGCGCCTATTTTCTTAATATCAAATGAGGTAGCGCAACAATAGGCAAAAAAAAAACTACATTATGTTACATTGATCTTACCAAGACCTCGACAACTCCTCCCGTACTCTGGAAGCATTCCTCAACCCAATGTGAAGGAGTTTGTATGATCAAATGTGTGTCTCCTGTACCACTGCATATAAGTGTCATTGTACCCTACAACCCTGTTAGTAGATACCCCTTGTACAACACAATTCCTGCGTTGCTCCCATATGGAGATGAACGGGGCATGTTCCCTGACCCAATTCTTGTTCTGGCGAGCACGTATATCCAAACTGTGCAACCTTCGGCCAGTGTCAAACCGATCCGGTACTCCCTGTAAGAACCCAAACTGTCGAAGGACTCGGTGAGGGAGATGCCACTCTACCAACTAGAAGCATATAAGTAGCGCCTGAGACATCCAAATCTCACCCCCAACACGACAATAATCAGGTAAAGCTGCCATCACCTCTCCTCCATAAAGCTCCCATACAATATGAAAAGGAAACAAAATGAAATTGCTTAACAAAAAAATGGACCCAAACATGGATAACTTAGGGCATCCCCAATAATGGAGTTAAATGTGTATTTAGTTCAGACTATAAGTACGTATACAAGGATCTGTGTTTTATGTGTTCCAAATACTTAAGGTTTATTAAAGTGTGGCAGGGACCCAAGGGAGGAAAAGTGGGACCATCCCTTTTACATTGTTTGGAACAACACTATTCGTATTCAATTTAACAAGCTAGTTATGCTATAGAAAAAAAAAAAAAAAAGGAAGTTCTCAATTTAACAAGAAGCTGGTTATGCTATTGAAAATTAAAAATTACATTAGCTACGTAACAATAACCTAAGTCACCCAATTGGGCCCCACTTTTTCTTTTTCTTTTTTTGTGTCATTTATTAACACAAATTTAACTTCGCGATTGGAGATGCCCTTACAAAGGTACAAACGATAAGAATACCTCATCATCAGTGAGCCGATCAAACTGGTCTCTATAAATGGTAACAACGTGAGTTGGCACTTGGTCTAGGGCAAAACTTACCTTCCACCTAGCAAAACAAACATTTCACAAAATATAAGAGACAAGAAAAGTAAAATTGTATGTATCATGTACTTAATACCTGCTTGCCCAAGGACCTCCTGGCAATTGTTCTACGTCATCTACTAAGGGCCCTTGCCCTAGACCTACGTCTCGCAGGCGATGTGGGGCAATCCTTGGTAATCTCTCTCATGCTCATATCTGCGAAAATATGTACATCACTTTTTAGAATTGTTCAATTTCATACACATTTGACGTTAATAGATTTGCACCATAAAGTGATATTGTTGAAGTTAAAGTTAACTATTTGTCAAATGCAATATTTTTTTGAAACAACCAGCTAACCTGTAAAAGCATTAGCGGACCGCCTATGTCCTTCAATGCTAGCTTGATAGCCCGACACAAATCTCTATATAGCGTGGCCAACATAGCACTTCCCTAGCTATACGTCCCACAACAGTCTAAATCCTCCAACAATGGAAGAAAAAGGAGCTTCACCAAGCTCTGAGACTTGTCCGGTAAAAGCAACCCCCCAAGCAAACGCAATAAGTATACTCTTGCATAACACTTAACTATTTCCTCTGAAGCGTCTTCTGGCAGTTCTTTGAAATTGTCAATAAGCCATTGTATCAAGTTATATAAATATGCATGTCGTTACGGTTTCAAATAGGAAAAAAAAATGTAAACTTGTTTATATGTTGACAACTAATAACATTACCTTTAGTCTAGCACCTTTCATATCCGATTCGTCCGGTTTGACCCCTAATAAACGTTCGCACTCTTCTGCCCACTCAGTCCATTGGCGGGCAGAGTCAACTCCAGTGACAGAGTCTCCGCCCACTCAGTTCATTTTTTATTATATTTCGTTTAGTTGGATACATTGAGGACACAATAGAATGTTGAAGTGCAGTTTTAAAAGTATAGATAGGTGGCCCCTTTTTTAGGGTTCATGTTGGATTGACCCTTTTTTTTTTTTTTTGCGCCAAACGCCTTTTGGGGTTGACCCTCATTTTTTCCGTCATGTGATGGATGAGAGTTAAGGATTGGATGGAGTAAATAACAGTTTTATAGTTTAAGGGGGAGTGTGTTCAATTGATAGTTTAAGGACGAAATAAAAAAAAAATCAAATAGTTTAAGGTGCAAGTACATATTTTACCCTACGAAAAAAAAAAAACACTTAATAAGGAACAACAAAGTATAAAATGAACAAAGAAATGTACCCAAATGGACACATAAAATCTAAACATACATAAGAAAATAAAATATTTGTAACATACAATACATCCAAAAGATTAAGGGTTAGTTCTCCAATGGATTTTATCAAGATTTTGATAAAATCAACCCCTTGATTTTATCTATTCGTGAAGACATTTGATAAAATCTGTAGTTTGAGATTTTTGAATGCAAAAATCCACAGATTTTATTACATGTTTTCACGAATGGATAAAATCAAGGGGTTGATTTTATCAAATGTTGATAATATCCATTCGAGAACTCAGCCTAAGTTGACAACTTCCACAGTACAAAAGTCCATACATACGAGTACTAAAGTTGTTACATGGGAGTTAAAGAGGCATCAGACAATAACAAGTAAGTACATCAATCTAAGTTATAACGCGGCCAAGCCGCTGAGGACATCTTCGCTTATCATGCCCAATTTGTCGACACAAACTATAATGGTTGGTCATTTTTTGCCTTGAGATATCCATCTCGTTGTGGATGCGATTTAGTTTCTGACGACCCGGTTTCGGCTCCCGCATAGCCCGAGTGAGGCAGTGACGTCGGGCGACATCCACCCAATAGTCCTCATGCGGCATCGAGTAAATTTTTAAACGTCCGCAAAAATACACGTTTCCCAAGTGGATCACTTAAAAAGGGACGGAGGGAGTAACTTTCAATGCCACTGAGTAGATTTTGTTTAATTGATTTCAAAATGCAAGTCCCCTTCTCAATCAAATCTAGTAGCTAGATCCGGATTTTATTCAGAAACAAGTGAAATTATTTTAGCGCCTCAAGTTTTTTTGAACTTGTGCGATTAATTCTATAAATTGGCCTTATAATAGAATGGGATTTTATTAAGAAACAATTGAAATTATTTTCGTGCCACATTTTTTTGTAAACTGCTATGATTAATTCTGTAAATTTGCCTTAAAATAGTCCGGTTTTTTTTTTTCTTCTTTAAGTAGGATGATACATGGGTTTCAAGTAGGATAATAGATGCTCTTTTCTGGCGTTCACAAAAAAAAAGTAGGATGATAGATGGGTTTTTCTTTTAGAGAGAGGATTGGCTCAGAAAATAGCGCGCAAGGAGTAGGGAAGAGTAACCGGGTGTTGGCGATGGCTTTCTCAGTGATGTTTGCCGGTTAACTACATCCGGCGATGATGGCTTCTCCGGTGTCAAAGGTCCTACCCAGTGGCCCAAATTGGGAAAAAGCATAACATAGGGACATTTAGGTCATTTCATCCAACATTTATTTTTTCAATACAACTTTTAAGACTGCAGCCACTGAGCTTTTGTAAGGCAACAGGTACAACCAAACTTACATATTTTCTTTCACTATCATACAGAAAATTTGTTAGTATGATTTTAGTACGAGTTCTCTGGTCTCTTCCATAAAACGGCCTCAATTCCATGATTCACAACCTTTGGCAAATCCCATGTAGGGTTCAGTTTCAGTTCGGAAGTGAGTTTGTTTGTTTGGAAGGTACTTGTACTTTTTAAGATTGTTTATCAAATTCTTCAACAAAGGGGGAAAAAAGGGAAATGAGAAAATGTTTGAGACCACTACGTAAACTCAGTTCACTCTGCATGAAAATTTTCAGGGGAAAACATTCAAATAAATTACATTTTTCTCTCTATAAAATTTTTTAGTTGCAAAGACCACCGAATGCTCATTCTCATAAGAAATGGAATGAAGCATGCTGCATGTCCAAAAGGACCATTTTCTTAGCACAGAATCCTCATTTGCCTACATATACTTTGTGCAGAAACAAATTGAGTTACTATTTCAAATAAATTTGATTCATTTTCATAATAAATGTGCAATCGTTGAGTTGAACTTTCCCTATGTTGGTTAGCATTGGATCACTGGGGCATTGTCACCAAATATTTAGCCGAATCTTAACGCATAACAACATTCTTCTTTTTTTTCCACTGTTCCCCTTTTCCTTTGGTTCCCGGTCTTCCACATAGCTTGACAAACTCGAAGCCCCACACCTGCATAGACAAAGTGAACAGGCTTATAATCGAATTAACCAGTTCAACAAAGAATGGGGGGAACATTAATAGTACCCCCAACGTCTTTGGTATGAAAATGTGTTCACCTAACCACATGAGAGTTTACAATAGGCATTCACAAGAATTAGGGAGACAGAAATGATAGTAGCATTTGACTGGAGTTCAAACCTCATTAACTACAACTAACAATATTGACTTTCGCCAATAACAACAACTACAACTACAACAACAACAACAATAACATAACCCATTTAGTCCCCAATAATTGGGGGTATGGGCGGGGGATGGATAGGAGACAGACCTAACCTTTGCCAATAAATGCACAAAGTGGCTGCTCCCAGAATACCACTGAAACAGATGGATTGGAGACAGACCTAACCTTTGGCAATAAATGCACAAAGTGGCTGCTCACAAAATACCACTGGAACAGTGGTCCCCCTATACCGTCGCGTTTGCTGCGGAATCATGCCCTCAAATCAAAGCCAAAAGGCATCAGAGAGACGCATTACCATGCTTCTTTCATTCAGCATCCAGAGCATTGGCGTTGCACAATAACAATATTGACTTTCGCCAAGAAAAAAAAAAAATTTGTTTCCCTATCACGTTCAATTTAAGTGCCTTCACCAAATGTGCAGAAGTGTCACCTTCAGGAAACACTATCACCCTGTTTGGCAGGGGTATATAGGAGGGGGATATAGATTTCTCCCGGATATAGATATTCGGGTGGCCCATATCCATTGTTTGTTACTTTTTTGTGTCCCGGATATAATTCTCCTGGGATATGTATATACCACTGCAGGGTCCTTATCTTTGGACACCCCCTCCCCTGTCTAAATCTTATCCGGGCGCCACATTACCAAAACACCCCCGCCCATTGTTCCTACGCAGAGAGAGAAAGAAGAGGAGGAAGAAGAACTCGACAACAACAATTAAACCCATGACCAGAGCTGGGATTGCGAAACAGAAATAGACTACAAGAACTTTGTTTCTTCCATTTCAACACACAAATTTCAATAAAAATAAAATAAAAAAATCAAACCCACCAAGCATGACAGCCAACGGCCAATCTTTTGCATTGTTTTGATTGTTTTTTTGTTCCCAAATTACAACCAACAGATTTCCGTACATGACCAATTGATCTCCGATTCAACAATTTTTTCCCAAGAAACCCAAACAAAGCAAAAGATGGGGTAAACAGAAGAAACCCAGAATTAGAAACCCATTTCCAGTTTAAAAAAATAGAATTGCAAACCTATTTCAAAGGAGAATTTTGATAGAAAGCTATCGAGAGGAGAGATGTTGGAGGTTGATCAGCTCGATTTTGTGGAGGATTTGGAGGTTTTTGGAGAGAGAGAGAGAGAGAGAGAGAGAGAGAGGATCTCCAATTAGCTACAAATAACGAAAAAGCTTTTAAAAAAAATTGTAAATGCATTTATTTGAAAGGGCAAAATAGAAATTTTACATTATCCACCCTCTCATATCCCCTTCTTAAAAAACTAAACAAACTAAGTAACTTTCTACCAAACAGGGCGTATAAGAATACAACAATACTGAATATTAGAGATCCTTTTCCTACTAATGTCAAAGAGGGTATCTGGGAGGAACTTTTGAAGGTGATTTTAGATTCTACATTAGAACTTCAAGTATAAAATGTAATACGGATATCCATATATTTTAAAGTTATATTATATTAAAATTGGCTCAACCCTATTCAGCCTTCACCATAATAATGATAAATTTCCATGCAGAGGTGCAAACTGTGCAGCGGGAGATGGAGTTGGGTTTGGTGAAGGGGAAACAGTCATAAGCAGAGGTAAATGCTTTGGTAAGAAAATAATTAGTCAAAAGCTGAGGCGCCAATGATCATCAACCATTGATAATCCAAAGACACCTATTGACCTCAATTCTTCAGATTGTAGCACCTTAAGGTTGTTTTGGGAACGCAATTACAGAATCTCCCCAAAACACCAACTTAGAATATAATAGTGGTCTGTTGTGGCCATGGGTCACTCACACACCACACACAATGAAATCTGAGGAAAACTCCAACTTGTATATATTCACAAATACAAAATCATGAAAAACCTCTCCAGGGAGCCACAACCGACTCCCCCTCACTCAGCCTCACTCTCTCTCACATTGCGACACCACAAATAAAAGACAATAGGACTATTTATAATCCCGGAGTTACATAGAGCAAACCCTAACCCACCCTTGGGCCTTAGCCCAGCCGGCCCACACGGGGTGGACCCCAAAAACACTATCTGGAAAAAAGTTTGGGGAGATATCCAAAGATGGATTTTGCACCGAAGTTGTATTTGAAAGTCTATTCAGAGAATTTTGTGGATTCTTGCTTCTATGCTCTAGCAAAAGAACTTGAGAATGAATTCTGAATAATCACTTAAAATAATTTGCAAACAGCTCAGATTGAATTATGAGAAATCCACAAGTAACCCAAACCTGTGTCAAGGACTCAAGAACAGTTACCTTGAACAGAGAAGGTCCATTGGGAGGCTGACAATTATGAGTAAAACTTCAACAGATCAATAAAAGGTTGCTTCTACTAACCTTCAATATCACCCTCAGCTTGTGCAAGATGTCCGACCTCAAAGCTGAAGCAGAATCAACAAAGCAGCAACACTGAAGGATATATGAGAGAAACTCCCACTATACTAGCATAACTGTATCACAAAACCTTATTTGATTGCAGAAGATAGAGCAGAAGCCTCTGCAATTAAAGAAACTGGTTGGCGAGCCTGTAGACATGCACCTATGTCGAACGGGTGCAACTCAGACCCATCAAAGAGAAGGTTGAGACCAGGAAGGATAACTTCTTGGTTGTCCGCATCATCTAATTCAACTTTTCCAGTACTAACAGGAGTGGATTCATCAATGGGCCTTGTGGCAGCCTCATACACAGGAGTAAGAGCATATGATCTGCAGATGGGATATAACATTATGGTGGTTTAAAAGTTTGGCCATAGATATAGCATGACATCTTTTCTTTTCATTCATGTGCATTATATAAATGACTGCAAAAAGTTATTCAAACATAACGTGAAAGACAGCCATCCAGTTACTTTTTCTTTCTTATTGATGAAATGAAATTACATTACTTGCAATGTACAAGTTATGCCCAAATATATCTTATGTAAAAACTCCAAATCATATCATTCTTGGTCTGTATTTCTTATATCACTGTTGTCATTTTACTGACAAAAACATCATACAGTACAGTTTTTTGTGCCCACAAATATATGCTGGAATCAAAGAAACCATAAATGTGAAATTTGTTGCCAACACAAGATTGTCTCTCGCTAGATTCGGCATAGCTAAGAAGGAACTAGTCAATTGAAGCTGGAAAGTGGTTCAGACCAGTTGTAGGGAACAACAGGTCAGAAGTTCACATTTGCCATGTGTAATGAGAAGCCCAACAAAGGTCAGTAACATCACCATGGGCCACACATCCTACGAATGCTGATGGTAGAACACTGGTTCATATTCCAGGTCAGATTAAGTACCCCAGCAGCCCGTGTCCATCATTGGAAATATCCCAAAATACCCTTGAAAGTTTTTTTTTTTTTTTTTTCAATAAAAAAAGTCAACACCCTTGAAAGCTTGAATTATGAAAAACCTAACTGAACATTAAGCGCTTTGTTCAGCAGCATACTATTATTAACCAAAGAAAGGAAGAAATCGACAAGACTCAAATAAACTCTAAAGATGAATACATATTGTCCGGACATACTCCACGTAAAATTCCAAACATTCCCCTTTTCGTCTGTCTTGCTCCATATCAATAGTGCTACTAGAAAATCAATGCACACATTTGCCAAGAGGATACCACCTAAAACACCAAAATATGCACCTCAATAATCACACTCATCGTGAAAAATTAAGTACTGTGATGGCGCAACCCTTGATCGGTTGGAGCGGAAGGATCCTCTTTGGAAGCCAGGGTCAAATCAAGCGGGAGTAAATATTTAAGGTCCAATAGGTGTGCTTGGTAGTTAAGTTATTTGTTTTTATTTTAGGATAAGATTTTGTTTAGTTTGAAGATAAGGATAAGATTTGATCAGTTTGTTTCTATGTTGAGTTTTTGTTTTTTGAAATTAGGGTTTTGGCCCTTGTGTGTTTTCCCTCTCCTCTCTTTTCTCTCATTGTCCTGCATCACGCTGTACAGAATCATATGCACGCTCAGTGGCAGAGGTGTATAGGGTTTGGGTGGGGCCAGCCCCCCACTTTTGGAATTTTTTTATTTTTTATTTTTTTGCTTTTTAGATTATGAATTTGTTGAATTTTGATGATCATTACATGTTCTGACATGCAAAATTAGGAATTGAGATTGTGTTTTTGGAAACTCTGAAATTGCAATGAAGGCTTTCCCCTAATTTGAGGTTGAGAATCTTTTCTTTTCAACTTGGGCCCCTCCCAAATGTAAGTCCTAGCTCCGCCATTATGCACACTACATGCAGATGCAGGTAAGCGGAATCATCGGAGTTAAAAACCTTTGCAAGATTTAACCCCTTGGCATATGCATGCTATGCTTCAGATTTAAAAATCTGGTACTAGTGTCCTACCAATACCAGAGGAGCCATCAATAGTCCAATTCCCAGGCTGAAATAACATTCTGCCCGAATAAGATCTGGCTACTATCACTGGAGAGCTAGCCAGGAAAAATTGCGTAGACAAACAGTGGTGTTAGACACAGAAAACATAAGTCCCGAAAAAGAAAGAACAGATTAAAACAAAGATAAGCATAGAAAAACCTTCACGCACTTAAAAATGGTTCAGAACGGTGATATATAAACACGAAATGTGTACATATCCCATAATTCCTGTAACATACCAGCAAAGCATCAAGCAGATGACCACGAATATAGTAACATTGAAGACGCACCTTAGAATGTTACCATCGAAGCTCAAAACTTCTGTGCGGCAACGTTGTCGATTAGCAAGTTTCAATCTCTGATGTTCACTCAAGGCTCCAGAAATGGGAGAAGAAGGGTCCACAAGAGGATTCCACCTGCCACTTGCATAGTTCATAAGTTGTCGAGATGAATCCTTTGGTTGCTCCCTTTGGTAAAGAAGTTTTGCAGCTGGACCGGTTGCTTGATACTCGGCGCAAATGTCCCGCAACCTTATCCTCAAGTCTTGCATTGAATCACGATGTTCAGTGAGCAAATCACTTTGGAGTAATTGTGAGGAGACTACTCTTTTACATATGCTGTTGCATAACTTCGGACTAAATAGTGGAATCCCAAATTCTACACTTAATGGGACCCATTCATACTTCTCATCATCGGGTGAAAATTGATCCGACTCTCTTTCCTTGAGTAGTTTTAATAAGCGAATATAGCCGATTGTCCACAAATTTACCTTATTCGCCAGCACAATTAACAAAGAGTTTAAATTTGATTTCTCCTCTGTGCATAGACCCAATTCCTCACTGATGCGAGCAATTGAACCATCTGAATTTTTCAAAGGAAATGGAATATCTATAGTAACTGTTCTTCCACGCTCATCAAGGTCATACCTGCTAAGGGGCTGCACAAGAACAGCTGAATGTTTGAGAAGCGAATTTAAACAATGCAGAAGTATACTTCCTTTAACTAGATTCCCTTCAAACTTTCCTCCCAACCCTCCAACCGTAGACCCATCCCAAGACCAAATAAGAGCTTTCTCACAACCAGCCAATGGTGCAGGAAGCAAACGTAAACACTGGCCTTTCATTAGAACAACCGATAATGGTCCGCTACGTACAGCTGAATAAAGCACCAATTTCATCCAAGGTGTCATAGACGAGTGACAAGGGGGACCAAAATGAATTGGACCTTTTGGTCCAGGTAGAACTGAAGAATGAGGAAGTGGAACCATGGATACAACAATATCATAGTCGCGAAGAAACATCCGGTCTAGTGTTGCCGGGGAAAGAGCCGCCAAGCTTTCACATCGGAGAATATCAACACGGTATTTTCTCTTTCTCTTTGAAAGACCTTTCTCGACATCTAAAACTTCAGCAGACTCTAAAATCTCATTATTTTGGAGACTAGGATCAGATTTAGAATCCTGCTCAAGCAAATTTTCTTCATTGGACATAGTTACAGAAACCATCTGATTATCACTAATTCCAGTCATATGTTCAGCGTGAACAGAACCTTCCTCACCATTTCGAGAATGTACAGAATCATCACTATGCAGAATAGCTTCATTCGAATCAGAACGTCCAGATACTTCAATTGGAGTACTATCAGTCAAAGAAGCAGGGTCCACATTGCTTGATGATATCATGCTTTTATTTTCACAACCTTCTTCGACTCTTTCATCAGTAGCAATTCCACCAGCTGTCAAGCACTCTAGAACACAACGGAGGCTAAATGCATGATTGGCAAATTCCTGCAGCTCCCCCTCAAATTTTGTTCCCTCTAA
Organism: Vaccinium vitis-idaea; assembly: GCA_963854785.1. NCBI lineage: Eukaryota > Viridiplantae > Streptophyta > Magnoliopsida > Ericales > Ericaceae > Vaccinium > Vaccinium vitis-idaea. The sequence goes on along the minus strand of OY978226.1, from coordinate 24,461,687 downwards.
TGTACTCAAATCCTTGCAAAGATCAGAAATGCTTGTGTGACCTAATTTTCCTGCCTCGTACAATGTTACAGCATGAGATTTCAAGCCTGTGAAAGACATTAAAGAGCGATATGGAGTTATAAACAGAGATAAGGACAACCACTAAGGCAGCAGTAATAGCTGTCTTAGTAAAATAAAAATCTATGGGAACTACACCAAGATGAAAATATCCCAAGTTATAAAAAAATGTAAATACCCACTAAGACCTACTGCATGTTCAAGGCCCAGAATAAGATGGACCTTAGTTGCAGCCTGCAGGACCCTTCTACGGGTATCTCGCACCTCGATGCACTCCCATTAAGAGAGAATCTCACTCCTAATTGAGATGGATACCACAGAAAAAGAAAACCTACCAAGCAAGAGAAAATCTAATAGTCTAAGGTTATTTAGAAAGAAGTACTCCCTCCCTCTCTCCACACACACTACACCAAAAATTGATACGACTGTTTGAGTATTAAAGAAATAAATTGTGACGATCTTCAACCTACTCTCTCAAGCCTATGTTCTTCACACTTAACAGCATGAGGTTTTACCACTGCACAGGGCCATGGATCCCATTAAGAAAATGCAAAGGGCATGATCTTTTGAATTTGTGATTGAAAAAACACTGGCATACAAGAAAATAAATCATCCGACATTTATTAAACCAATTCTTATTCTACCAGATCCATGGCCACGAGATTTAAAGCTTCATACATTGCACATCATTTTTACCATTAGTAAACACAATTAAACAAATATAACTATCATGTCAATGTTTTGTTAATCAGATTGTTTTGTTAATCAAAATGAAATGGAAACTGCCACATTCACCTCCCACTGACAATAGATTCAGCTCATCCACATCAACTCCAAGAATGCACTTTAAGAAAGGGGTATCCCAATGATTCCATTATAATCCAACATTAATAAAAAGAACATCAAAACGCATAATAAAAGAGCTTTCTTAGGTCTTATTAGTTTTAGTTTTAGTTAATTTTAGTTGATACGCCCACGATATAGAAAGCTACTAGTTGCAATGGCAAAACTCTGATTTGGCCTGTTGGATAAAAAGACATGGTTTTGCACTCAATAACAAGAAAAGACTACAACCCCGTTGAGGAGCAGGAGAGAGTGGCAATAGCTCACACTATGGTTAGGCAGTGTTCTATAACTCGGCCGAGGCGGCCAACTAGTCGGTGCCTAGCCAAAGTGAGTAATGGCTAGGCGGTTCATATACTCACGGGGATGATTAGTCGGAAAAACTCGGAATTAGTTGGCGACTAGACGGTAAGTTGGTAAGTCAGCAAGTCGGGACTAGTTGGCCAATTGGAAAAGTTGGACAAGGTCGGCAAAAAATCGGAAAAAGTTGGGGTAGATACATAATTTATGATTTTCAGGGGGCGTAGCTGTAATTTTATAAATACTTACTGCCGTGGTATTACTACGTTATTTATACTAAGTTATATCTCCTTAAATCTCAATCGACCGTATCTCTCCTGAAATCTCTTCGATTGTCTCATGAAATTTCTTCGATTGTCTCTCTCTGGCAAGGCGGTAAGCTCTCGCTCTCGCTCTCTCTCTCTCTCTCTGCTTGTCTTTCTCACACACAAACACCCACGCACACTAAAAATTTTGATTTTGATTTAATAGATGTCATTTGGGGAGGGGGTGGAGACTATTAAAAAAGAATTCCAACTAATTGCTAGGCGCTGAGTACTCCCCCAGTACTAGGCCTAGGCGCTAGTCGATGCCCGGCAGCCTGGCTAGCGCCTAGCAAGTTTTTGAACCTTGAGGTTAGGCGGTGGATATCCATAGATAACATACTTTGACCTCAAGTTAAAATGGATGATTGTCAAAGATTCCTACAAAGATATTCACCAGCAGGCAACAGCATTACATTTATAAACTAGACCTTAGTCACTCAGTTTGCTGAAGGAGGTGGATGATCACACTCCCAATGCACGGATTGCCGAATCTCCTCGGAAATCCAATAAATTCATGGTTTTACTTTTGTTATTTCGCTGATTGTTCAACAATGTCGCGAATTTTATATCAAGCCAACATAATCTCCACATGTGGCCTCGTTTTAACCCACACAGAGATTAAATATTTGTACACCGAAAACATGTCCCTACTTTTCCATGTACAACTGCTACAGAGTCTACACTGTAGCTATTGGCAGCCAGTGGCTACAATTGCAAAGGAGATCATTCTTCCTAGTGAGGCCATCCCATTCTAGGTTGGCCATCCCATTCTTTATGTAAGGACCCGTAAAATCGTATTATTTTCCCAAATTAATATTGAGTAATGTGAGAAATTGTGAAAAAATGACTAAGTGTTGGGAAATTTTGTGTTAAGTGTTGACTGGGGTTTATTTGGTTTACACACGTGAATTTTGGACTTGGGGTGTAATTTTGTGAGTACATATGTGTGTAGTGTGTAGGAGAGGAGAGAATCATTTTCCCTCCCCCTCTTTCTTCCCAGCCGGCTACTCCCTCTCTCTCCTTTCCTCCATTGTTGCTTCTTCTCCCAAGCAAAACCTCACCCTTTCACCTAAAATCCTTCACAACCCTTCACTAAAATCAGCCCCTCTACGCGTTTCCAAACTTGGTTTGTGCTCGTTTCGCTCCGGGAGGCGTACATTTGCTTGGAGTTTGGAGTAGGAGAAGCTAGGGTTTTGAAATCTTCCATTGGGAGCCCAATCACTCTTGAGGTAGGGGATTTCTATCATTTCTAAGTGTATTGAGGTGTTTAGTGTGGGTGTTGTAGCCCCATTTGGCCAATTTCTTCTCAACTTGCAAACAAATTTTTTTTCTTGTTCCTTGATTGTGGTTGGTGTTTGATCCGTGATTTGACGATATTCTACGTGTATTAGTTGTTGATTGGTCCCATTGTATCCCTTGGTGTCTAATTTTGGCCTTGGAAGTGTTTGGGTTGAGCCCCATTGTGATCCTCATGAGAAAAACCAGTCAAAAATCTGCTCGTAACGCTCAGGTATCGATACCCCTAACCCTGGTATCGATACCCAGTGGTCTGTTCCCAATCTTGGTCATGGGGTATCGATACCCCCTTCCTAGGTATCGATACCCAGGGTCCTAAAATTGAAAAATTGTGTTCCTTTGATCTTTAGTTGTGTTGTCTTGGCTTGTAACTCAATGTAATCGTGCTCTCCACTCTTAGACTTGTTGGTAAACGTGTCCGAAGCCTATCCTTGGTAAATCATTGATCTTTGCGCTTCCTTGGAATACAAAACACGCGTTTGACACATTGGTAACACTTGTTTGACACATGACACTAGGAATCGAGTATTGATTGATGGATGTTGGGTTATAATGAACGTGAAATACTAATGAAAGAATGAAGATGTGACACGGGGTCCCAAGGAAGGATATGCCCGGAATGACACGGGGCCCTCACAAGGGGTATGCCCGGAATGACACGGAGCCCTATGTAAGGGTATGCCCGGAATGACACGGGACCTTTAAGGTATGCCCAGAATTTGATACAAAGATTAAATTAAGCGAAACATGAAATGTGTAAGTGACTTGGAGACACACGAAGTATCGGGTACGTATCGGACTCAACGGCGTATTAGTAAATTTTGGTTGGACATTATGGGATTCTAGAGGGTTTATTCCTTTCTTTGTGGCTTCCTAGGGTATATTTTGTAATCTCTTTCTTGTTGCATGCACTCCATTAGCATCTCATTACATTTAGACTTGATAGACGTTTTCCTACTGGGCTAGTGAGCTCACCCTTAAAATTTTCAGGTAATCAGCAAGGAGTTTGAAGTCAATGGCATGGGATGTGAATGCATACATTTCAAGAGCATCAAAGGAGTTACTTTATCATCTTAGGATATACTATTTTTGTTAAGATGATCCTGTAACTTATTCATAGACTATCTTTTGACAAAGGGTTTTGTAATATTTTTAGACTAACTTATGTCATTTGGGGGCATGGGGCACCCGTAGTTTGTTGTGATATTAGACTTTGACCCGGTGAAGTTATGTTGACGTTGACTTGACCGTGGAGTGTGTTGACCTCCACGTAGAATTTATGAATATTGTACTTTGTGAAAATTTGAGGGCGTGACACTTTAGGTCACTTAGGTATACCATGGATTAGTCTCTAAGAGCAATCTTCTGCCTTAGTCTTGTCTGTACACACCTGCTCTTTTCTTCACCCTTCTTCTAGATCACTTCATTCCCCTCGAATCTTTTGCTATTAACTATTCTTACCTCTCCAGCTCACATATTCTTCTCTGAATATTTAACTTTACAAAGAACCTCTCTTTCGGGAATCACAATCAGTTTGGGATTAGTTTTTTCTTTAGTAAACTTTTCTAAGTTTTCAGTCATAATATTTTAATGGTTTTCAATTCCTCTTACCAAGACAAATAAATAATTTACAAAAATGTGAAAATTTTATAAGATGGAAAAATTTACAAAGAGAGGTCAAGAATAAAGTTATGTCAAACCCAACAACATAACTGTGAGAGCACCCTCACTGCAACAGCTAGCTTTTGGGTGGAGATGAGACTTGATAGTTCCACCCAAGACCATATGACATGATTTCCTAGCCAGAGTACAAGGGATTGGTTGGGTTGGGTCCGGTTGAGTTGGGTCGGGAAGGTTCTGTGTACCTGCACTGCATGCGGCGACCTACCACACCTGCCAATCCTAACTCTAACCTGAAGTCTAAACTAAGCCGTACCTTCATCCTCATCTCCCCCCTCTTTCTCATCTCTCTTGCAACCCTCACTCGAACGCCCAAATCCACCTAAAAGACATTGTGCCTCTCTCTCTAACTCATTACTCTAACCTGAGGTCTAAATTAATCCTTCCATTCATCCTCATCTCTTCCATATTTCTTTCTCATCTCTCCTGCAACCATCAATCCAACGCCCAAATCCAGTGTCATCATCCACCTAAAAGACCACCATGTCAGCCACGTACTCTCTCCTCTACCTTGTACCCTCTCTCTAATTCGTAAATCCCGCCCTCGGGATGTGTAGCTCCCCCTACTTCCTCTCTCATAAATAGCATTCATATTATCAGAGGAACAATAAAATGAGCTCAAAGTATGGTTAGGAAGCAGTTCAAAAAAAGAGTATGGTTGGAAAAGGACTTATCAAATGATTCAGAAGCTAGGAAGAAAGACCAAAAGAAGGAAGCAAGGGACAAACCTGGTGAAACAGATCCCATCATAAGATAAGATGTTATATTAGCATCGACAACGAAAGCAACACGCGTGTAAGCAGAAGTTGGCCCATAATTTTCTGCTCCAAAAAGATCTTCTTGCTGAAGAGTACTCCCATCAATAGACATGTTCATTGAGCTCACACTAGCATGAGAACCATCTTCTTCATCACTGAGGTTAATGTTGGGAATGCCAGGTGTGGTTGACTCATGAAGAGCGGATGCCGGATCAATTAATTTTACTGCCCAACCTAATCGACAAGCAAATGATGCGGCGGCCTGCAGCTGAGAAAGATCAGTCTGTAAGGTGGCTGCCAACTCAGCCACAGTTGAATTCTCACTTGAAACTACAAACACAGCATACAGTAACCTGGACAATGCACCCAATCTCATTAACATCTTAGTTCCTCAACTTGGAAGACATATTCAATTGAAACAAGGCACCAGTGGATTAAAACAACTGCCTTACTCTTCAATAGGATCTTCATATGACTGCTCCCTGTTGGACACAAATCCTTCAAGCCTGGAAACTGAACCACCATGTACTTTAGCAATGCAACTTAAAAAATGCAGAGGAAAAGGAAACCAAAAGAAGGAGAAACTGAGCTACATATAAGAAGTTCGAAAACCTATATTTCATCAACATATCTTTTAACATTTCTGCTGGGGGAAGGAGATCTGGGTTTGGAGAGAGAGAGAGAGAGATCCGAGTGCTACAAATTCAGACACGAGGCAAAGATCTGGGCAATTGATGATGGAGAAAGGGAAAGGCTATGGGTCCGTTGCACAAAAAAGAGAATGTTAATGTCGAGCTTCGGATACTTTGGAGACAAAGCATAATGTGTGGCCATGGCATAAGGGCCTTCCAGTGCAAAATAAGACTCAAATTATGGTTCTAACAAATGATCCTCCATTCTCCCAGTACTCTTCCAATTATATCTCCCTTCAGCCATTACTTAATTACAGGAAGCTCTACTACATGAGAGAAGCTCTCTCACTCCAAGACAAGGAAGAGAAATACTAATCCATGGACAGAAAAAGAAAATTATATTACTCCTTCAAATGAGAATAAACCTAAGAAGAAGAAAAAAGAACCCAATTTTCGTACAAAAATTTGAATGCACTGAAAATACCTTTAAAACGATCTTCAGGATAAACAGGGACATCAAAGTATATTAAACCCCTTCTGAAAAGACCCTTTACAATTTCAGGATCAAAAAGGATGAATGAGTTTGCTTCCTCCTTACAAACTTTATCAATTGTTGCCATTTCTTCTTCTGAGAGTTTCTGAAGGTGGAGGGAGAAAAATATTACAATCAAATTAGTCACATAAAGCCTGAGGGCTTTGCGACTACAGTTCACTGTTGATGAATTTAAAGCAGCACATACGGAGCATTCCAAATTGCAAACTCAAAACCAGGACCAGGCAGCTTACCTTGAACTCTTCCAATGTGAAGTTGACAAGACACACTCCCCACCATGGCTCAATCACAAAGTCCACAGGTTGTGTAGGTAATAAATCTTTTGCGATTGACTTGTTAAGCTTCCACATAATTTTCTGGATGGCTCCAAAACAGAGGAAAGCAAGGAAGAATGAGTAACCCATCTATGGATATAACCAGCCATGAAGCACAAAAACAGGTTTTTTAAAGCTACTTAATCTCCAGGTTCAAGAATGAAATAATTGCAGGATTAGGGAACTGCAAAGCTTGCTACACAAGACTAGAAACAAATAAGCTCCTAAGGATTAAACCCATTTATCTCCATATGATCACTATGACGTGAGCCTGTCACACAGGAAATACAATGTCATCCAAAGATGGAAGTAACATCAGGCGATTCAGGCCAAAAGCACGGACCCAGGACACGCCAATTCTAAAGCAACGGAGACATTGACACAGCATAAAACATGTATCCATATGGACCATATTGTTCTAGTTTATTTTTGTTTTTCATATGAACGTACCAAAATTTGTATTTTATTTTGCAATTCTTAACTTCTACTGTTTAGATATTATGATGAAAAAAAGGGCCTTCCTGGTTGAAGCTTTTTATTTGTAATTTTTGCCTATCATTTTCTAAGTATCTAACCCCTCAAATAAGTGCTAAACATATATGTTAAAGCATCCAACTCAAAACCAATTGGCAATGAGTGGAGAGGCCGCCCAGACTCATATACTAGCTTTGGAGGTTATAATTAACCAATGTGGGACAAACTCTTAACACTCCCCCGCACGTGCGACCCCTAACCTGCACGTGGAGAGGTAAACAACGGATCCCCAACATTGGGATCATAACGAAACATGGTGCACTTATGGCACAAACAACGGGGCAATAACCAAGAGAGTCTTGTCCAAAATCCTCCGAAGCCTAGCTCTGATACCATGTTAAAGCATCCAACTCAAAACCAATTGGCAATGAGTGGAGAGGCCGCCCAGACTCATATACTAGCTTTGGAGGTTATAATTAACCAATGTGGGACAAACTCTTAACAATATAAAATCACCCCTGCCGTGTCCCCTCTGTGTCTAACTTAAACCATGTGGCGTGTCTTAAACGTCCCGGGCGCATCTAACACTAATGTAGCAACCAGTTGGGTGTGTCGGTGCTTCATAATAGTTCATATACATCCGAATATGATTTTCTGTCTGTTTTTAATAGAATGTGTCTTCTAAAGCATTCACTTCAAAATACATTTAAGCTAATTGTGCCACAGATGGTGAGTGTTTCTGTCCAATCCCCACACAATTACTTTAAAACGCGGACAATATTAGGACATTAGTATTTCAAGGAAAAGGATTCTGCATATTACCGAGAAATTATCTCTAGTGTTTAGTCAGAAGTTTCTAATAAAACATATGGTGGTCAGAATTTTTTTTCCCCTCAATTTTCGACATCAACCCCTGCCCTGATCATTGTCTGAGGCAGAGTCTTAAAGCCCATGCACCATCTCTTACATCTTCTTTCCAATAACCAAATTAATTTCCATCATAAAGAAAGAGAAGGGAAAAAAAAAAAAGGAACATTATGGGTATTGGCATCATTAATCCTGCGCGGCACCGATTGTAGTACTTATGATGAGACCCATGGTAAGCATGTTGGGTAAAAAATAAAAGCAATATGCATTGCCCTAGTAGTACTATCAAGACTTCAATTCACCACAGCACTGACTAATTGCTTTCCAAGATATGAGAATTTTAACAGCATGGCACAAAAAGAAACCTCACTCGATCACATATTAACAAAATTAGCAGTAAAGGTCCATTCAATAAGGCTCCATTTGAATGGTGGGGAAAACAGTAGGAATTGGTTTTAAAAAGACAGGAACAGCATCAAGACCTGGAACTCCTAAAGCTTCTTAAACAAGTATCTGGTTGTAGATGTATACAGATCTTGGAAATCAGAGACATGCAGGCATACCCAGGTACTCATAAGACATTATGTGCAAAAGTTCTTGAAAAGTACCTTAGACCTGCACTTGTTCATGATATCAATAAATTCATTTCTTCCTATTCCTGTAAGACGCAAGGCATCTGCAGCACTAAAATTTGGTATGCTATCATAAGGTTGCTCTGCAAATAACAGGAAAATATGGGAATCGTAAGACACCTATTATATATGACTATTGTGTTGATGCATCTTTCAGAAGTGAGTGTCTAACTGTCCATGCATTTAAACAAACCTACAGGCAGTACTTCGAGAAGGAAACATGGGAAGGTTGAGTAACCACATGAACACAGGACTCAGTGATAACGATAGTTTAGTTTAGTCGTTCCTACACCAAATCCTAGTAAGTGAAAAACAACCAGGCATATTCTGCCTGCTAGTCAAAAATCATGTGCCATAGGAGAATAAAATCAAGGTTATGGAAATTCCAAACTTTCCTCCATCTCCTCTGACTTGACTAAGCAATAATTGAAGAAAACTCAAAAGTGATTCATCGTGATGTCAAAGAAAATCACAGACTTCGGTTTCAAGCACGCCAATCAATAAGCTTTGCTCATTAATGCAAACAAACAAGCTACTAACCGGTCTACTAATTAACTCCAAAATTGCAAAGCATTAAACCCAGTTCCACTTCACGAATGGAAGAGCTTGGGCGAAGAAAGAGATTCGTTTTTAGGGTTTTAACAAGATAAGACATTTTGCATGGAAATCATACAGCAGATCATATGAACAAATTTAGTTTCCATCAGAAAAGGTAGGGGAAACTTAGAACTAACATACTAATTACAAAGAAATGCTTGATTGAAAGACAGCACATAAAGAACGGCACCTTAGTTCATGTACTACATCTTCTGCATATATAGCCAAATAATACAACGAATGAAATGGCAGAAACTTTTAGCAGAATCATATGACATATTGAAAAGAACAACCAAGTACCATTTTTCATGACTTCAAAAATCATATCGCAATAATATCTGAAAGGTGATACCCTCATTACCCGGCAAACATACTCCGCGAGGTGATACGGAAACAGCTGCAAATTAAAAACATTAAACTGCATAAATCCAATGAGACAGAAAAATCAAGGCATCATTTATAACTAGACAAGTTTCTATGGGCATCAAACCCTTTGAGTGTAGGTTCTAGTCTTCTAGACGACATTAATGTCTCTACCAGAGGATACACCTAAAAGGTTATAGCATGCTGAGGTCTTAATAATTTACAGGATGGACCAAATGGGTTAAAAATTCCCAGTATCAGCAATTTATTGGTGTTGCATTTGCTATATACTAATTAACTTCTCCAAGAAGTAAAAGACAATACGTGGTATAAGCATGTTGGAACAGTAAAACCAAGGCTAAAAATCATGAATACTATTAGCATTAAGCATATATTATTTCTTTAGAAGCATGAACAACTCCTAAGGATACTAGAAAAGAATGAATTTCCCTGGATTACTCACCGCTAAATTCCTTCGCAAATAACGCATCATCTCCTCGTAATATTCGGCTTCTTTGATAACTTTGCGAGCAAAACAAGTGTTCCATTGGATTCTCTTCTTTATACAATGCTCAATTATCCTGCAAAGCATGTAGATATTAAACCATCATAAAATTCAATGTATGTCCATTAAAGAATAGATATATCCCAAAGAAAGCATACGCTAATATTATTGCTTGAGAACCAATGACAGTCAACCATAAAGCTAATATAAACGCAATACATTTATAATCTTATCATGTTCCCACAACCACATAATCAAATGCCTATACATGCTTAGGCATCTACCAACTAATGATTGGCAGGTGCACGAGTGGCAACAATAGGCTAGGAAGTGTATAAGTATTCCACTTGAACAGTTAAGACCCTTTCCATTTATGATTGGCTAGCATTCTTATGCAACCTGCTATGTGCAACGGATTAGTAATTAAAAACACTCAAGTTGTTTTATTAAAACAGCAGCTGTGCAAGTGTCAATTTATTGTCGTCCACAAGATGTAAGGAACACGGAACACAAAGGCAACCCGTACATTTGAACCAAGCAACAACTCGCTAAATGCTCTTAAATCTTAATATTGTTCTTTGTTCTGAAAGATGTTATTTGCTGATGTAAAAGTTAAGTGTGTTACTGCTAAGGATGTTTCAGAAACTCACGAACAAGATTTCTCTGTACACGGACTGAATGAGGTCATCAGGTCAAATAACTGGGCCTACATAAAAATTTGCAATGCCCTGAGTGTGTGTGTGTGTGTGTGTGTGTGTGTGTGTGTGTGTGTGTCTGTGTCTAGTTGAGTAGGTTCCCACTTCCTTATCCAGTGTGAAATTGCTTCATTTAAGTGTCATGCGAGTGCAAGGAACTTCATGTCTCTTTAACAGTTTTCGTTCTTTGCTATAAGATATGACATTGATCCAAAAGCAGAAAAGGAGGGAGCAGACAGAAAATGAATAGGAGAACAAGGGAGTGTTCAACGGCTTTCGATAGAATCCTCTTCAAGTGGACATTTTCAAACTCTTTACTGTGAAGAGAGGAGTTTAAACAGAGTTTATTGCTTAGTGACTGCTCTGAAATACTGCAGAATACTACATTACACTGTTCCTTTCCCTCTAAAGCAGGTTTTGCACTGGGTCAGGTCCAGCAAAGTCGAGTATAGCCGTACAAACACATTTATAAATATCAACTGAAATGCCAAAATAATCCACAAATGAAGCAAATTTTAGTTTTATAGGAATCAACGGAAAATAGAAAATTAGCAAACAGGTTGCATGTTGGTGAACAAACTCTCTTGAACCAGAAGTCCTTCCAGATGAACAAAAGAACTTCTGCTTTTATAGAGTTCAGTAGAAAATGGGAAACTTAAGAACCAATACAAAAAGAAAAGCAACAACTTAGTGCCCACCAATCCGCCAAAAATAAGAAGGGTCCACCCAAGGAGAATGCGCAACCCTTCCGAAATCCCCTTCCTGAAAAATGCACGATAGAGCCGATTGCCCTCTTTTTGCCCTGTCAAACTACGGTCAATTTGCTTAACAGTTTGCTGCATTTAGCACTCCGTATTCACAGATTCATTTTGTGTCTTCTTCCTTGATACAAAACTGGATCGAAACTAGTCTCTATCTCTCTACCTCACCGTCAATTGTTCGAACATTATCAGCTCTATTCCATTTACCAGGTAAGCTTCCTTAACATAAAATGTATGTTGCCATTCTATTCATAGGGTTCCGTCTTGTTGCTATTCGTTTAGTTCAATTCGTTTTGGAATGCGACTATGCAAGTGAGAAAAATCAAATACTGGAACAATAGCGAATTTCTATGAATTGACAAACTTGACTCTGTAAGCAGTTCGGAGCTGTGATTACAGAGGCATTTGTGTGGAAACCATACTTTGAATATCAACGCTGAGAAAATTCTAAGCATACTTTCCTCGAGAAAAAAGAGACGGCCCTAGAATGGGGGGAAAAAGCAATAATGCTATAACTTGATACAGAAATCAATAAACAAAAGTCCGCAACTAAAAAGGGAAAAAAAAGTCCCAAAAACAAGAAGCAACTAATGCTAAAACACACTAACCTTCTGTGCCACTCGTCCTTAGAATTCAAAGTGGATTGAAGCCGCTTAGGAAGATTCTCCCAAGGGCATTCTTCCTTTATTGCTTTCAGTATCAACTGGTCCTCAATAGTCGGAGCGTGCTGCATATTACTTTTTCGAACAAACACTGCTACTCTCTCCAAATCAACCTTCAGAAATCATCAAATTCATTGAAAAAATTCGAGTCCAAGCATATCTAATACACACGCATATCAGAGGATCGAGATCATTCGAGAACCATTTCGGCTAATTGTTTCAATATTCAACTTTATACCACAATGTATGTCGAATTGGCAAGTTTTGCGGAGGTTTTGTATTCAACGATCGGTCGGAATGGCGATGGAGTTGTATGAATCAACGAAAGAGAGAACTGCAACATTAAAGACGGTGGGAAGAGGAAATTCGTACCTTAATTTGGTGGCAAATGGTGTTGGAACTCAGGTGGGATTGAGCTAGGGCTTGGAATTTGGAGATTTGTTGGGGGAGATCTAGCCGATGGAAGAGAGTTGGAGAGTTGAATTTTACGCGCAGACTTGAATTAAAGTATATAACTGGGGCCTGATATTCGGGGGTTTCTTTTCTCTTTTCTTTCTTTTTTTATATCATACGTTCTTGTTGTCACCGGTGCAAAGAAAGTCTCAAAAGCCGAGAACTCACCGCGATGTTTTGAAACCCAGACCGGAGAGCGAACCGGAAAGGGGACCGGGCGGACGGGTCACCGGTTGAACCGTGGTTGAACCACGACGTCATAAATATATATATTTTTAATAAATAATTATGAAAAATAAACATGGAAAAGAAAGATGGCGTAGGAAAAATGAAAGAGTTGGAATTCTGTAGGTGGAGTAGTCCCACATCGTTCAAAATGGAGATATGAGACAAGCTAAAGCATTATAAAAGGCAAGGGAGGCCTCTTCCTTGCGCTATTAATGCGATTGAAAGCTCAGTGGAATCCCAGCTTTGGCTTTAAATCGCATCATACTAGTGAAGTTTAAACATTTATATGTTCCGGTTTGGTCCGAGTGAACCGCGATTGAGTTGGACGGTTATCCGGTTCAACCGATATTGTCCGCCGGTTTTTACAAAAGAGACCGGGTTTGGAAAATAGCCGGTTCTTGGGGTCATCTGGATTGGAACAAGGTCTAGTTGACGAGTCAACCGGTTGAACCGGCCGGTCCAGTCTGGTTTTTAAAACATCGGTGAGGCATTAGAAGCAACTATTTGAATGGCCCAATTAGACCGATTAATTGCCCAATTAGGCTCTGCGTACTTGACCCTAAAAGTTAGAAGGTGTCCGGCTGCCCTACGAGCGCCTAGCGAGTTTTGAAATATTGGTTGTCACTATGATTTGATCTGTTTTTAGCTTTTTGCTTTTCTTTCTTTTTTTCCCTTCTTCAGACACTTTTTATTTCTAAAATAATGCTAGCAACGAGCAAGTACTCCCCAGTACGGGCCGATGATTCTGAAAGCAAAAAGGTTCTAATGTACGGGCCGAGGATTCTGAAAGCAAAAAGGTTCCAAGTTTGGAGGAAAGAGGGTTTGGTTGCTTGGCTTGTTTGGGCCTATATGTCATTACTAGATTTTCCAATTGCATATCCAGCTTCCTTTCTCTAATTGAAAAGTTAAGCATACGATGTTTTCCAATTGCATAGCCGGCTTCCTTTCTCTAATTGAAAAGTGGAGGAATGTGTTAATTTAAAAAAATGATAAGCATACACTGTCCAATTCATAGGAGGGAGGAGAGTAACAACACGAAAGCCCCTCCTATGCACAACCAGAACGGAGGGTCATGTCCAACCCTCACCTTTTCTTTCACCAAATATGAGTAAAAACGGAGGGTCATGTCCAACCCTCACCTTTTCTTTCACCAAATATGAGTAAAAAAATTTGGTCAAAACTTTGGTTTGGTATTGAGAACTCTAATGACTGTCATCAGAATTTATCATCAAATTATTTCTAGAACTCACACCTTATCGAGGAAACAAACATGCAAAGGCATTGTTATAGTTTATCCCATATTAATTAATTATGAACTCCAAAAACTAGTAGTATATGAGCATGGGCTCTCAACTCAAAACCAATTGGAAACCATAGATCGAAAAGCTTGAATTGATTATTTCTAAAAGTCCCACCTTATCCCTTATCTAGGAAACGAACATGCAAAGGCATTTTTTAGAGCGTGTCATACATTGGTTAATTATAACCTCTAAAGGCCTCCGCAAACTTACCTTTGCCACTGCTTCTACGCACCACTGAATGCCGACCCTACCCTTACAAACCTTAAATCAAAACCTTAAGCGTGATTTTGAGACACGATCGACTCTCCAGAGCCCGAAATCGACCGTCGAGAACTCGATCATGGTAAAAATATATATATATATATCTCTGAATCTGTTCGTTTACGTTCAATTTATATTCGATATCTTAAGTAAAGTTTGCCCCATGAACTTATCAATGTTCAATTTACCTTGTTCTGAATAATCTGAACTCTCATAGCTCCCACTGAAAAATTTAGTTTGTTCAAACAAATTTCGAAACCCTAGATTGATTTTACCACCAGCCTCTCTTCTAATTTTAACTTTTGAGATTATTTAAATTCAACTACGAGTGCAAAACTTGCCAACACACACAAATAGGATCTAGAATGCTGTGAATCATAGAACAAACAAACAAGAGAGAATAAAAAGGAAAGAGGAAATAGGAGAGAATCAAAAGAAAATATGAGAGCAAGACACAAGATGTACGAGGTTCAGCAACGTGCCGACTCTCCGGGAGCGGCACCAATTCCCTATTGATTGAAGAAAAACACCCTCAAGTTCTCTCTCTAAAGTTATAACCGACTCTCTCTCAACATTATGAAGTCTTAACCCATATCGTATTGGGGATGTATAAACATGTTCTCTCTGCTTTGTGACAGTTCGAAGGTTATAACCCGAGTCCTAAACAGGAGATACTACACGCAACCCCTTTTCTTTCCTCTTTCGTGGACCGTTTGTCTAGCACTTTGTGGTATCCGATTTAGCTATCAACTAAAATAGGTCTTCACATCTTCACAATGGGCTCTCATCAGCATTCCTCACGCTGTGTCCAACTCTTGCAACTTTAATATTGCACAATGCCTCGAAATAAACTCATTATCACGTTTGTCTCGTGATTTTTTGGGGCACGTTGGAGTGTCTTTTTTCTCCTCACCATTTGGCTCCAAAAGAAACATCATCCACCAAGGAAATCAACCACCCCACTGACGAGATCACCACCACCATTTTAATAAAAGCTCTTGAAAAGGCAATTTATTATGCAACCTACCTTTCTAACCACCTATGCCAACCCAACTATGTGTTCATCGGTTGGACTCCGCCCCCATTGGCCGATTCAAAATAAACATTGATTGGTAGCATCTAAGGTTTGAAAAGCATGTGCAGGGATTTGGTTTGAGATGGGAAAATCTATTGCGGTCTTCTCCAGCAAGCTAGGTGACTTCCCATGCCTTCCAGCAGAGGTCTTGGTTTTCTACCATGGACTCAAGCTGCTTTTCTACTATGGCCTCAGGTTGCTTGAATATTTAGGAATATCCATGATCGATATTGAAACAGATGCACCCATCGTCATCAGCCTCTTAAGTCGTTTAGGGCAATCACTGTGTCACACCCTCAAATTTATAACATATTTAAATAACAATATTCCCGAAATAATATTCAGCACTTCAATAAGTCAAAGTCCAAACCATTCTCATAAGTCAAAGTCATACATAGTTTTAGGTCAATGGGCACCCGTACCCCAAATACGTATGTGATAATCAAGTTAAAGTTATTACACCACTGAATTGTCAAAATATTTGAAATAAATATAGTTACAAAACCATATACCCAAAATACTAATTTACAAAGATGATCAAATAACTCTTTGTGAATGAGCTTTCAAAAGACATGCAATCACACGCCATGCATACACGTCATGCTCATTGCCGGTTACTTGAAATTTATAAGGTGAGCTCACTAGCCCAGTAGGAAATATTTTCTACTAGCGCTAAATGTATAGAGAATAAAATGTGTATGAGGAAATGACAATATGAACCAAATGACCAAAGTGTAAACAGATGATTAAACCAAGTGACAAGTGTCCACGAAGTACCCAAGTGTCTAATTAACGCATTCGTCAACCTTTATCCCATCTCAACCGTGTCGAGTGTCAACGTTCACCTATTCTCCATGTCTTTCATTTATATCCCATTATCCAATTATTCACAATATCAATCAACTTTAAATATAGGGAGTTGTTCATCTGCCAGATTTCGTGGGCTCCGTTCACCCCTGCTAGATTTCATGGGCTCTGTACACTCCTGCCGAGATTCATGGGCCTCGTTACCCATGTCCAGGGACGCACCGAATGGTGGCCCTAGTATTCACATTACCATTTTTAATCATCAAGTGTCCCACATGTGTCCAAAACATACACATGTTCCATTTCGTTCAAAATCACGTGTTTTGTCGATTTGCACTGAGTTAACATGTGCCAAAAGTACGTTGGTGAATGCTTTTACCTTGGAAATCAAATAGGCCACTAACCATACCAGGATAGGCTAGAAACAAGTATTTCAACAAGTTATGAGGTGTAGAGAATGAATACATCAAGTACATGACTGAACAAAACAACCGGAATCAAAATAAAATTGTGGGCTGCGAGAGCAACGTGTATTAGGAATTGAACAGAATAATGTGTATCGATACCAATGTTGCTAGCTATTGATACACGTACACTCACTTCAAGCAGACTTTTGACAGATTTTCACCCAAAATGGGGGATTTCAATCCAAGGTCAATTACAAGGTCCAAACTCGAATGTGATGCTTCCAAGCAACAATTATGCATGGAGGGGTGATAAAATCATCAATCAATTGAAGGGTTTAACAACTAAATGTGGATATCAAAGATCAAAACCCATTTCCATAGTGATATTCAAGTTCGACTAAAAATTGATGAACAAAACCAATAGTATAGCAACAAATCAACAATATACACTTAGAGCGAGTATAAATTTGTTCCCTTCCTCAAAGATAAAGTTTCAAATGGATGAGAGAAGGAAACCCTAGCCTTTAACTTGCACCCCAACCGAAACATGCTTTCCCCAAGCAGAACCAAAGAGACTTTGAGGTTGGATCTTGAGATTATGGAGTGTGGGAAGTGGATTTGGTGGGGCAAATGAATAAATTTTGGAGAGGAGAGAGAGGGGGAGTGGGCCGGCATAGAGAGAAAGGGAGAGAATGTGTTTTTCTTCCAAATTTTGCCCTAAATTTGTTTTATATACTTCCCTAGTTATGCACAATTACCCCCTTTGTGTTTCAAATGTGTTCCACATCAACCCAAATGCAATACTAACCTCACATTGGCCCACATTTCAATTTTAAAATATTTCCTCACATTTCCCAACATTATTTCCGGAAAAACATTTAGAAACATGGATCCTTGCACACCATCTTTACACTTTAATCCTCACCTGCAGGTTCATTCTTCAGCAGCTGGGTGATTCCTCTACATTAGTTTCTCTCTTAGTTTTTATACAAAATGTGGAGGAGCAAATAGACATACAGAATGGCTAGCAGCTCAAGACTACCATTTACCATTGGGACATTTACAATCAGGTCACCCTTGGATCCCATAATTATCATCAGGTCAAGTCCAACTCTGAAAAATTCTCATCAGGTCAAAGCGATACAATATGAAGATGCCTAAACCACTAAAACCCTATAATAGGAAGGTGCACCCTAAACCTAAACTCTAGGGTACCCTACAACTAGGGTATCCTAGGTACCCTACAACTAGGGTATCCTAGGTACCCTATAACTAGGGTACCCTATGAAAGTGCCTAAACTACTAAAACGCTATAATAGAAAAGTGCACCCTAAACCTAAACTCTAGGGTACCCCTAGAAAGTGCCTAAAATCCTAGGGTACTCTATGAAAGTGCCTAAACCACTAAAACTCTATAATAGGAAAGTGCACCCTAAACCTAAACTCCAAAAAAGAGTGACTTACCTTAGTGGTAATTAAAAAAAATGACTTACCTTAGTGGTAATTAGACATCTCTTTTCTAGACCTAAAGGTAATAATCCCTTTACGATTTTGTTTGGATCTTATAGAAAAGAAAGGAACCTTTAAAAATTTTCACTTCCCTTGTTTGGTTTGAAAAGAAAATAGGAAAACAAAGTTTTGACCGCAATAAAATTTTCTTTCCATCTCTTCACACTTTTTTTTCTCAATAGTATTCCTTTCCATTTTATATGTTCCCTACATGCCCGTTTAGAGGGTGTTTGGATATTGGCTTTTTCCATTTTCCATTCTTCATTTTTTGCATTTTACGTTCTTCATTTTTTCTTTTGGGTGTTTGACTCCCTGCCACTCCCTGCCCTTGAAGTGCATTCCCACAAAAACACATTATCAGATTTTGGTGATAGAGGCCGAAATCCAAAAGCAAGTCTAAGAGAAGCTTTTCTCTTCTCATTTTCACATTCTCGTTGTTGGTTCAAGATAAAATACTATTTTATAATTTGCCCTATCATATTTTGAAAATTGCGTGACTCCCTTGTAAATGTTGCAACCCTTTCACTTCTAAACTTCAACTAAAAACTTCCCTAGGCCTTGTTCCCTTTATTTTTTTTTTATACTTTTTTTATTTTTGTCTTTATTAAAAAAATTGCATTTGTCAGTTTTGTGTCAAACTTTTTGAGTTCCCTTGGGAAAATATAAAATTATGACCGAAACTCGAACAAATACAAAACCCTAAAAGTGCAAATTGTTCAAAAAGTAACACAAATAAATTATGGAAAAACCACTTACAAAATTCTCAGATATATTGTAACATGGGAAAAATTTCAAAAATAATTAATATTCGTTCTCCAACATTTTATTTTCTATCTCCATCGCAAAATATTTGTAACAACATTTTTTTGAGTTAATATTTGAGATATGGGACACAAGTATTTGTTAAGTGAAAGAACGAAACTTTATTTTAATTTCGTTCAGATATGGGACACAAGTATTTGTTAAGTGAAAGAAAGAAACTTTATTTTAATTAACAATATCTATTTCTAAAATGGTTAATTATGCACATCACAGTATAATAATAAATAACCAACGGCAACATGGTAAAAAATCAACTCATAATCTATTTGATTATTAACAATATCTATTTCTAAAATGGTTAATTATGCACATCACAGTATAATAATAAATAACCAACGGCAACATGGTAAAAAATCAACTCATAATCTATTTGATTATTACACTTCCAAATACCAATCCTCTTGCAAAATCTATTTTACACATATCTCTCAAAAACTATATAGATTCAGACAAATGCTAATGCCAAAACCGCTTTTGATTGTGCCAAAACTCATAATCTATTTCAGACAATTGGAGTTTTGGCACAATCAAAAGCGATTTTGGCATTATCACTACCCAAAATTTCCAAAAAAGAAATTTGTAAAATCCAAAATGTTTTAAAAAAGAGGCTCCCAAAGACCTCCGATTGGAATTGTGCATGGGGTGTGAAAACATAACTGGCAAGCTACAGTTCTTTGTTTGAGGTGTAGAAAGAACAAACGTGCCTGTATTTAGAAACTCCTGGTGGAAATTGACTAATTGACCTGTGCTATCATTTCTCCTTCCACCCCCGCCTTTTCCACGGCTGTGCATACGGTTTCAACAATATCAAACCAAATTTTTAAAACTTGACCGGCGCACAAACCCAATTTAGGGCACCACGTTTACGTTAGAGCCATTCGTCCCTTCGCCGCCGCTCTCTACACCACTGTAAGCTTCTCTCTCTGCTCTTAATATTTTCCTCCATACATATCATTAACAATGGCGTTTATGCTCACTGTGACTAGTCATTTTATGCAGTTTGGCCTAAGTTTAATTTTTCGTTAAATTGGCGTCAAATATTTTACAATTTTATTGACGAGGTAAAACTTGAAAGAAGAAAATTCGTGACTAAAATAGCAAAAAGTTCGAGGTGAAGAAAGTTCTAAATGGTTGCCGTTCAAAAAAAAAAAAAAAAAGAAAGAAAGTTCTAAATGGGTATCTGTTAGGTTCATTTTATCTTTAATATTTTCAAGTTCAATTCATATTTTTATTCTTTCGATTGCTCTCGTCGCGATTTGAATGATTATTAAAATTATTTTTGAATCTTTTGCTGAAGAGCTTAAAGAATGCTAACTATAACTACCAATAATATCGAGGGTCTTTATGAATAATTAATTTAATCCAAATTCATCATTTTTCGGCTCTGTTTATACTATCACGAGATAAGAGAGCAAAGATCTGTGATTAGATGGTTGCAGTAGCTTATTTGTAATAATAGTTCTTGTTATGTTGTGTTCTTCTCTATGTTGATGGCAGTTTTATAGAAAAGCTGGTGGGAGAGGAGTAGCAGTTGTTGGATGGCTCTCCAATTTGAGGTGAGGCTCTTAATACGGTCCTTTCAATATGGGTGATAGGGGTAAATATTTGTACACATGAATTTGGCCTTATTTGCACTAAGTGCTTGTTTTCATGCTTGGAAACTTCCGCCTTTGCACCAAGCAATAGCAGTTTTTGTTGAAATGCATGGTTGAATGGTCACTCATAATAAACTGCGGACTGTTTCTACAAAAATTAGTTTGAAAATCTAGAAACGTCCTTTTAAAGGTTTATCATCCAGCGGGAAGAGATTTAAAAAAACAAAAAACCTAAGGAAGTAATATTGTCATTCTAGCGGGTCTATGGCTATGCCTTCGTTGATGCTACACAAAAAATGAATTGGTGCTTGTGTGATCAACAACTTAATCAGTCATCAGAAACAAGAAAATGATTGCCAATATGTACCTCGCATAGGTTCTACTTCCTTTGTACTATAAAGTGTACCTTTATATGTCTCACGAAGTCCTGGACAACCTTTACTTGTACTTGCTGGCTGTTTGATCTTGATGGCCCGCCCATATTGAATAGGCCACAACCACAAACACCCCAGTTGGAATCTTTTCGGTTGTTTACTAAATTTGGAATTGTTTTTGCCTTTTCCTACATCAGATTCTTGGGAGGTTCAATCGTGCTCGTGCAGCTCAACTGATACTCCCACACTTCATATGCCAGACACCTTTGTTTATGCCCGTGGGTACAAAAGGTTAGAGCTTTAGAGTCTTTCTTGTCGCAGTTTTATGAAGCATGCACAACTTCTATTACTAGTACTAATTGCAATGGCTGATGCTAAAAAGTTTGATGCGGTGAAACCTAAATGGACTGAAATTGTAGCTCAGAACACCAAAGTTCTTCACATGGGCTTTACATATTACCCCTTGATTTTTGGAATAGATTGACCACCCGTTCAATATATCTTTGTATTGGCTGCAATGGTGGAAGGATCTTTGGCTGTGTAAAATGGTCAAAGTGCGTGGTAGGATACTTCCAAAGAATGTCCCCTTCATAGTGGGGAAGACTATTGTTGAAAAGATTTGGTAGAAATTTGGCTTTTATAAAGCTCTGCCTCTGCCTAATCTTTTATAAAGCTCTGCCTAGTGAAAATGATTTATTCTTCTCCAAATTCTCTCTAATTGGGGCTAGAGAAGAGTGATTGAGTCTAGGCCTTGGCATATTGCTAGTAAGATGATGCTTCTACGGCAATGGAAGCCTTAAATGAAACCAGAAGAGGAGCAACTAATAAGGATACCAATTTGGGCTCAGTTCTCCAATGTTCCCCTGGAATTTTGGAAATGAACATGGCCTAAGCTATATATAGGCAGTGCAGTGAGGAAGCCCTCATATGTTGAGAGTTAACTGAATCTTGTCAGAGATTGAGCCATGCAAAAATATGAATGAAGTTGAAGCAGACTCTGTTTTTCCTGAATATGTGGAAGTGGTTTATGCTATTGGAGCATTGGTGCTAGTGCTTTTATTCCGTGAAGTGCCCTTGGAAACCCTCTAGCTGCCCAGGATGCAAAGCGTATGAACATTTTGATGCTAGATGTCCTAAGAATGGGCCGAACTGAATGTAGTTTCTTCTCTGTAGGGTCTGGTCCATGAGCCTATGGAACTCATGGAAGGAGTGTAGGTCAGGGTGATTTGGCAAGACATAAGTATGTACTATGTTGTTGCTAGTTTTGGGCCAAGTAATACTGGTTCAGAGATTGAGATTGGGACGCAAACTGTTGTTGGTGACAAAAAGGTTGAAAAAGTTGTTGCATTACCTGTTTCTTCTAAGGGCAAAAGAGTGGTCCAAAAGCAATTGTGGCTTCAGGTCCTGGAAAGGTCCAGGAAACGATACTGACGGTTTCACTGAGAGAAGATGTGGCAAAGGAATAGCTTCCTCCCCCATGCAAATGGGAAAGGGAATGGTAAGGCTGCTATCCAACCATCTCAAAAAATTGCTGGAGTGATGGGCTTTTCTAATACATCTGCTATTCTTGACTCTCCAACTACATGGTGAGGATGCTTTCCATGTTAGTGGGAAAGGGCTCAGGGTAAAAATGAGGAGGTTGTAGTGTTTTTTTGTTTTTTGTTTTTTGCCCTAGTGGTAGCATTCATGTAACTCATGTGGCTGCTCCCTTTTCAAACAAAAAGCCAAGGTGCAGGGGTAGAGGAAGATGTGGTCCCCTTAAAAAGGAGGAGGCTGTAGAGGCTTTGATTGGAATGGCGGAAATAAAGGTTAGGGCCAGCAATTTGGTTTCTGCTACTGCCTGGTGCTATTCTCAGCATTGTGTTTCTACTAGGGGTGGACACTGGCCCGCTACTCTCAACATAGGTAATGAGACAGTTGCCGGGATTTATGGAATGGGACTGTCAAATCCTTCATGAGACTAGCATCTATTTTTCTGCTCAAATGATCACTGTTAAGGGTGATTGGTTGAGAATCATAAGCTGTTCCATTTATTATAGTCTGTCTTTTTATTCACACTTTTGATAGGAAAAGACATAGGGCTGAGATAAGGTATCCACACTCTATTATTTGGGGAGCTTCATGGATCGTTTTGGGGGATTTTTAATGTTGTTAGAACTTAGAAGCAGCAATCAAAGACTGGAAGGTTTTGACAGAAACAGCCAATTAGCATTCACTTGGGCCACTTTTTAAAGATTTGGTATGAGGAGATTTCTTAACGCTAAAGTAGCTTCAATCATTGGTGAGAATGGCTGGAGATGCCCAAAGGGTATAAATACTATAAAATGCAGTAACAGGGGAATTATAGCTGATGATGAATAAAATAAAAAGGAGAGTTATAGCCAATACGAAGGCACACTCCTTCATAATCTGAACCTAGAGGACACACTGATTTGGACTCTTTCCAAGTCAGGGAAGTTCTCCGTTAAATCAGTTTGGGAGGCTATTAGAAATGCTGCCCATGAAGCATCTTGGAGTTAGGTGGTTTGGTATTAAATCTTGTCCCCAGATGGGCTATTGGTCAGTGGATGATATTTTTGAAAGCATTATCTACAAAAGGGCCTTTCTTAGATGGGGGATTGTGGCAAGTGCTGAATGTATGCGTTATAGATCTGGGATTGAATCTCATGCCCACCTGTTCTTTGACTGCCCTTTTTCTAGTCATGTTTGAGATCATTTACTAAGGAAAAATGGAGTTCAGCGAACGCATTATTCGCTACCTTAGGAAGTAGAGTGGGCTGTACATGGGAGGAAATATAGTTTTCAAACTTTCTCTTGCTGCAGTTCTATGCAATTTTTTGAGTGGTGATCAAATTTTCCAGCATAAACACATGGGTAGAGGTGGTTATAGCCAAAATTGACTGTGACATTTTGCCCCTATATTAGTTTTTTTTGAGGAATGTGAAGAGAATCATGCAAACAGACTGTTTTGCAGGGAATAGCAGACCTCAAAGCATGGTTGTCAGAATCGCACGATTCACGATTCTGTGCAAAAACGATATGAATCTATAGGTGAATCAAGGTTGATATAGAATCGGAGGTGAATCGTCCGATTCACGGTTCGATTTGCGATTCGATTCCCGATTCACGCAAAAACGACTCGAATCTTTAGGTGAATCAAGGTTTATTACAACTTTCATTTGACAATATGAAACCACTTTTGCTATTTTGCCTTGTTTTTTCTTATTGAAAAGTAAGAATATGAGATCATATAGCACGGGAAATCATATTCCTTATTCAATGGAGACGTATCTACCATGGATATGTAATTTCACAAATCAATCTTTTTGGTTCTTGTATCCTCTAAATCATAGACCAGGGCACGGCTTTGAGGCTCGGACTAACCCACATACGTTGCCATATAAGCTAGTTTCCTACCTATTAGGCTACAAGCTTTATTTTGTAAGCTTTTTATTATGAATTCTTAACATTTACATGCATATATCGATGTTACTATAGTATTTATTTTGCTATGATGTCATGTGCTCATCAATTTATAGTAGAAAACAAACTTAAATATGTATTTCAGCTTAAATTTTTCAATTTTACAATGTATATTTATTATGTAGATGCATAGATACATTTTCCAATGTATTTGTGAAAGTTGGACCGAATCGTTACGATTCACGATTCGATACGATTCACGATTCAGAAAAGGGTCAATTCGATTCTTGATTCGATTCGCGATTTGACAACCTTGCCTCAAAGGGTGTTTGCAGTTGTTTCCTGTTTTCTAGTTTTGGTTTGTTGTTTTTTATTGCTTGGTTTGTGGATATGTGTAGGCTGATAGGATGATCCTACTGTTTTTTTTTAAATAGTTTTTTTATTTATTTAAAAAAACACAAAGAGTTGAGTTTGTTGTGTTTCAATGAATTAACTCATCTAAATCTTATTGTAGAAAGTGAATTTCTTTACTTTCTCTCACGTGAAATTTACATGCACTATTTTTGGTTGGTACTCCATTTTAAATCACTGACTGTAAGATTGTGGCTTCTTGTGGTTCCAGGGACAATAAAAGGCTTGACAACTAGCCAGCTTGAGGAAATTGGTTGTCAAATCATACTGGGGAATACATATCACTTGGAACTCCAACCTACTTCTCAATTGATTGATGAGTTGGGGGGTCTCCACAAATTTATGAACTGGCCGAGGGCTTTGCTTACCGATTCCGGTGGCTTTCAAATGGTTAATTGACTTTGCTTTTCTAGTTCTTATCAGTATTGTGATTCCTTTGTAGTTTTCCCTTCCTAGCTTCCTTAATATACTTCATGGATTTAAGTACACAATATTTTTTTTTGGTATTAAGGATTTTAAACATTGTATCATCTTTCTGCTATGATGCTTGATCTATTTAACCTGGGTAATACGGTTGTAAAGGTTGAAATTGTTGTTTTGTTAGAATGCATGGGGGCCACTTAAATGCTGCATTACTTCATTTGTAACATAAGATCCTGCCTTTTTCCCTGACCCGTATTAGTATGTGATGCCTAATATTATGATAACTGCTATGGTATCGTTCATTGTGGTAATAACTGGTCTGTATTTCTTCACCATGTATAATTGTAAATGTAAATTAAATTACTTTTGCAAGTTCTCACGGTTTCATAGTCTAGGAGATAGTATGTTTGTGTTGTGGTTAACTGAAATGGTTGAACATTGCTAGTGATGAATTGATGCTGTAAAGGTTGTTTTTTTAATGATTAAATCTTCATGGACCTTATTCTGCGAATAGCTTGAGCAGCGATATTTTGACAAAATAAAAATGCAGCTAAGCCATCTATTTTTCCCAGGTCTCGTTACTGCATTTAGCTGACATTACAGAAAACGGCGTCACGTTTCAGGTAAATATTTGTCATTCCATCATTTAGTTTAGCCAAACCCTACTTTTGAGATATTAATCATGATATGCTACTTGTATCCTATTAACACAAGTTTGTCGATTATTATTTGTCTCCAAAGAGACACCTACCTTCATGTGTTTATGTTAAGTTGTGGGTGTAAATGTGTAATTAGGTTGTATTTGTCTACTCTTGCAATTAAGTAGTAGTTTAGGTTCATAGTGTAATTTGTCCCTTGTACTCTTGTATAAGTACTACGTAATGAGAACATAACCCTAAGTTTTTTCCCTCTCAAATAGAATTGTTTGAGTGTTTACATGGTATCAAAGCGAAGATCCTTTACCGACTCCAAGACGGCTGAGTTTTCTCCCGTTAGTTTCTGACTCCTAACATCGTAGAGTTTTCTCTCACGCTGTTCATGTTCACCCACCTCTGCTACAGTAATCGTCAGCAACAGTATCGTCTTTCTCCAAGATCTCGTCAGCAACAGTATTGTCTTCTTCCAAGATCTCGTCAGCAACAGTACTCGTGTTCTCTTCCAACGATCACTGATTACCCTCCGCGAGTCTCGCCGATTGTTGTACAGTACTCGCCGACGTCCGGCGACCACTGTTCGACGTTCTCCAGTCTCCGGCGACTCTGAAACCTTCCTGCGAACATCCTGGAAGGCTCGATTTGGACTCTACGTAACTCGGTTTGGCTGGATTGTCTGTGCTTGATTGTTCTCCTCTTGGTTTGGTACTATTCACACTTGAAATCATCTGGGCCTACTTCGAAATTTGCTGTGGCACTCGGAAATTGACTGGTTGTTGACTGGGTATTCACCGT